>JAJJMB010001716.1:3819406-3849462 GCA_023531105.1 Papaver atlanticum
TGGCTGTCTACCGGTGGATCAGCCACCTAATCAATCTTCACATAACAAGAAAGAATTATTCGTTTAATACTTTCACCCTTTATAAAAAAGATATTATTATTTTATTTTTTTATGTTTTTACGGAATTACAAATTTGGAATTTAGGTCATTGATTTCATCACACTATACATAATGACTTTATCATTGTACTGCAGTGACATATTCCGCTAATCATTTCTATAACCGGATATTTCGGTTTATCAAGAGTTAGACTCTTATATTTGAAGTCGGAAAAGAATATACGAGCGGTTAAGAAGTCCGAAAAGAATATATGGAGCGGTTAAAAACTTGTTGTATAATCTTGTGATTCTTTGTATACTCCTGAACCAAATGAGAAATCATCCTTTCAAAATTTGACACTAACTCTCCGGGATTAAAAACAAAACAAAAATGAAAATGACAAAAATTTGACACTATTTACACCTCTACATGCACATAATCGAAAAATCGCTCATGTTGAAATAATTGCATCAAGTTTTAGTCAAACTCTAGTACCAGACGAGAAATCATAACCTTCCAGAAATAATTTGACAGTAACTCTTCCTGATTACAAAAATACGAGAAAGAAAAAATGAAACAAATCTCTGTACCTGTTGCAATCAAATGCAAGTAAAACACTTAATTCAAGGATTCTCTAGCATCAGGGCAGGGGATTTTGAGTATTAACGTTTCAAATTTAGTGGGCAAATGGGGTGAGTCGTCTTCCTTTGTGTAAGTCGACTCCTCCCATGCCGTCACTAATAGCCTATTTGGATAGCACATCAGAAATACTTTTTGGACTTTTAGAAATCAAAAAATTAAAAATCATTATCGACCGTCAAATTTCAGAACCATTTTTAATAGTTGAAAAATTAACTTTTGGTGATTTCTGAATTGGACTTTAAAAAAAAAAGCAGAAAGGATCGTACCAAAATCATCATGCCAAATCCTTTGCAATTATTGCGTGAAGAGTCACGAGAAGCACGTGGATATGCCAAGCAAAGCATGACAAAAGCGATTGACTCACAGGTCCGCCAACATTGAATACACATCACCGATCCCATGTATTTTAATAATAGGATTGGCTTTGTCATATACCTCAGTTTTTCTTTATCAAATTATAAAAGCCAGTGGTAGTAGTAGGTACAACCACTACCACCACCTCTGTCTGAACTTCTCTGGAAAATCTATAGACTTTGTGTGTGTTTTTCTTTGCAAGTTGAAGAAGATGCAGCTAATGGCAAAAGAAGAGCTGTTGAGAAACATGGAGCTTGGGTTGATTCCGGACAAAGAGATTAGAGAAAGGATTAGAATCGAATTAGAAAAGCGTCTCCAATGGGGTTACAAAGAAACACACGAAGAACAGCTTTCTCAGCTTCTTGAATTAGTTCATTGTAAGTGTTACTATCTCCTTTTCTTACACTCCGTTGTTCGTTAAATATTGAGATTCAACATCAATTTGAATATATATGCAGCTTTGAGAGGTATGAAAATGGCAACTGAGATGGAGAATTTGGATTTGAAACTATACGAGGCACCTATGGAATTTTTAAAGATTCAACTTGGAAGCAACATGAAACAAAGGTATTTGGCTTTTTAAAGGGTAGTTCATTGCTAGAATCAATTTTTGTCTAGTTTGTAGCCGGAATTTTCATCTGAATGTATGCGTACAGTGCCGGTTACTATACCGATGAATCAACGACGTTGGACGAAGCTGAGATAGCGATGATGGATTTGTACATGGAGAGGGCACAGATCAAAGATGGTCAGAGTGTACTTGATTTAGGGTGTGGATTGGGTGCTGTAGCTCTTTTTGGTGCCAACAAATTCAGAAATTGTCAATTTACTGGAGTTACAAGTTCTATGGAACAAAAAGATTACATTGAAAGAAAATGCAAGTAAGTGTATCAGCCAGACTTATTTTTTCTCATCTTTGAATTGGTTCGAGTGAATACTGTATATGACCACATGATGTGACAGTTGATGTGTATTTTCTACCCAACCAGGGAACTTAAGTTGACCAACGTCAAGGTTTTATTAGCTGATATAACAACTTACGAAACTGAAGAAAGATTTGATCGGATTTTTGCTGTTGAATTGATTGAGGTATGACATGGAGGAATATTTTTTTTCAACATTTCAGTATATGCATAAATTTTGATTAAGTCAAATATCATCTGAGGTAATGCACAAGTGAAACGGAACATTTTTCGTCTATGTAGCATATGAAGAACTATCAATTGCTTCTTAAGAAAATATCAGAATGGATGAAAGATGATGGACTTCTTTTCATTGAACATGTTTGCCATAAAACTCTAGCTTACCACTATGAGGTATTGGTCCATAATCTCTCATTTCGCCTAAATTATTCAAGTTAACGTATTTGACAGGATACTGGTTTTTTTGTCAATTATTGTAGCCTGTTGATGCAGAAGATTGGTACACTAACTACGTATTCCCTGCTGGAACTCTGACTCTATCATCTGCTTCAATGCTTCTTTACTTTCAAGTAGGTTCATTCACAAAAATTAGGCTCATCTTTGATTTTGATTTACTATATTGTTTTGCTTCTAGCACTGAGCCATAAACTTCCCATGATTTCTGAATCTGTTATGGCTTGGCAGGATGATGTTGCTGTTGTGGATCAATGGACTCTAAGTGGAAAACATTACTCTCGATCCCAGTAAGTATACTAATGACTATAATCACAATACATTATTTTAGGTGCAGACCAGGTATGAGTAAGTGAGGGCAGTTACCTTCACTTGCCAATTGGATCTCAAAGACTATTTATGCCTATTTTCACAAAATTCTCTAATCTTGCTTTTAATCCTGGCGCGGTCGTTATACCACTATCTTTTATCCAATTGTGCAAATAAAGTCTCTAATTTTAAAAAATAAAATTGAATCAGAACAAATGACTCTCTTTATGTAATGGGTTTAATTTTGTTGTTTTTGGATTTGCAGTGAAGAATGGTTGAAAAAAATGGATAAAAACATTGTTGAATTCAAAGAGATAATGAAGTCTATAACTAAAACTGAGGAAGAAGCAAACAAATTGCTCAACTTTTGGAGGATTTTTTGCATGTGTGGAGGAGAGTTGTTTGGTTATAAGAATGGTGAAGAATGGATGCTCACCCATCTTCTCTTCAAGAAAAAATGAGAAAATTTCTTTTATGCTTTCGTTTTGTGTGTGTTATTTAGCATCATAAGTATACCAATTCATTGTAATAAGAACTGTTTAGAATGATTGGTTGTAACTTTTATTTTATGTTTTTTTAATAAAAACTTCATCATCAAGCGCTTTATGGTTTCGTTACTAGGCTGGTCTCATTATCACGCGTGTTATAAATTTCATCTTTCAATACATAATTCTCAAAACTAAATCAGAAGATAAAGTTGAAATATCAGGTAAACAATTGTTAAGAGGATGCACGCAAAATTGAACTTCATTCTGCTGTGGCAAGTTGTGTTATTAAGTGAGGGCATGGTCAGCCCATCTCACAGTAGTCCTTCACTCCTTCTTACCTAATTCCAAACTTAAGCCCAAGCCCAGTTTAGCCCATTCTACGTTTTTTCAGTAATATCGTATTATTATTTTTTATTTTTTTATTTTTTCCGAACATAGAGGTAACCCTTTATTTTATTATTATTATATTATAATAAAGAAAAGGGGATTTTTCAACCGTGACCCCCTTTTTGACTACAGTGCCCTCGCTGATTTCTACTGTCAAAACTATGCAACAAAGGGTACAATCGTAACCTTACTTCACAATAGAAAACCAGTTTCGTTTCTCTTCGTCTTCTGTCTCGAACTCTTCTCTTTTCGTCTGAAACACCTCCTCCACCATGAAAGAGATTTCTGAAACACCTCCTCCATGAAAGAAGAACACAGGCTACGGAAATCTGAGGCTTAACATAAGATTTGAATCCAGGTAAGTCTTTTTTGTTCTCTAATTTTGACAATATATCAATCGCCTATTTCCAACCTATGATTTTGACCTAAATTTCGAATTTTACTTTCCCAATTTCAGAAACCATTGCAATTGCTGTCCATTTCTCATTCTACGGAAATGTTAGTCAAATTCTTAACTATAACCTAATTATTTTAAATTTGGGAATTCCAGTCACCGAATTTCAAATCATATAAATTGGGTACCAAAATTGAAATTCTGATTCTGTATTTGTGAATATTACTTCTAAAATTTGGGGTTTTATTTATGTGGGTTCATCTTTAGGAATGAGTAATGAATTAATGGGTTTGTTGTAGTTGTGAAATTATGATTTGTGGATGGAGTAAATGGGTTAGCTAATTGGTTTGCTTGAAATGGTACATCTTTGATTGAAATCGGTAGAAACTCAAGTTGAATGAGCTGTATAGATTGAACTGAAATTTAAATGAATGTTCACTAAAGTTGCATATGTTAGTCCGTTTCAGATAGTTATAGGAGATGTGTAATACAAGGCAAACAAGTCCTTGACAATTGTGAACGTCGAATCCTCCTAGCTTAGTTGTTTGTTGATTCTATTTGTAAACCTCATTTGTTTTTTTTTGACAATTTGTGAACTTTGGTTCAGGCTATACATGTTTGTGTGAGGTTTATTTGTTTTACAATTGTGAACTTCAGTATCTCTTTTGATTTTTGGTTCAGGCTATACATGTTTTTGCTACACAGAACATGAGTAACAGAAGTTTTATTTTTTGATTTTTGATCCAGGCAGTACATCTTTGTAGTAATGGAAGGAAAATAAGTATTTGTTCCCCGTCATAGCCCTAGAATCATAAAGCAAACTCGAATTCAAGAGTTGATAGAAACATCAACGGATCATAGCACTGTACCAGAACTCCATAGAATTCCTCGAATTGCAGAGCAAGCTCGAATTCGAGAGAAAATGGATATGATAAATGAAAGGAAAAGGCAACGTCGCCATGACTTGGACCCACACGAAAGAGCTCATGAGCTACAGCAGCGCCAAATTCTTGAGAGAGCCAAACAAAGCTCAATCTTAAAAATGCACTTCGTTCTTGCTTTTTAGCCATCTCTAACTGAAAACGCCATGGCTCTATAAAAGGCTCCCAAGTAATAAACTCATCATGTACGTCAATTAGACAGCATATAAACTGTAAACAAACTACTTGCTTTTATTCATGCAGCTGCTCGGAGAGGTGTGGAAATTTGCTGATGGCGGTGGCTGTTCATCTGTGCTTACGGAACAGGATTTGATGCTTTAGCAGCTGCAGTTGCGAGATTCTATTAAGGTGAGTTTGTGATGTTGGGATTCAAACAAATTCTCCACTATTGTCATTTTTAAATTATAAGAATTGTGCATGCAGTGACTCATTCTGGAGCTTCATTATTGTTCTTTTATTGATGTCACTGCCTAGAGTTTATCAAAGGCTGCGGAAACTCACCACTTAGCATCAGTCAATTATGCCATAGTGAATTATGGGTTTTTCTTTCTTGGAGAGGCTATGAAGAAAGGTTATTATCTAAATTTATAGGATCGCTTTCAGTATTGAGTATCAAGGAGGAGATTAAACCAAGTAAAATGACTCGATAAAGTGGGTCATGCTCTTTACCTAAGTGTTAGATATTCTGAGAACACTTCAAAACAAGTAACTCTCAGACATCTTCTACATTTAGTTTCAGGTGGTTTGGCTGTGTAAATGAATTGTGAAGAATGTTATGATTACTTTGTACAGTTGGACATGTTACGTTATTTAATCGGTGTTTATCGGATTGCAGAACAGAGTTATTGATTCTTTACTGAAAGTAGTCTCAGGAAAATCAGTGTGGTGGGTAATGAAGGACATAGCTAAGGACGTCGATAATGATTGGACAAAGCAAATGCCCCTGTTGATTTTGGAGTACATTTAGATGGAGTGCATAGGCACATACATTGTGCTGCTTTCGAAGGAAGATTTCCCCCCAAAAGTATTGTAATTTGTTACTCCTATGTTTTATAGCTTTTGTAACGTAACAACAAGTTGGCAGGCGCATCGCTCGTGCGTGTTATACTAGTAAAAGAATAAGAAAAATGTTTTTCATTTTGCCTGAGTTATGAATGCTTCTGAATAATAAGAACCAAAACTAGAAAGAGATGAAAAAGATTAGTGCTCATGTTAGTTCTCCTTAATTGAGGTTGGGACAATACTTCCTTCATGATCTTGTTGCGCCACTGCAAACTTAATGGGTCTAGAAATAGAGAACAATATTGTTCGACCCCACCGTGATAATGGAAAAAGAAGAAATGAAATTGCTTCGCTTTTAGAAAACTTATCAAAATGAAGGTAAAGTAAAGCACATCTTTAATTGGTGCGCGCCCTTTTGCACACGAAATCTTGTTTAAAATGATTGGTTATATGCTTTAAACAACACTTATGCAAATCAATTTATACTAGGTAATACTTCCTCCATCTTGGGTAAAATGAAAAAACACTCATTATTTTTGTGCACGGTATATTTTCACTAGTTCGTGATCAGGTTTCTTCGATTACTTTCTAATACTGGCACGGTGGGAATACTTGACACCAATTCAATATTTCCGGGTTATATAATTTTTACTTTGTTCATGATTAGGCCTGCACACGGTTCGGTGCGGTTATTGGTAAAACCGTTGACCTAACTGTCTATAGTGCGGTTATCAAAATTGAAACCGTAGCCGAACTGTTTAGTATTCGGTTCGGTTTTTAACCGCACCGACACTATTCGGTTATTTTACGGTTCGGTTCGGTTTTGTACCTATACCTGCACCTGTATATATACATTCTGAAATTCTTAAAAAACTGATACATTCCATACTTAAGTCTTAACAAGATAACCAAAGTCTAAAGATTAAAAACTGAGTTGAAGTTCAAAAACAAGGTAACCAAAGTCTTAAGTCTAAAGATTAACCAAAGTCTAAAGATAGCCAAAGTTAAACAGAGCTGATGTCTTAACAAGTAGATAACCAAAGTTAAAAAGCAAGTAGCATGAAGAGTTGCCAGTAAAAGACTGCAGTCATCCCTTTAATCTTCATTTCTCAAGTAGCAGACCAGTAAAAGACTTCAGTCCATCCATTTCTCAAGCCAATTATCCCCTTAATCTTCATCCTTGCCCAAAATGTCCGCAACAAGAATGCCAAGAAGAAAAGCAACAAATAAGATTAGAGAATGACTAGTGGGATCTTAACATGCATTGCAATAGCAAATTCCCAATTTCTGTTATCTTTCTTTCAGATGAATATGTTTCAAAACCACATTCAGTAAATAAAATATAAAAAATGAAAGTTGCAGTTTCAGTTTGATAATTATGGCAAAGGCTACAGTTTCAACTGGGACAAATATCATTTATAAGTAATACCAGATTATGACATTCATCATGCTTAGTGTATCAGCCACAGTTAGTTACTACATTCATTCAAATTTTAAGTCAAAAAAGAAGAGAAGAGATTTCATTACCATCTTCAATGCTGGCATTGTCATCTGGTACATAGTCACATATGAAATCAAGAGAGATAGGTTTCTGCAACCAGCTTTTCGTACAGAAAAGTGCTTCAACTGTCCTGGCAGATAGCGAGCTTCTCCATGGAGTAAGAATGCGCTTTCCGATACTGAATGCAGACTCTGAAGCAACTGAGGACACTGGTATTTCCAAAATATCCTTCGCCATAAGTGATAGTACCTTATACTTGGTACTATTAGCCTGCCACCAAGCCAGAATATCAAATTCCCCGGTAGATGTTTCACAGTCATCAAGCAAATACCTTTCAAGTTCTGACTTCGGATGAGTAGAGTGAACATTCATTCTTCGCCTTTTCTTCCTCGACTCAAGCATATCCTCAATGTTCTCTTCTTGCACACAAACTACCATGTCATCTACACCTGCAGCAGTTGTTGACCCAGTACCTAAGACATCAGCACAATCAATATTAGTAAATGATGATGATAACAATATTTATAATCTCTAACAGTAGAACAAAAGCAGATAACTAAAGTTCAAAAAATGATGTCACCTTCATCTGCATTGGCATTTGAATACATGGTGTTGTACTCTTCATAAAGTTTTCCCATATCTTGTTTCACAGCTTTCAAAACAGTTCCAACCCTGAAATCATCTTTCTCATACAAACATTCAAGATCAAACTTAATACAAGTAGGCCTATCACTACTCAAGAAGATAAGGAAGAACAAAGGATTCTACTTAAGCTCAAGCAACAATTTGGGAAACAATCAACATTACAATCATGGATTTCATCATCAAACCCTAGCCACTGTACTAATTGGTCAGGTATAATTTGTAACTCTAACAACTCAGTTACCAAAATCTCACTTCACAACATAAGTATCACACAAATAGTTCTAACTTTTATATGTGATATGAAGCATTTAACAGAGATTGAAAAGAGTAAATAAATTCTCAAAGAGTAATTCATATAACAACAATACCTCATATCAATCAACACCCATTAAAAATTTAAAACCCTTTTGCTCATAGTCACAGATCATAAATCACTTCATTAATCAACAAACCTTTTTCAAGACATTTTACATCAACAAACCCTTTTACTCAATTTCATAATCAACAAAACCTCAGAAACACTGAAGATTGAACTCAAATCAAACTGAACAAGTCAAACTGAAGCACTAGTTACCTGTTTGAGCTGACAATACTCTCTAGAAGAACTCCCTATCTTTTAATGAAGAACTCCAGCTGCTGGTCATGCTCTTCAAGGTCTGAGAACATAAAAACAAAAAAACAAAAAAATTAATTATAACCCTAAATCGATTGATAAACAGTGATCGATTGACAACAGAAATCGATTGATAAACAGAAATCAAACCATCTCGAGAATCAAAAGAAACCCTAAAAATAAAAAAACCCCTAGAAATTGATTAAAAAAAAATCAATCAAGGAGAAAACACTTACTACTTACTGGATCATAGAGGTGGTGGTGCTCTTGAGTCTTGAATCTTGATGGAGGTGGAGGAGGCGACTATATGCTACTGGTGGTGAAAGAGGCTACTGGAGAGAGACCAAGTCTCGGAGAGGAAATGAAGAAGAAATGAAGACGCTGCTTAATAGTTTAGGGTTTCTACTATATATACTCTAGGGTTACTCGAATTTAGACGGCTAGGATTGATCAGAATAGAAATAAATCAACGGCCAACATTAATCGGTTAATCGGTTCGGTTAGGTTGCGGTTATTGGTGGAACCGTTGGCCGAACCGAAGATCTAACGGTTATTAAAATTAAAACCGTGACCGACAGTTGGATTGTCGATTCAGTGCGGTTACGGTTCGGTTTGTGCGGTTATCGGTTCGATTTGCGGTTACGGTTCGGTTCTGTGTATCATGATGGGATGTTTTTTGGTTAGTTGGTACTATCGAGTGTACACACTTACAAACACTTGACTTCATTTGACCTCCCAAAAAAGTTATTTTTTTAAAGCCAAACACACGCTCTTGAGGTCGGCAGGCGGGTAGGATTGTTTTGAATCCTTGTTGTAGTGCACCAATTTTCGAAAACTAAGTCCCAGAACAGTTTAACCCATGCAACGATTTTTGAAAACAGCGGTACCAGCTGGGTGTAGACTTTATATCAAATGCAGGGCTTTAGGAAGCCTCACACAGTCACACATCCACTCCTACATGCGGAAATGTGAAATGCTCTAAAATGGAAGAAAGATTGTTGTTTGGGTTTGAAAGGGAATACAATGTGATTATCAAGAGGCCATCGATCCCTACGCTTAAGTTTGGACCAGGTGAATGGAGTATACTTAAGTACGTTTAACCAATTACCAGTGGCGGAGCCAGAAAATCACGTAAAGGGGAGCTCTTTTTTTCTTCACAAAAATAAAGAGATTTTATTGGACTAAAAATTAAATAATTGATTGCCTAAATACATAATTATAAAATAAAATGAAGGGTTTTCTTTAGACTAAAAAACTATCTAGGGGTTAGAGTCAAAGTTAGCCAACGCTTGAACCTATCATTCTCCCCTGTCCCCAGTGCATACAGTTAGATCGAGGTCGTTTGTTTTTATCTTTTCTTTCTTCTAAGGCTTTGACCATCTCACTAAACCACCATTGTTAATGGGGGTGCTAGATCACCGTGGACGATATCAAAATCCATATAAGATAGACAATTTTCTATTTTATGTCATATGAGTTTTAGTACCCTTCCCACTGACCTAACACTTCCATTAGTAGCCATGCGCTAGACCTGCCTTTTAAGTAGGTTATAGGTCTAACCTATAATTCAAACTGCATATACCGACATGTGCTGATAATTCGCGCTTTGAACTGAATAATAATGCTATGAGCATGTGAATGGAGAAATCAATGTTGCATATAATATCATGTCCAAACGTGGGCGCTTTCTCCCTGCAGGTGATGTAGTACATTAGAATCGTTGTCAATTTGCTTCGCAAGTTTGGAACCATCTAAATTTTCAGATGGACTATGTTAAAAATGGAACCAATAGTTGCCATGATTGGATGAATAGTTGGTTTAAAGATAAAGATAGAGACAATAGCTTTATAGGATGGCAGAACTATGTAGCACCATTAACTGGCACATTCGGAAAGCTCGATGTAATAAAGTGTTCGACAGTGAAGATCAGAACAGTTGGCAAACCGCCAACACCATAGTAAACCTCAAACAGTATCCAGAGAGATAGCTATAACATAAACCAATGCCTTTATTATAACCCATTGGATGATCCTGATCTTAAAATTACTCCCCTAAACCACTGGCATTTCCCAGGTTACTTTAGATATCGAATTAGTATAGCTATTTCTATGTTATCAGAAACTTGTGATATTGGCTTAACTTTGATTGATGACGCAGGAAACTGCAGAGAAACCAGAGGAAATTCTTCAGGATGGAACTCTAAAGAACTGTCAGAACAAGAAGGAGCTGAAGTAGCTTTTCAATGGGCAATGGAGCTCTCAGGACACCACATTGAATTTCAAAGTGACTCTGAACAGACATTAAAGATGCTCATTGAAATGTACACGAAAGATAAAGAGGAAAGATTCAACAACAGTAATCATTTTGAGAATCGGAATTTAAAGTTATGCAATTTCAAGGCTTTATTTTTTAATTTTGTCAACAGATCAGACAATTTCTTGTCGGCAAGTATTTCAAAAATGTGTAATCGAAGCATCATCAACTCTAGATGGTCTGACAATAGTTTAATATCTTTGATACAAGAATTCTGTAATAATCCTGATTATAACTGGATTCTGTGCTTTCCTAGCTACACATTGTCCAAGTTAGCTAGTGTTTTTGGATCTTATTTTCATATATAAAAAAAAAAAAACAAAAAAAAAAACAACCTGACCAGCCCTCTCTTTCTTTACTTCGTTCTTCCCTAATTCCAAACTCAAGCCCATGTCCAAGCCCAGTTATACTAATGCCAGTTCTATGAATAATTTCTACAAAACAAACATAATTATGAACACTTCTCAATAATAAGACCAAAGAGAGAAAAAGATGAGTAATCATGTTAGTTTTCATTAATTAATTGATAGTACTACGTTGCTTTATTGCGGCATAGTGGGTCGATGGGTATAGAAACATCTGTGTGGCCACCGGAAAATTTATGAAAAATTAAGGAAGAAGAAATGCAATTGCGTAGCTTTTAAAGAATCATCAGGTTGCCATTACAGTCCGGATAAAAGATAGGAAGATGTCCCAAACCCGGCTTCATTTGGGTGGAGCACACGCACTTGCTTATAAAAATAAGTAGGGATGGACGATGATGCTGTCCCATATTTTTATTATTATCAAAATGAAAAGTAAAAATATGTTTAATTTGTGCGCGCACTTTTGCACATGAAAAGTTGTTTAAAATGATTGGTTATATGCTTTAAACATCACTTATACGAATTATTATTTTTAGCAATCTCTTTTTCCTGGGATGTAAGTAATACTAGACTTAGAATTCTCTTTTGTTACCGACAAAGAAAGAATATAATGATCAAAAGAAGACTAAATTCACGTTCTACTATAATATATGATCTTTTCAAGGAAATATATTTTTACATGTTCATGATGAGAATCTTTTCGGTTTATCGGTCAGTAGGTGATGAATAAGATAACTTATATAAGTGACTTGATTTGACCTTCAAGCCAAAAATCGGTCATTTTTTTTGGCCAGCTATCAGTGGCGGAACCAGGTTTTTAAAGTGAGGGTTGCTAATTTTTCAAAGTGGAGTACCATTTTACCTTTAAAGCACTAATGAAATAAGACGATACTACTCGATCGAGCAATATAAGCAGAAATGAAGGTTAGGTTTGGCAATCTGAATTTTTATCTTGGAGTATGAAAATGCTACGCCATACATATTACGAAATAGATGATGACTTCTGTAAAGACCCACCTCTGTGTTTCACTCACCAAAAGCATTAGAGCAAAGTAGTGTTCCATAGTTTTACAAAAGCATGGCTAATGTGTTGCACCATTTCTTTTTTTGCCGGAATTTTTGCCGGGATTTCGCCGGGATTTTCTATGGAGGAGAAGGAAAACATACTCAGTGCAGTAAAAAAAAATTAATTTTCTGTGCACCTGCATTTTATCCTTGGTTTACATGTTAAATAATAACTACCAAATACACAACACAGCTATATTGAAGCATTTCAACAAACACTTAATAAGCAACTCTATGACCAACTCTTCCTTATTTTTTTCCTCTCAATTCTTCTTCTTTCTTCTTAATTCTCGCTAAAACATGGTGGACTAAATTTCCGAGCTTGGTGGACTAAAAAGATAAAAAAAATAATCGGACGAAGGCTAAATCACTAACTCTGTGAGATCAACCTGTGCTTCCCTGCCAGCTACTTTGGGCTTATGTGACTTCTGTGGTAATGATAGCCAATGCTTATTTGATGGTTAGGGAAGTTCCTATGGAATAAATAAACTTGAAGTTTGTTTATTTTGCTCTCACTATAGACTCAATAAATATGAAAAATGGATGAGCAAACTAATAAATTTGTTGGTTTCTTAACTGTGGATGTACATTAGCCGCGCGATTGATTTTAAGCCGCACGTACCTCGCGGACAAATATCAATCGCCAGCGTGCATACAAGAACCTCCCACCACAACTTTTTATTAAAATATGCATATAATTTTCAGGTCCTTTTAGGATCAGATATTATTATACGTTTAAATTTGGTTTCACTTTTACTTTAATTATTATTATAATATATCGTTTGTGCAAGTAATGATTTCAAAGAATGACTGGGCGTGTAGATTTTGACCGTGCGGCCGATTGTTTTCCACCAATTAAGTTTACCATAGTGGAGATTGCACTTTGTTCATTCACGTGGCTTAACAAAAAACTTTTTTTGCAAATTCCCATAGAAACTGCCCTTTGGGGGCATCTAACCGAGTTAGGTGCCCAACAATCTGTAATGAAAATTCTCAATAAATATATCATTCGAGCCAAAAATTTGTTCACCGATTTACTTAGTATATAAGACCTCTAGTATAAATTTTTAAACATTGTGAATTGTTAAATAGAGCGGTTTATAGGTTAGGATCGCCTACTAGCATCAGAATTGTGTATATTTTTATTTTACAATGTGAAATGAAATCATTCATTTCCAGGAAAAAGGTCTAATTCCTTGGTCTAGCCGCCAGAGAATACAATTGATTAATAATACTTAATTCCTCCGTAGTTAGTTTTAAATTATTGTCCCAAAATAGATAATATATATCATCAAACAGTATAATATTTCTAAAATTACCCATTTAATTGATTATTATTAGTATAAGAAATATGTATAATTTGATAGCCATGTTTATACTCGTTACATAGGTGTTTTAAAATACTTTCCAACGGTTTTATACTAGTAATTCTCTATAATTGTAAAAATTATTTAAAAATTCTCTTCTCCTCTTCTTGCCTTAAGAATTACTTAAAATCGTGCAAACTACAACTAGGTCATTTATTTTTGGATGGAGGGAGTAGCAACTTAGAGTGATTACTGATTAGATATTCGTATGGAACATCAATAACTTAGATAATAAACATTATTATAATCAAGTGTTATTATGAAAGTGCATAAACAGTTTGGGTTTGAAGAAGGACAACATGGAAAAACTTATTTTTCTGCTTTCAACAACAAAATTGATCCTAATGGTTATATAATTATGTTTGCTGCAGATCATAAAGGAAAGTTCAGAGGAGCTAGGTGCATCAGTGCACCCCATGGTGTAAACAATGAAGACATTGGAAAAGCCTTGATACCTGTAATGCAGTGGTTGTCTAAAATAAATTGTACAAATGTTGCGGTGTCTTGCCAGGTTATGGAGTCATCTGGTGACTCATTTCAAATGGAAGGAAAAGTGAAAATGGAGGATCTTATGTTAGATATGAACTTCAGTAACTGTTTTAAATCTTTTCAACATTTTGAGGTTAACAGATGTAGTACTATAGAAGTGAATGCTGTGTTGACAAGGATGTATAGACTTAGATTTCTTTTTGAGAAGGACTGGTCTTGGTCAGCTAAGGAGGAGACAAACATGAAGAACTGGCTTGAAACTCTAGATAGATTGGATAATATGTCTAAAGGAAGAACAAGTTCTTCATCAATTTTCTCTCAAGAAAATGAAGACATTAATAATAATTTTAATAGCACAAACATTGACAGTGAAAGTGGTTTCAGCAGGGGTGGTTTGGAAGGTTCTGACTATGTGATTCTCAACAATGTCAGCACTCAATGTGAAGATGGTAGAGAAGTTACTGATCTTACACTAGGCCAAATGTTGGATTTGGTGACGGTTTGGGATTTCATACCATGATGGTTTTATAGAAAACCGTCACAGTAAGTTGCTTGTCATGTATAGGTGACGTTTACTTGAGAGAACTGTCATTAATAACCGTAACATACCATGACTTTTTAGTAAACTGTCACGTAACCTGTTTATGCTGACGTTTTTCATTGAAACCGTTACGATAAACCTATGTACGGTGACATTTATAAACTGTTACATATATCTGATATATTCTTACGGTTTTCAATGAAACCGTCAAGGTGTGTTTGGGGGTGTGAAAATTTGAACTTGGGTGGAAACAGGTGCACCCCAAAAACCCGTGGAAACATAGCCGTCTCCGGATTCCTCCCTTCTATATTTCCTCAAGCAGCAGCTCACAAACTTCGTTGTTCTTTAGATCCAAATGCATTTATTTTCTTCGATATAAAATCATCTCCTTCGTTGTTCTTGCTAGTTGCTATATGTCATTTGATTTGATTTTGAGCTAGGATTTGGGGTTATTGGTCTATTGAAGGTATAACTCTCTTCCATGTAAAAGTTCGGTTTTGAATTGTAATTTTTCTTTTGAATATAATTTGTACTATGTCGTCTTTGAAATTAAGTTACCTCTCGTTCTCTTAAATCAGTAGAGTAGGTCTAGAGTTACGATATGTATAAAGATAAATCGTGAAAGGGATTGATTTTCTATTTGGATTGAGATTCCGGTACAAGTTGTTTAAAGGTTTCTTTTTAGAGATTAAATAAATTGAATATGATTTTCTTTGATGGATTTTGTTTGGATGAAAGATTTAGATTTCCAATAAATTCTCTTTGGAGTTTTAGTATCTATATATGCTGTGTTTGTGAATTATCTTCACTTGTCTGTTATTCTTTCAATATTATGTTTTGGTTTACAAACTTACAATGCGTTAAAAGGTTTTGATGTTGGTTGAGTTTCTTGGGATATGGTTTGGTGTACAGGGTAATATAATTTGGACATTATATTTGAAGATCACAATTGAACTTGTCATATTTTCTGTGGATATTCCGCTATTGAGGAACAAATCTAGTTCAATATCCTTGTTGAGAAACTTAGGGAACACCGAAAGCTACTTTTTTTTTTAATAACCATGTCGTCAATTCTGTGTCAACTTTAAGTTGTGAGTTTGCAAGATTGTAAATATCTTAAAATTTTATTGCTTGCATTAGTAATCACGGTTGCTGAATTTAGTTGTCTTTTACTTGAGAAAAGTATTATATTATTCTTAACATTGGATGATCTTTGGATAATATTTGTAATTATTGCCCTGCTGCAATTTATTGGTCGAAGTATATTTAGTTAAGTTTTTTGAATTTCTTGATACGATGCAGAACATCATAAATGAATATGATTGAGTTGGAGTAGTTTAGCTTCCCGAATAGAGAACCCACTAGAACGAAGAACGGAAGGAGACTGGAAAGGAAAATGGAAGGCGGCAGCTGCGTCACCCATATTGACAACCTAGGTTCGTGCTACTAGCCCACTTTTGTTGATTTTCCCAAATCGCTTACTGGTTACTGTTAAGCTTTTACTTAAGAAATATTTTAATAACTTAGTTGATCCACGGATTTTAAGGATGACCTTGACATTTACATTTTCCCAATGCTGAAACATATGTGCCGAGAAGAGCATTCCATCAATTTGATTGCTTTTTTATTTTGAGCTGGTAGTTAGTTTTTACTTACTGTTTGATACTTTTCATTGTTGTCCATAGACTATTTTATGTTTTAATGTAGCAACACTATTATGGTTTAATATGTTCTCGTTCTTTTTCAGGTACTAATAAGGAGTCTTCTAACTAATGTGTTAATCCTTTGACATTCAAAGGCCAAAGACCCACTTCTCAAGGATCGAAAATAACTTTGAGTTGTATAATGCTCGGTACTCTCTGTAATTGTTAACTCGACTTTGAGTTTTTTTTTTTTTTTTTTTTTTTTTTTTTTGTTTCCATGTAGAATTTGGAGGAAAATTGAGTAAACTGTGCTCTTAACATGAGTATACACGCCGTTTGGTGAAGCAAAAACGTTAGTGAAAGACTTTTGGTGAAAGACTTTTAAAATTGCTACTGCAAGTCCATTGGCACCTAGCTAATGGGTCATAGGGTGACGTTTGGTGAAGCAAAAACGTTAGTGAAACGACTTTTAAAATGACAGCTACCCTAAGAAACCGTTGTAGTTGTTTCAGATGCTGACGGTTTTATACACGCCGTTAACAGTTCAGGAAATATTATGTGACGGTTACTTAGGGAACCTGTCACGGTTACTTTGTTAAGGTGGCGTTTTTTATGATAAACCGCTGCAGATTTTTCTTGCAATGACGGTTTCAGATACCAAATGACATTGTCAGGATATAATTGTGACGGGTGTGTGACAGTTCAAAAGCGTCACAATAAAGGGACCATCTATGGTGACACTGGCTTTGGTGACAGTTATAGATCTCCTATAAAGTTTCACTGAAAAGATACAGTGACAGTTATGAAATGTCACCTATATTGATTTTTGTACTAGTGTTAGGGGAAGAGGAAGGAATGAAGGTGTGGCCAGAAATGCTGCAAAGGATGGCGCAAAAAGAGGTTTCTTTAAGAATTCTACTTAAGAAAAAGGGAGTTCGATCAAAAATGTGGGTTGTATGAATTCTGAGTATACCAACATTGTTAAAACATGGTATAAGCCTCAAGATAATAGCCAATTTGGGCATGTAACTGCTATGTCAAACTATTTTCTGAATGATAATTAAGTTTTTCTTTGCCAAAAAAAAAAAAAAAGAGACTTGAAAAACTTTGCACTTGGGTATCAATGTATGAATCCCAAGCATTTCCTAACATTATCTTTTAGGTTACAATTTGGTTAACTCAAGATCTGATGATTTCAATTGATTCTTCTCCTCTACCAAAAAAAGAATAATAAAATGATTCTTCGCCCTTACCCTAAAAATAATCTTAAACCCATCTAGTTGTGGTCAGCCCTTATAGTATGCGTGTAGATGACAGAGAACATTTGAAATAACTAAGGCTGCACAAGAACCGGTCACTTGTCCCTGTACCGGTCTGGAACCATAAAAACCGTACCGGAACCAGTGTAGGCGGTACAGGGACCGGGACAGAATATGAGAACCGGGATAGGACCAGGTACAGGGAAGGTTCTTGGGGGGGGGGGGGGGGGCGGCCCCGGCCCCCCCCCCACCGGCTTGTACCGGACCATAAGAACCGGTTAATATGAGTCGTTGAGATCTTGATCTTTTTTTAATCTCAGTCGTCCATCCTAGGTAAAGAGTAAAGACTATCGTGAGAAGTTCACTCATCAGTCGTCATTTTTCTTCTTCTTTTTTTCTCCGGAGAGCAGTGGTAGCCTACTCTCTTCTTTGTTCTCTAAGTATCACCATCTCTATCGGCCTACTGAGTTCGATCACTTCTTCTTCTTCTTCTTCTTCTTCACCATCTAGTCAGGTAATTATTCTTCTCCTTCTTGTTCGATTTAGGGTTTGATTGTTGATTGATTTAGGGTTTTCATGGTTAGGGTTTTAATAATCTTAATAAGAAGTTAAGATTATCTAATGGGTTCTGTACTCAGATTGGTTATAAATTGATTTAGTGTTTTCATTGATTTCTGCTATAACGTTTAGTCAAGAAATGGGTATATGTTCTTTGATTTATGTGTTTATTTCAAAATGGGTTTTGGTTTTTCATAAATTTTGATGTTTTTTCTAAATCTTAGTTTCGTGTTTGTTTGACAGCAATAGCTTGATAGAAATCAACCACTGGGTGGGTTTTGGAAGCAGAAGCTCATTCTGGTATTCTAAATAGTACTCAATAAAGGTATACCTAAAAAGCAATACTTATAATTGATTTAGATTTGTTGTTTCGACACGAATGAGTAATCTGTAATTTTTTAGATTTACTGTTTGTTCTCCTCTTTTTACTTTCTGGACTAGCTTGATGACAAATACACATAACCAACTGTTATCATGGTTGGAATACATCTCCTATAGTTTTTTGTTTAATGTCCTTTGGTTTCCATCTTCTGTTTATTAATTTGTACAATTGCACCTATCTTTCTTTTTATTGCACTATCCAAACAATATTTTGATGGAGTGAGTCTGCCGATGATCTTAAGTTAACTTAAGTATACCGTATAAATTTCATGAATGGACAGTGTTTCCTACTCATTTTGGGTGCTCATTGTCTAGGATAAAGTTGTTTGCCAGTGTCTTTTATAAATCTTGTTGATTCCAGGGTAGTCATAAGGTCTTTGTTTCCTCTACTTTTCATTTCTAGTTGATGTTATTGTGTTTAGCAGTTGATTGGCTCTCTGCAGCAATGCAAGTTACTAAGTTAGTAGCTGCAGGCCCTGCTATAAAAGCACATTTGACATTTGTAATGTTCTGAAAAATGGCATACTGATTTTCACTTGTACCTTATTGTTGGTTTTCCTATTTTGATCGAGTTAGTAAGGTTTGTATTCTAATTAGTTAGAATTTGCATAATTAGGTATTTGCATTATCTCATTCTAACATTGTGTTTCTGTTTAATGTTCGTTAGATGACCACATCAAATGCAACTCCAACTACAAATACAACTCCAACTACAAGTACAACTCAACAAACAAAAGTTGGATCTTCCTCTCAAGCTGCATCTCACACCAATGAAGCTGAAATTGCAACTCCTACAAGTACAGCTGAAGCGGTTGAAGTTGGTAATAGCAAAGAGAAGCACGGCAAACAGAGATCTAGTGTTTGGTTGGAAATGACAAGGATTAGTAAAACTCATGCTGAATGTCATCACTGCAAGGGAAAATATGCTTCTCACAATGAAGTAAATGGCACTACTGAATTACGAAAGCATTTGAATAGATGTCCAAGAAATCCCAACAACAAGAAAGATAAGGGACAACAATCTCTGTTGATGCCACCTCCAAAACCAGGTCAGTATGGTAAACTTATTGCTCATACTTACAGTTATGATAGGTTAAGAAGGCGTCTTATTGAGTGGATAATTAAGGATGAAATACCTTTTAGAAAAGTACAAGGGTCAGGCTTTGTAGCAATGATGCAAGAGGCACAACTTAGGTTCTAGGTTCCAGGACGTATGAAAATTTATAGGGATATGTTAAAGACGTATGTAGATGAGAAGAATAACCTAAAAACTTACTTCTTAACATCTAAGCAGAGGGTATCTTTGACAACGGACACATGGACATCACCAAATAATTTTAATTATATTTGTGTAACCGTTCACTATATTGATCAGAACTGGAAACTACAGAAGAGAATAATCATGTTTTGTCAAGTTGAAGGTCACACAGGTAATGCAATCAGTGAGAAGCTGGTGGATTGCTTGAAGGATTGGGGTCTTGAAGATGTATTTGGTGTCACTTTAGACAATGTCCGCGCCAATACAGTAGCTATGGATTAGCTGAAGCAAGTTGTTACTAGCTGGACAGGATCACCAATTAGAGCAAAATATTTACATGAAAGATTCTCAATTATTTTCTTCTTTCATTGTGCATTTGTGCTCATGAATGAAACATAAAATCCTTTATCTTCTTATTTTCATTGTGAAGTCTATAACTGACTAATTTCTTGATTATTTGTTGTCAGGTGAGGTGTGTAGCCCATGTTCTTGCTCTTGCCATAAAAGATGCAGTACGGCTCTTTAATGAATCAGTTAAAAGGATAAGGTCAATTGTAAAATATGTTCTTAGTTCTCCTTCTAGGTATGAAAAATTTAAACAATGTGCTTTCCTAGCAAAGGTAGATTACAAGAAAGCACTGACTTTAGATGTGTACACCAGATGGAATAGCACTTACTTGATGTTAGATGCTGCTGAAAGATATGAAAAAGTTTTTGCAATGTAAGCACAGATTGATAAGGACTTTCAACAGAAGTTTATTTTTTAGCAAGACAAGGAATCTGTTTTAGCTAGTGATGCTGATATTGTTGAAGCTATAGCTAGTGATGATATCATGAAAGAAGTGGTTGAGGATATGGAAGAAGATGAAGATGTTGAGGATATGGAAGAAGAGGTTGAGGAGTTAGATCCAATGGGCAAGAACAAGGCAAAGAAGAATAAGAAGAAACGGACACATGCTCCTTATAAAGAAGATTGGAAATATGCTAGAGGTCTTGTGAAGTGTTTAAAGGTATTCTTCGATGCAACTGTCAATTTTTATGCTTCTACACAAGTCACTACTCATACTTTCTTATGGAGGTACTCATCCATGAACAATTAGTTGAATTTAAAAATAATGTAGCATCAGATCCCTTTATTGCACGTATGTCTTGTTTTATGTTTTCCATGTACCATAAGTATTGGGGTGTGTATGAGAGAATGAATTCTGTTATGTTTTTTGCTCAACTGTTGGATCCAAGAGAGAAACAAAAGGGGATGGAATTTACTCTTAACTGTTTGTTTGAGAACAATTCGTGGGAGGTTCAAAGAATTATGAGAAAGATGAAATTAGAATTTCAGGAACTCTTTGAAGAGTATAAGTCGGTGTATTCAACTCATGAGGGGGGGTCATCTAGTGCTGCTCCGGTAGTTTCCAATTCAGTTAGCGTGCAATCTCAAGGTTTGAAATCTAGAATTCAATCAAGGAAGAGACAGCATTGGAACAACCCAAGTTGTGTTGAAGAAGCAAGAACAACAGAGTTAGATAGGTACTTGACAGATGTGATGGATAGTAAAATGCGTGGAGTAGATCAAGATGACGACTTTGACATATTGGCTTGGTGGCAGGCTAATGCAAACAGGTATAAGGTACTGTCATATATGGCAAGAGATATATTAGCCATGGATGTCTCTTCAGTTGCCTCTGAATCAGCTTTTAGTAACGGGAAGCGCATGCTTACTCCATGGAGAGATTCTTTATCTACATAGGAAGTTGAGGCATTGCTCTGTACACAAATCTTTATACAAAAACCCATTGCTCTTTATTTTCTATGTGATTATGTACCTGATGATGATGGTGAAGATGCGGTAGGTACTTACTTTAGTTTTTTTTTTCCTTTAATAGTACTTACTTTTATTGTATTGGTACTTACTTTCTTGTTTATCTTTTTTTTTTTGCCTGTTGCAGTCATAATTGAAAAATCTCCTAAAAACTTGAAGTTCATTCCTTGCTAAGAAATGGAAGGTTGGTAACTTTCTTTATCTTGTTCTCTCTTGCTGTCTTGCTACTAGTCATGTAATGTATGGAAATGAATGGACTGAAAATATTCAATCTACACAAAGACAAAGTAATTAATAAACAAAATTTCAACTGTAGTTCTTCACTTCTTATGTATTTGCTTGCAATTTTTGGTTGTAATACGCACAGGTTGAGGTTGTGCTATCATTGGCCTTATTGGAGAGGAATGTGCAGATTTGTGACCTAGGATTGCAAGTGCAGGCTGTGCATCCAATGACATTGTTTGAGAAGTCCCCCATCCTTTTTTGTTGCTTGTTGCATTTCATTTCTTGTCGCAGACTTATGTAATGTTGAACTTACGTGTTGTTTTTACTATTTTGTAATGTTGAACTTTGAACTCAAGTATGTAACTTGTTTTAACCTTTGTTTATTGAAGAACAATCAGTTTTATATTTTGATAATTTTGTTGGTTGAATTGTATGTTAATGTGTGTCTGAAAATTCAGGTAAAAATCCGGTACCGGTCTGGAACCGGACCGGTCTTACAGGTACAGGTACTCAGAATGAGGTACCGGTCAACACCAGGTACATGGACCGGTTCCATAAGAAAACCGGGCTGTACCGGACCTTGTGCAGCCTTAGAAATAACCAAACTCCGTGGATCTCAAATTGATGTACAGACAACGTGAAAAGGAAAGCTCAACATCTACCACTCCTAAATTGGGAAAACGTGAAAATGCTTTAAAATTTAAGAAAGTTTGTTGTTTGAGCTCAAATGTGAGAACTCAACTGTAATTTCAGTTCCACTTGAAAACATTTCTACTGTAAGCGAGCTGCGAGTTTCTCTTTTTTATTCGATAAAGTAAGCGGGACTACTTCACCAAAGGCAATCTGGAGCGGAATAGCCCCGAGTAAGACAGTCGCACAAAAAGAAACCACTACAATTTTGTGTTTTGATTATTCATGAGAAAGGAAAAGAAAAAGAGAGAACAATGTGATTATCATAGGGCCATTCCTGCCCCAACTTTGAAGTTGAACCTGCTAAAAGTATTAAACAATGGTAAGTATTTGAGTGATGATACCAGTAAATTGAGTTTGAAATTCGTCAACAATATGTTCATATTGGCACCTTTTCCGTTACCAAAACATTGTCCAAATTACACAATGCATGGGCAACATACAAGCTTATTCATAGACACCCCAATCAATCTTTATTGCAGACTCATCAAAAGATTGAACGGTAGAAATGCATCATGTCGCAAGTGGCTATCATTTGTTATTTTTTTTCGTACTAAGTAATTAACAGCTCCAAAAATAAGATAAATGCATATGAAAATATTGAAGGATAGAAACTTTGTAGCCAATTCCCATCCGTAAGCCGGTCGATAAACGGGCTAGGCATGCTTGAGTTTTCGAAACTTCAAGTCTTGTTGTCGAATCCACCAAATTTTATTGCTTCTGCAATATTGGAGGGTAGAAACTTTGTAGCCAATTCCCCTCCGTAATGAATTTTTTTTTCTTAGCATCAAACAAAAAATATTTATTAGATATCACTTTTGGTTGACTGATTTTTGTGTTGATTGCCAAAAATAAACTCAATATATCAAGGCCAAGACTTTTCTTTCTTTTTTATTTAACCTGATAGAAGGCCAAAAGTTAAAACCTCAAAATAGTTGGTGGCCAGTGCAAAACTGTTCTATTTTCCTTTTTTTTTTTTTTTTTTTTTTTTTTTTTTTTGTCAATAAAGTACAAAAAGATATATTGATCGATGAGGGGTACAAGAAAATCAAACCACAAAATGAGTTCATAAACATTTTGTACTATATTTCTTGATTAATATAAATCATTTTTACATCAAAAAAAAAAAACCACCAAAGAAAGAAAAGGCAAAAAAATCAGGGACCAAAGTATACTTAATCGTAGGTCTAACCTACAATTCTCCCTAATACGTAGGGGTGTGCAACGGACAGACGAATGCGGATCAGGGGTCACCCGCGTCCAATCCGTCAAAGTTGCCGATTTGGAAAATCCAACCGTTTCCTGCCCAATCACCCGCGGGTTTGACATCCGCGGATCAACGGGTGATACGGATCGGATGCGGATTAACCGCGGATTAGTCTCAAAAAAAAGTGTTTAAGGAAAATTAAAGATGAAACAACGAAAGATAAGAGGAAGGAGAGGAATAATCTTATTAGGAGATTAGGGTAGAAGCATTACATAGTTTTCTTTATATACAACCGGAGGAATCTAGTTGGACCGCACATCCATGGGTCGTAGGCCCTGTAACAGTCTCCCTGGTGCGGTTCAATAACAAACCAAAACTTTATACATAGTGCTTCACATATAGTTCTTCAAATGTCGTTCTCCTTGATGACTTGTGCCGAAATCAATTGCCTCATTAAAACTTTAACAAGGAAAAACCCAGTGGGGCAAAACCTTGGTACAACTATTCACATGTAGTACTTCACATGTGGTCTCGTACTTTACAATCTTTAAAGATCGACGAGTCTAATTTAATTGCCTCGTTAAAACTTCGTCAGAAAAAACCCAGAGGGACAAAACCTGAACTAAAGAAAAAGAGTACAATATTAATTAAACTTAGAGCATAGTTGGCTGTGCATACGTTTCCTCGTTAAAACCTTGACAAGGAAACCCCGGTGGGATAAAACCTTGACAAAGGGAAAAGAGTACAACGTGACAGATGCAAGTAAAGGTGATCTGTTGCAGATGATCACTTTGCTTCGTTGAAGTTGACTAGTTGCTTCACAACTCCTAAGGAAGAAAATCCTCGTGGGAAAGACAATAGCCTTAGCTGGGAAATTACTTCCCGTGTTTGTTGTTGTCTCATTAAAAACCTTGCCGAGTAACAAAACCCAGTCGGAAAACATCGATGAAGGAAAAGGGTTCAACACACCATTAGATGCTCCCCCTGATGTCAGACAATTTTCATTAGTCTAATGCAGTCAAAAGGAGTTTATCACACATTACTTTGGTGAATTGAATGTTTATAAGACACTGTTGTTGATTTTGGAAGTTACGTTGCTTAACGGACTATCGCGTTTCATTTCTGTGATTCAGATATTTTCAGTAATATCAACCTGATGTTTATGTCTGCAACGTCCAACATACTTGATGTTTTTAGTGTTGTCTCGCTAAAAACCTTGTCGAGTGACAAAACCCTTTGGGAAAAAGTATTCTCGATCGAAGGGAAAAAGAGTACAACAGAGCTTCAATTTCGAAGTAAAACATGTTGACATCATATCCTTAGATCCCCCCCCTGATGTCGGCATCTCCCCCTGATTACTTTCAGAGTTGTTCCAGATAGTTCCTTTAGTCATGTATTTTTCGAAACAATATATTGGTAATGACTTAGAAAATAGTCTACATATCTCCCCCTGATTACTTTCGTTGGAGAAGAGATTATTGTTCCTTCATAATCAACAACTTTTGGATTGCACTTTCATTAGCATTCCTTTTTATGTCTTTGCAGGGATAAAACAAATTTATGTCAATGGTTACTTTTAAGTACATGATTACATTCACTATAACATTCCTAATGACGTTGAGTTGGCGCTGAGCTATATCTAGCTAACAAGTTCCCTGAGGATTTAAAATTTAATCGAGTACACTATTATACTAAGTACAACTATGCCTCTATTGTACTTAGATATGGGAATTTCATCTACCAACACATCTTCGTCATCCTCCTTTAGACGAAATGGTCACTTACTTACATTTGAACCTCGACTAATCATGGGAGTGCTATCAGGATGCGTGTCTTTGTTAAATTACCTGGCAACTTTAGACATATGCACACTGGTGGAATAATATACCACAAGCTTAGTATTCAGTCGAGTTTTCCCCAGATTTTTCATCTCAAATTTGGATTTGAAATAGATTTTAAGGTTTCTTATTACATCAAGAGTACCCATCATGTCTGTATCATCGACATAGATAGCTACAATTACAAATCAGGAACTTTCTTGTAAATACGCAATGAGAATAACTTACTTGTCTATCCCCTCCAAATCAAATAGTCACTTAGACGGGTATACCGCATCCGCCTGATTGCTTCAATCTATAAGTGAGCGTTATATCTAACTGTAAACGCACTTTGTGGTTTAGAGTCACTTGATTTGGGAAACAAAAGGCTATCAAGTACTTTTGTAAATATTTGCTATTTCTTGATTCTTTCAGAGAAACGTAACAACCACATACATTAGTTGCATTTCAAGTCCTTTTGAAATTACGAAGCTAACTAAGTAGCGGAACGCTATAACGTTCATTACAAGAGAACAATTCAAGGGCTTTTTGAGAAACCTCGCTCCACAAGGCGATTCTTTATACTTTAAGACTGCTTTCTTCTCATTATGCTTAGTGAAAAATTAATCATGTATGTCCAATAGGTTTTACACTTGGTTGGTTAGCACTACCACACCAAATGCCTGTATATTTGTCAAATAACCAAGTTCTACTTGGATTGTATAGGCCAAATATGCTATTCGTTGACATTAAGCAACAAGGAGCATGGTTCGATCTCATTTTGCTCTATTTCCTTAAGCAAGTGTATAAGAAATTAATCATCAATATGCTCGCACGATCTTTCCATTGACTCGTGCGTATTCTCATAATCCACTTGGGATGTCATTGTTCTCTGGAATCATTAAACTTCAGAGCGTCCTCCAGTTTGATTCATGGACATATTCAGAGACAATCTTATGAGATGATTTCTGATGATATAAATAAGATGTTCCTTACTCACCCACTTCCTTTATGGAGCCACGTCCTCAACCACGCTTTCACCTTAGTCTATGGTGTATATCCCTTATTGAGGATTTGTAACCTTGCAGGTAGGTTTGTAGCTTGTATGTGTGATCTTATCACTTTAGCGACATCAGTGTACATTCTGAAAATCGATTATTCTTTGTCACTTCACATTTACATTTGTGGAGTACAAGAATAAATATGAGACACAATGGGAACACACCACGACAATTCCCGTCATTCCCTTAGAAAATACTTTTTCTTATCTCCCCCTAACGACGGGAAGACAGTCTATTTAAAGTGATAACTTGCAAATCTAGCGGTAAGAGATCTCCTACCAAAGGTTTTAAAATGGGATAATTGTTGGGAACTCATTTCCAACATAACTACTTAACAGTTTTGAAGACCAATCATAGTACGATGTGGAGTCGTAATGGAACATATATAATGCAACCAAAAATGCATAAGAACACGAATGTCAGGCTTATATCCAATTACCAACTAGTACTCATAAAAGGTTGACTAATATTTGGTTCTAAAACAATTTAAGTAAAGATGCGTTAATATTGCATATTCCCCAAGCATTTAAAGGTAGGTTTGTACGCATAACCATTCCTTAGGCACCATCTATAACCTTTGATGATAGCCTTTGCGAAACCATGGGGTATAGGATGCTCTGCTTTGATCCTATTAAAAATGAAATAACCATCAAGTCCTTTTGATGTACACTCGCTAGCATTTACAAGGGGTGGTGAGCCCTTACATGTAAAATATGTGCTAGTAGTTTTCCAAACACAAATTTCTTAGGAACTATAACTAGTCCAAAATGTCAAAACATTCACCAGAGCCATAAGTCACTTTAATGGTCCACATTCTGCATGAATATTTCTAAATTTCACCTCGTTTCCTTTGTAATATTGAATTATCATTTGCATCTTAGGATGGTCTCGATCCTCTTTTACTGAAAACTTTGTAAAAATGAGTGATATGCTTTCTTCTCTAAAAGACTAATGGGAAGGGGGTGGGGGGTGTATCTATTTGTGCAATCAATTACCAATTAATGAAGGAACAGAAGGAGCCTGTTGATACATGAAAATAATCAATCTCCAAATGGACAGCCCCTTAACCGATCAAGGGTCCCTCTTAGGGCGGAGAGACTAGGGGACTAGGCCTAACCCACTAGGGTGGGATAGTTCTAGTCCATCCAAGAGTATATTGAGTTAGTTGGGCTTTGGCCCAAGAGGAAAGCCTTTTAGGGTTTGATAATAACTTAAGGAAAGGGAAATGGTAGTTTAGTAATATGTTAATTTTATGGGAATTTATCCATAAAATGGTCATTATAAAAGGGGAAGAGGGGGCACACTTATGGAATCATCACTAATCCACCATTACCTCTCATAAACCTCTCTACACCTTGGGAGTACTTTCTGTGATTAGGGCTAGTTCCTCCTTTCCACGTTTTACCCCATCAACATTGCGACCACAGTGGAAGGTTCTTAGGCTCTTTTCCAGTATGATACTCCCAAGTGCGAGCCAGGAAGTACCAGTGGGCGGAGCATTCCAAAATACGGACAATGTTTCTATGGAAAACGTGCATGGAGAAAGTGATGATGAGATACGTTTTCAAGCAGTGGTCACTACACCTATTGTGCAAGGAGCGGGAGCATCCCAGGGCGCAGGAGCGTCTCATAACAAATGAGAGATACCCAAAGAAAAAGTTGCAACTGAGACAAGCGAGCGAGAGATGTCTGAAATACAAGAGGAGCTAGACGCATCTATGAAGAAGCAGCAAGAATTACGCGGACGTCTGAAGCGCGCAAGGAAGCAGAGCACGACAGCTGCCAGGACGGCCAGTACGAAGAGCACCATTCATGGTATGATAGAAGATGCGAGTGCAAAGTACTTAGAAACTAATTACCGAGTAACAAAGGACGACGCCTATGATTCGCTAGAACAACCATACTCTGCAGAAGTTGCCGATTACCTGTATCCTGAAGATTACACATCACAAAAGTTTAAGACATATGGAGGAAAAAGAAATGCGCGAGAGCATGTGAGTCGTTTTATATCAGCAATGAATGCATATGCCCAGGATGAAAGCCTTTGTATGAGAGAATTTCCGAAATCACTCACGGATAACGCCTTCACCTGGTACGATAATCTAAAACCCGGAAGTATCAGCTCTTGACCCTCCATGGTGCACCTCTTTTTTAAGAAATTTTACTCTGCAATAAGAAGGGTCACGGCAATAGATCTGGGAAGGTTGATGTGATTTTAATATAGTGGTAAAAAGGATTCGAACTCTAAGACTTGTGAAGATTCGAGTTTTTAAATTTAATAAAAATATACAATAATATTACAATTGGTGCAAGAGGTACTGGGACTAAGGATTTAACCAATCTTCATAACATAAGGTTCACTTATTTATTCTCAACAATTTTAGCTCAAGAAATATAAACATGGAAACTATTTTTGCCAAGGTAGATTCTCAAAACAGTGATTGTAAATGTTAAGCATGGGACATCAAATCACCTAAGCTAAGCATGACCCATCTAATCAAATGAAAACCAATTTAATCAAATCATATTTCAATTAATTTTAGTGCAAAAGTCATAAAAAAGAATAAAACAAATTTACCCATGTATGAAGTTCGGCCTCCTCCGTCGTCCCAGTGTCGGGGTTTAGCTCCTCATATTATTGACACTCTCAAAATATTTTTTATTTTTTAAAAAATTGTTTACAATGGTGAAAACGGAGAAAATAGTGAAAAACAGTAATTTGCGACGCACAAAAATCATCACAAAATGAACGATACAAGAGAAGTGCTGTAGACTCTGTTCCGCGGTCGCTGGAAAGGAGTTGGGAACTGTCGCATTTAAGCGACAGTTTTCAACGAATTTCCTTTACAGGATTTTGTTCTTCATGTTCTTCAGTTCTGCTGCTGCTGCTTCTGTAACTCGTGATTTCTTCTTCTCTGGCTCTCCTAAGCTCCCCAAACTCTCGACACCCCTTCTATATGACCTGGGTAATCTATTTATACCCGAAAGATGCATCGAATCTCCTCCATAACTTCAAAAAATCTTCTCTTTATTATTTTTATTCTCACGGCAATAATTTCCTGTTTTAGCTTCTCCACGCGTTTGCAGTTGTATTTCTTTCCTTGTTTAACTCTTACACGCATCTAGCATTCTCACAGAACATTCCAAACTCTCCCAGCACACTCCAGCAACAGCAGACGCGTGAATATCTTCTCCCTTTGCACGTACTCCCCTATTTTGCTCCATGACACGGTTCAGCAAATTCTGATCCAAACGAACACCCATACTAGATTTATATAGTCATATCACGTCTACCCACTAAGTTTCA
>JAJJMB010001716.1:3849472-3893536 GCA_023531105.1 Papaver atlanticum
TCTCACTAAATCACGTCCAAACATCCGATCGAAATTCTGCTGTTAATAAAAATATTTTCCCGCCAAAATTCATTTTTTGAATTTGAGAAGAAGATGTCCTCCCCCTAATCCTGCACGGGTGTCCCTTTAGCACTTGTCTTATGGGGTGCAAATAGTAATTTTTGGGCGTAGATAGTAATTTTTCCGGGGTTCCTCCGACACATTTTTGGGGTGCTTCCGGTACATTTCTGGGGTGCCTTTAGTACTCTATCCTGGGGTGTGAAACACCACTTTTCGAGCCAATTTCGCCGCAAGAGCTTATTTCTCTAAAAATACTTACAAAGACAAAAAATAACAAAATAAATACAAAATCGAACACTAACAATATATACAATTGAGACATATTGGACACAATAATGCGTCTATCAGTGTACCCAACGAGTAGGAGAGGAGATAGGCAAATACATTACCTGCTTCCGAGAGTTTATGTTAGAATGCCATGAGGATATTCCATAGGAGCGCTTAGTGGAGATCTGTATCAGAGGGATGGATGCTGTTTTCCGACTAAATCTAACAAATTTCAAATTCCAAACCTTTATTGAAGTTGAAGAAGCTGCATCCCAGATATCGGATTGTGCGAATGTTATGCACTCAGGAGTGGGCGCACATACATGGCAACAACACTCTGTCAACACCGCGTCTGCACCCGCTTTCAATGATCAAGGGAATGAAAGAGGAAAAGGCGGAGTTGCTTTTGGTTCTTACCGCGAACAATCTGGGAGAAGAGGAGGAAGAACGGATGGAGGAAGGCCCAATCTTCCACCACCTTTGCCGTGCAGTAAAGAACAGATAATAGGATTTTTGGAGCAGTGGGTATCAAACAAAGAAGAGACTTTGCCACCGGTATCCGCAGAACCTACTGCAGCGGATAAGAATCACGAGCGTTACTATCACTACCATAGGAGAGTTCATCATCCGACTACAGAGTGTTATTCTCTTCGATACATTGTGCATAAGAAGCGAGCCAAAGGCGAACTAGAGATAGGAGAGCAAAGCATCAAGAATGACCCACTTCCTCAACATCAAGTTATGATGATCTCACATGATCCGGCTGAGGGAGAAGCATGGAGACCTTGGGAGGAGGTGGAAGAAGAAGAAGCATGCGAAGCTTCCGAGGCAGCAATCTTTTCAGACGTGAATGGAGTTGCTAGTAAATTTGCTCAAACTGTTTTGGCTCAGCAGTTCTTTGACTCCTTGGGTTTTAGTGAACATCAAGTCCGCGAAGAATCCAAGGATATAACCGTAATTGCATTCGTAAAGGCGTACAATCCGATACCTAAAGAAGCCATTACCTTTACGGACGAGGATATTTTCTACCCGGGAGAACATCTTCGCCCTTTATACTTGACAGCTTTCATTAACAAACAACCTCTAAAGCGAGCTTTCATAGATGGTGGGGCTTCACTTAACCTGATTTCAGTATACACGTTGGAAACATTGGGAGTGTCACGAGCAACAATCAAGATGCGCGCGACGACCGTACGATGATTTGGAGGACAGACTCAGACAACGATAGGGATAGTACATTTGATGATGAAGATCGGACCTATTAGAGCACTCACCCCCTTTTACGTACTCGAGGATGATACTACATTCCATGTGTTGCTCGGACGAGGATGGCTCTTGAATCACAAGGTAGTAGCATTAACATATCATCAGTGTGTCAAAACTAACATTGGAGGAAAGCAGTTTCGGATCCCGGCTACGAGCAATCCATTTGGACCATAAGAGGCCTACATGGCTGACGCAGTCTTCTACACGCAACCTGTCTTGAGTCAGGAAGAGAATCCGGAGCATCTAACGCCACTTCCAAAATGGGAGGAGTTCCAACCAGAGGAGCAGACGAAAGAAAAAACTAAGTCAGTGTTCAGCCCATCAGGGATGGGACCTGCCCCAGGGAATAAGAGAGCAATAGCGGAGACAAAGAATATCCGGTTCAAATGCTTCTCGCGAACGGAAGGCGGACATGTCTACTGCTTATAGCAATTAGCCAGGGAAGTCTCACAGAGCCAACATGATTGTGCTATGCCAGCAGCAGATGAGGAAATGGCGTAGACAACCCCAATGATGGAAAACTCACATGAAGAAGTAGAATTTCCTATTTCGGAGGAAGAAATGATAGAAAATTTTCCCGATGAGAAAATAAAAGTCGATCCAACGCTTGACGGGTTAGAAGAAATAAACCTTGGCTCGGAATAAAATCCCCGTTGCGTGCGTATCAGTAAAAATTTGGAAGAAAAGGAAACGTTACGGATGATTAAGTTTCTCCGCGAATACCAAGACGTGTTTGCATTTACATATGATGAAATGCCTGGCTTGGATAGTGGTCTGATCGTACATAACCTCAATGTCTCACCCGAGTACAAGCCTGTTAAACAGCAAAGCCGTAATTTTCTGGAAAAGATAGACCTCGCCATTAAAGAAGAAGTGGAAAATCTATTGAAAGCTAAGTTCATTAAACCAATCCAACATCCTGTGTGGTTGGCTAACATCGTCCCGGTAGCAAAGAAGAATGGAAAGGTCCGATGCTGTGTCGATTATCGAGATCTAAACCGCGCGTGTCCTAAAGATAATTTTCCCGTACCAAATATAGACGTAATGGTGAATAACACGTGCGGATACGGTATGTTTTCTTTCATGGATGGGTTTAGCGGGTACAATCAAGTAAAGATGGCCGCGAAGGATGCCCATAAGACAGCTTTTCAGACACCATATGGAAATTTCTATTACGTAGTGATGCCATTCGGATTGAAGAATGCAGGCGCGAATTTTCAGCGGGCGATGGTAGCTATCTTCCATGATATGATGCATTAAATAATGGAGGTATACATAGATGATGTCGTGGTAAAATCGAGAGCACGAGAGGACCATTTGGATCACTTAAGGCGTGTTTTCAACAGATGTAGAAAGTATCACTTAAAGATGAACCCCCTCAAATGTGCTTTCGAAGTCACCTCTGGAAAATTCCTAGGGTTCGTTGTTACTGATAAAGGGATACGGATTGATCCAAACAAGGTTGAAGCGATAACCACTATGAGGTCTCCCGCAAATGTGAAAGAATTGCAAACTTTTATAGGAAGAATGTCTTATGTCCGGAGATTCATCCCCGGATTGGCGCAATTATTATCCGCGTTCTCACCCTTATTAAAGAAGAACAAACAATACGAATGGGGAGATGATCAAGAGAGAGCCTTCCAAAATCTCAAGGAATGCTTAATCATTGCACGAGTCTTACGACCACCTGTCAAAGGCGATCCCCTCTATCTGTACACAGCATTTACCAATGTGGCAATCAGAGCATTATTATCCCAAGACCTTGGCAACGATCAATTATGTCCGATCCACTATATCAGCAGAGGTTTTAGAGACGCGTAATTCAGATATTCGAAAGCGGAACAAGCATGTTTAGCGCTCATATACGGCACGCAAAAATTACGATCCTATTTGCTTGCTCATGAAACCATAGTTGTGGCAACTGCTAACCCAATCGCCTACCTAGCCACAAAGCCAAACCTATCCGGCAGAACATCTCGATGGTTGTTGCAGCTATCCGAGTTTGAACTAAAGTATCAGCGGTCCAAAGGAGTACGCGGGCAGCCATTTTCGGATTTATTGGCCGCATTTCAAGGAATGTATATGATGGAGATAAGTGAAGAGATACCCGGAGACATTTCTGAGGCTAGAGAAGAAAAGCGGTGGGTAATGTTTTTTGATGGTTCATCATACGGCTCGCATGGAGGAGCTGGTATAGTTTTCGAAACACCCACGCAAGACCTGTTATCTTTTTCTTTCAAGTTAGATTTCGAATGCAGCAACAACGTAGCTGAATACGAAGCATTAATTTTGGGATTGCGCATGGCGGAGGAACTTAACTTAAGAGCGATAGACATAAAAAGGGACTCAAATCTGGTCACAAACCAGATATCAGGAGATTTTCAGGTAAAAGAGCCGCATTTTGCTCCTTACCGAGCCGAAGTCCAAGAGTTGATAGCAAGAAGAGGAAGTACCATTATCGAGCACATAGGCACGACCACTAATCGCCATGCTGATGCACTAGCAACCCTAGCATCAAAGATGCAACTTAACGAAGCGGATGAAGGAACAATGGTGGTAAAAAAAAGAACATTACCAAGCACATGGAAAGAGGACGTGGCATTCGAACAAAAGGATGATTGGAGAATAGCTTATATTGAGGATCTTACCAAGGAGGTAGATGACCAGCTTCTGCCTACTAAAGTACTAAAGCAGTTCGTCATAATAAGAGGAGCATTATATTTTCGAACACCCGGAGGAGCCTTATCACGTTGTGTAGGGAAGCTAGAGGCACAAGAACTGTTGAACCGCATCCATGAAGAATCTTGCGGACAGACAGGGAGAATTCCATTATATCACCGTTTGCAAAGGATGGGTGTATACTGGCCAAACATGGCGGTTCAAGCGGCGGTAATATATGATAAATGTGAAGACTGTCAAGCGCCTCCACAACAAACAGAGGTCTGCAGTGCATAAATAGAGGATTGGAGACAACCTTATATAGACTTCATTCAGCATGAGCGTCTTCCACAAAACAGACAAAATATAGTCAGGGTTCATAGGAAAGCAGGACGTTTCTTTATGAGTGAAGGAATTCTCTACAGAAAGAGCTACGGAGAAAATATACTGCGTTGCCTGTCGTAGGAAGAAGCGGAGGTAGTCATGGCTACAAATCATAACGCGGAGCATCAAGGAATGAGGAAACTTTTCCTGCAATTGTACGAAGGAGGGTTTTACTGGCCTACAATGGAATTCAATACAGCCGAACATGTAGAAAAGTGTCAGCAATGCCAACGCCATGGGCTGCTAATTCGCGCCCCGCATACGTTGTTACACAGCGTTGTCACTCCTTGGCCCTTTCATAGATGGGGACTTGATATCATTGGGAAAATAAGTCCAACCTCATCCGGACGGCATAAATATATCATCACCGCGACTGAGTATTCCTCCAAATGGGTAGAAGCCATTCCGCTCCGAGATTATTCAGGAGCTGCAATTGCGGCATTTATTGAAGAACATATCATATGTCAGTTTGGCGCGCCAATGGTCATCTGCTCAGATAATGGTACCTCTTTTGTTAACCAGACTGTTAAGGAATTGCTAAATCAGTACGGCATTAAGTACCATACTTCGACTGTCTATTACCCTCAGGGGAATGGACAGGCAGGGGCGACTAACAAAACATTGTTGAGGATATTGAGCCGCACAATACATGATCACCATCGAAGCTGGTATGAGCAGCTACCTCTCGCACTCTGGGAATATCGCATCTCCAAGCGAAGTTCAACCGGAGCCTCCCCTTATTCCTTGGTATATGGAGAAGATGCAATACTACCAGCAAAGATTGATATTCCTTCTGCACGTGTAGCCATGGCCAGTCTCACTACCCCGGATGAGGTTAGTCGTTTTGCTCATCTTGATACTTTGGAGGAACGACAAGCTAAAGCCTAGCGGTTTGCGAATAAAGTATAGGCAAAGGACGGCAAGATACTATAACCAGAAGGTAAAAGAACGAACTTTCCGCATAAATGACATAGTCATGAAGATCGCCCCACATGTTCAACGAAATGAGAAGGCATGAAAGTTTGTTGCGAATTGGGAAGAACCTTATATGATTAGCGGAGAGCGGATACTATTATCTCAAGTGAATGATTGGGTCACGAATCAATACCCCTATCAATGGTAAATAGCTTAAAATTTATTTTGCATAATAATCAAATGTATGTCGGATGGCTGATAAGCAATAATACGATTATTTTTATTTAACACTATGAGTTATTACAAATAGCCCCGAGTATGGCTAAGTTCTGTGCATGACCTGATGAAGTGCACCAATAGCCCCGAGTATGGCTAGGTTCTGTGCATGACCCAATGAAGTGTACCAATAGCCCTGAGTCCGGCTAGGTTCTGTGCATGACCCAATGAAGTGCACCAATAGCCTCGAGTATGGCTAGGTTCTGTGCATGACCTAATGAAGTGCACCAATAGCCCAAAGTATGGCTAGGTTCTGTGAATGACCTAATGAAGTGCACCAATAGTCCATAGTATGGATAGGTTCTGTGCATGACCTAATGAAGTGCACCAATAGTCCAGAGTATAGCTAGGTTCTGTGCATAACCTAATGAAGTGCACCAATATCCTAGAGTCCGGCTAGGTTCTGTGCATGACCCAATGAAGTGCACCAATAACCCCGATATGGCAAGGTTCTGTGCATGACCTAATGAAGTGCACCAATAGCCCCGAGTATGGATAGGTTCTGTGCATGACCCAATGAAGTGCACCAATAGCCTTGAGTCCGGCTAGGTTCTGTGCATGACCCAATGAAATGCACCAATAACCCCGAGTATGGCTAGGTTCTGTGCATGACCTAATGAAGTGCACCAATAGCCCAGAGTATGGCTAGGTTCTGTGCATGACCTAATAAAGTGCACCAATAGCCCATAGTATTGCTAGGTTCTGTGCATGACCTAATGAAGTGCACCAATAGCCCATAGTATGGCTAGGTTCTGTGCATGACCTAATGAAGTGCACCAATAGTCCCGAGTATGGCTAGGTTCTGTGCATGACCTAATGAAGTGCACCAATAGCCCAGAGTATTGCTAGGTTCTGTGCATGACCTAATGAAGTGCACCAATAGACCAGAGTATGTCTAGGTTCTGTGCATGACCTAATGAAGTGCACCAATAGTCTATAGTATGGCTAGGTTCTGTGCATGACCTAATGAAGTGCACCAATAGCCCCGAGTATGGATAGGTTTTGTGCATGACCCAATGAAGTGCACCAATAGCCCTTAGTCTGGCTAGGTTCTGTGCATGGCCCAATGAAGTGCACCAATAGCCCTGAGTCCGGCTAGGTTCTGTGCACGACCTAATGAAGTGCACCAATAGCCCCGAGTATGGATAGGTTCTATGCATGACCCAATGAAGTGCACCAATAGCCTTGAGTCCGGCTAGGTTCTGTGCATGACCCAATGAAGTGCACCAATAACCCCGAGTATGGCTAGGTTTTGTGCATGACCTAATGAAGTGCACCAATAGACCAGAGTATGGCTAGGTTCTGTGCATGACCTAATGAAGTGCACCAATAGCCCAGAGTATTGCTAGGTTTTGTGCATGACCTAATTAAGTGCACCAATAGTCCCGAGTATGGCTAGGTTCTGTGCATGACCTAATGAATTGCACCAATAGCCCCGAGTATGGCTAGGTTCTGTGCATGACCCAATGAAGTGCACCAATAGCCCTGAGTCTGGCTAGGTTCTGTGCATGACCCAATGAAGTGCACCCTGAGTCCGGCTAGGTTCTGTGCATGACCCAATGAAGTGCACCCTGAGTCCGGCTAGGTTCTGTGCATGACCCAATGAAGTGCACTAATAGCCCTGAGTCCGGCTAGGTTCTGTGCATTACCCAATGAAGTGCACCAATAGCCCCGAGTCTGGTTAAGTTCTGCGCACAACTAATAAAGTGTACCAATAGTTTCAGAGCCGGCTAAGCTCTGTGCATGAAACACTTTAAGATTCCGGAGGATAACTATAGACACAACGCATTAGATAAATATTGGTTTTGACTAATCCAAGCAAGGTATACATTTAAAAGGCGGAACAGACGAAATGCAAATAAAGAATAAGTATAATTCCAAAAGAAACATCATGTGCATTGACACCGCGTACAGATAACGTAACTAATACATTCATTCATAAACATTCGGAGTAATACATGAAGCGGATAAAACAAAACATTTTATGGATAAAATCCATTATGTCAAAGTGATGAAGATAAAGCTGAGTTTGCGCGCCTAAGTCTGCCACGCGCAACAGCAAAGTTGTTCTCCATTTGCTCCATGTGGACACAAGCATTAGAAAATACCTCAAAGGATTCATCTGAAGCCATAACATTTTCCACTGGAGGATCGACCCGACAAGCACTTAACCGATCCACATATAAATCCATTGCATGAAGATACTGCGCTTGGCTAAACTCAAATAAATCCTCACACTCGCGAGCAAGTCGAGTATTTCCGATAACAGTAGCCTGTAACAATTCAAGTTTTTGTTTTTTAAGAGCTAAACATAAGGTACTGATTGATTCTGTTATAGTTACTAATCATTTCTCTTTGAAACCTCTAGGCTATATACCAACAACAACAAAACAAAACAAAAAGGCGGGGTGGGAGGGGGGAGGGGGATAAAAAAAAATTTAAAGATGACTCAGCTATAAGCATATGACAACGTGTGACCTCTTGCTCTATTTCTTGCATCATCACAAGCGCTTCCTCATACTGAATAGTAGGCATAGATAGAGCAACTTGCATATCTCCTAGTACTCATTCTACTTCGTACATAATCTTTTTGGACGCATGGACTTGACGAGCCATGTTAGCAGTCCCATTCTGCTCTTCGAACGCTTCGCGCGCGTTATCCTGGACGGTTAGCCTATGAATCCGCAAAGCCTTCACTTCATCCCTTAAGATCAACAGTCGCGCCAATTCCACTTCTTTATCAGACGGATGCACTAGAGCGGATATCACACATAAAGATAATGCACACCCATACAAGCGACGACCCGACTATTGGGAATCGTGCGCGCGACAATCGGTTATAGCATGATCAATATCTGCCATCATAAGGTTTGTTTCCTGAAATAGCTGATCCGCCTCATGGCGAATGGAAACAACGTCATCTAGTGCACGCTGAATGCTGAAAGATACTGGCCCAGACGTTCGAGCTTCCCAAGCCGATAAATACACTTTGTATCGCTTATCAAACCGGGCGTGCACCTTAGCACGATTTGTTGCTCTTATCTCCCTAAGTAATTCTATTTTAGCTTTCACAAGTAATAAACAATCAAACTCTAATCCTCTTCTATCCCAAAGACAGTACATAGCCATGTAAAAGATGAGTCATCTAGAGAATTCTAGTATAAAACGATACACAGAGTGAAGAAATGAAGATACTACAACAATAGACGTACTTTATTTATATAGGAAATATACATATCATAGCATTCATTACTCCATAAGCACTACCTACCCAAAAAAATACAAATAAATTAAGGCAGTGCATGAAGCGCCCTGTGAACTTCGGCAAGAGCTATTTCAATAGACCTCACACTACGGTTCTCATCAACACATCGGAAATGAGTAATCAGGCGTTTCTCACGGCAATAACCGCGATACTCAAGAAGAGTCACATTGGGCAACCCACCCTCACTTTGAACCTTCATTACAAGATGGTCTGCAGCGGCCAATCGTTCATTCCAAAACGAATTCTCGATCTCAAAAGTATCACGCACAAGACACATCACCTGTAAAATACGATTTAGATACCATACCTCCATAACCAACCTCACACGATTAGTCATGACAGAAAAGATGAGAACTTAAAAAATATTTATTGTGATTAACCAGGACAACTCTCATATATATAACCAAATAACACAATACCTAAGACAACATTTACGAATCCCTAAAAAAAAAAAAAAAATGATGATGATGATGATGGTAGGAATCCTCTTAAGAGCGTTCAGTTATAAGCGAGCGGCAATAAGAAATGTCTTTATCTAGGTCCTGCATCATCAACTGCACTTTACCATACTGAGTAGTGGAGTCAGTATAAGCACTACGCACCTCTTCTAGCACTTGATGAATCTTGTGCATAACATCACCTGAGGCATGAGCTTCTTGAGCTATGTTTGGCGTCTCCTTATGCTCCTCATAAGCTTTGCGTGCCTTATCCAGAGCAATCAATCTATGAGTTTGCAACAGCCCAAGTTCGTCCTTTAATACTAGAAAACGTGCTAGTTCTGCTTTCCGATCGGTAGGATGAATGAGAGAAGACACAGCACACAGGTTCAAAACACATCCACGAAGATTCGGACCCGCCTGCCGAGTAACAAATGCGTGACAGTCAGCTATCGCTTGCTCAATTTCAGTCGTCATAATTATCGACTCTTGGAATAGTCGCTCAGCCTTGTTCCGAGCAGCAACAGTGTCATCTAACGTGCATTGCACTAATACAGTCAGTCGCCCGGATGCCTGCATCCTCTGAGCCATCGAATACGTCTCATATTTCTCATCAAACTGCGCGCGTGTGGACATTCTATTCGCCATTCTAACTTCTCTAAACATCTCTACTTCATCCTTTACCAACAGCAAGCGAGTTAACTCATGATTCTTCTCAAAAGGAATGACTAGTGTCGACACAGGAGCCAAAGCCAGAGTGTAACCATGTAGACGGTGAGCCATCCGCTGTAAAATATAACTAATAACCAAAAAGGAAAACAAAACAACGAAAGAAACTTGAAAGACACTAACTAAAACAATTCCACTCACTTCTACTTATAGAAACAAATGATAATGCCACATTAATTACCATCCAACCATAATAATAAATGCAAATAATTAAATAATAACAGCTGAACGCTGTTGCTAAAAATGGGGGGGATTGATTTTGTCTAGGTCACTGAAGACTGACTCTTTTTTTTTCCTGTTTCAAAAATTTAGTAACAGCTGAACGCTGTTGCTAAATTTTTACTGCGACTTTTTTGGGTCAGTCTTCATTGACTTAGTCAAGAATTTGCAACTAAAAGTAAAAAAATCGCAACTGCTAAGAGTCTGTTGCTAAATTTTTCCGTCGCAACAGCTAAAAACTTTTGCGAATACAGTTGCGAATCGAAATTCACAACAGCTACATTTCCGTTACGAAAATTCGAGTCGTCCCCTGTCGCAACAGCTGAGTAAAGTTGCGACCCCGATTTGCAACAGCGGGAGCCTGTTGCTAAAGTCCGTTTTTGGTGTAGTGTGTGCTGGGCCAGCACGTTTTACACCTCTAGGTGTGATGGTTCACAAAAGACACATTCATTCTCATTAGACACCAGTGTGTCTACTGGGAATGAAGAGGTATCTGTGATAGGCATGAGTCCCCTATTAATAGGGATGGATTATTTTCATTCAAGCATAGAAGAAACATCAAAATTCTCAGACTTCGTTTCTCTTTGAGCATTATCAGAATCTATAAACTGTGTGTTCTTGGTGGGGTCAAGGGAGTACAACTCTGGAATCCAACATCATTGTTGGGGCTTCATTGTATCCTGAAAGCATTATTTCATCGAACGATTGTACTCGCCAGTTATTTGGGAATGGTCGAAATATTTGCTGAAAAGAATGAAGTCAGTGATACGACATTCTTTTCGTTCTTATATTTTTCATCCTCTGGTACCCAATTTTCCAACGGTAGTTGGCCGTGGGATTTGGTAACTTGCTTCTAACAGCCTTGTTGTTTTGGATTATTGTAGCAACGGAGAGTCGGTGATGCACCAATCTTTCGTCTTGAAGTTTAACTTACGCCCCCATCGGTGAAAACAACTAGTTTAACCATTGTTCTTTACTTGACTCCCTTCAATTACTAATAATTATGAGTTTCAAAAGACAGTTAAATGGGCAGTACTCAATTGATACGATGGAAAAAAAAAATTTAATCAATTTTATGTTTGTGACCCAAAATGTGTTCAATGATCTCAAATATGTGTCACAATTGAGACCCGATTTACAAAATGGATATGCAACTTGTATTTATGTTATTAGCATGTTTGTTTAGTAATCGGCAATGCTATTCAGCTACCTCTTATCCTCCATGTCCGACGTGTTCTGCTTATGTGGCTAAAATCACGTGAACATCCTTTCTCTTCGCTGAATCATTTTCTATTTCCCTTTTTTTGGCTAATGTCTACTGAAAAATGGTTCTCTTTCCCATTTTTTGCCTTTTACGAACAGACTCATTCTTCTCTAGTTTCGTAGAATCATTATCTTAATCACGATATGATTTCTGCAGCTAGATAGTCATGAGTTCGTGGTTGTTTTGTAAGAGAAAGGGACAATTAATACGTGTTGGATTTAATTTCTGGGCTAAAACAACCAATAAGCTGCCATTGATGCTTACATTGCTCTTAAAATTGAAGAGATATTTTAAGAGTTTTTGACGGATTATGAGATGGGTTCCTGCTGAATTTCAATTTACATCGAAAGAAACTAAAGATTTGATGCCACGAAGTTGGGAAAGAAGAAAGCTTGTTGCTGTTGTTTAACTCGATGAATGGGTGCCATTGAATGTGTGTTTTAGAGTTATAACGGGATTAAAATGATGGGTTGTGTGGGAATTCAACATTTGCAGGGAAGGAGAGCTGAGAAGCAAGAATCAAACTCAATAGCGGTCTCTCTATAATCACCAGTTTGAGAGTTGGGCATATCTGTTCGTAGAAATGCCTGAACGAGTATGTTCTTCAACATACATTCAGCTGCTACCAATCTGCCTAAGTTTTGTACAGCCCGGCCATGGTTCAATGGGTTAGACTTTAGAGGAGTATACAGAGATTAAGAGAGACAAGACGGAATCAGTAACAGGTTAGGGGGGTTCTTAATTGAATTTGAAATAATTGACCCTAAAAGAAGCTCATGAACCCAGTGTTTAAATGAATTTATTAACCCATGATCTTGATTTTAATTTGTTGATTAAAACTGGTTCTCTTAATCTTCACCTTATCACTGCGAAAAGATATATGATGAACAAAGATAAAAGAGAAGTGAAAGGAAGAGAGAGGAAATTTTAAGAAAATTATGAGTTGAAGATATCACGTGATTTTATAATTACGTGGCTTATGTTTTTTTATGTCAGCTAGTACAGCTGGGTGTGCCACATACGAAAGGGAGGAGAGTAGGGAGGAGAAAAGGGGAGCGGAATAGCATTTCCATTTAGGAACGGTATTTTTGTGTTTGTCTGTTCGAGCATATAAACAACTTCGATTAAATTAGTAGCTTTGCCTGACTTCAAAAAATTAGTACTTACAATGTGTGATTCCCAAGCATTTCCGAATATTATCTTTCAGATTACAATTTGTTTAGTGGAAGATCTGATGATGTCAGTTGATTCTACACTTCTATCAAAAAAAAAATTATAAAATGATTCTATGTTCTCATATAAAAACAATCCAAACCCAGCTAATTATGGCCAACTCTTATAACCGTTATATTATAAACCGTAGGATCTTCCATGCCCAAACAATATGTGATTAATAATCTCAACAATAACCCAGTATATATATCTGTAACGCAAAACATTTGAAATGACCAAACAGGGTTGATGTAAGAGTATGACTGTAGGAAAAGGAAATCTCAACATCTACCACTCCTAAATGCAAAAAACGTGAAATGCTCTAAAAATGAAGAAAGTTTGTTGTTTGGGGATTGAAAGGAAGAACTCAACCAGTGTAATTTCAATTCCATGAAAACTCTGCCATTTTTACTGTAAGCGGATCTACTTCACTGGGGGCAATCTGGAATGGGGTAACCTTGAGTAGGACACTCGCACAAAGGCCAGCCACTATGATTTAGTTTCTTTTTAATGTAATTGTAATGTAGTTTCCCATTCACAAGAAAAGAAAAAAAGGGACAACAATGTGATTATCATGCGGCCATTCCAACCCCAGCTTTGAACCTACTCCGTATTAAATTTCTAAATTTGTTTGGTTATGAATTGTTATTTATAAGTGTAAATAAATATTTGAGGGAGAATACCAAAAATTTGAATTCAACATTTGTCAACATGTTACCTTTTTTTACTGATAATTTTTTACTGATAAAGAAAAAAAAAATCAGTTTCATTTTTCATTATCGGATCATCACTGTCCAAATTACACAAAATATGGGGCACCAAAAACATAAACAAACTTCATTGCAAGCTGCTTAGACGCTCTAATCATCCTCGACAATAAACTATTTAGAAAATTAAAATGATCGAATGCGTCATGTCGCAAATAGCCATCAAGTGTTTCTTTAAAAAAAAAATCATTATTGCACTCGTATGACTACCAATTACAAGTCCTAATTCCTAATTAAACTCAACACACTGTGCCTGAAATCTATTTAACTGGATAGTTAATGTCAGGTGGATAATCCATTATACCAAATGCAAATCTTGCTTATGATTTACTAATTTGTTAGCTTATGTCATAAACTTTGATTCTATGAAATAAGAAATTCTAAAGTGATTTTATTACACCTCACATTACGTAGCTCAAACCTGCTCCCAAACCAAAACATCATGCCAGACAAACAAAAGCACTTTTCCCACTCTCTAAACAATCCCTCCATTAACTACTAATCCAAGTGATTAACAGCTCCAAAATTAAGATAAATGCATATAAAATTCTGTACCAAATCCAATCTCTCATTAATCTCATATAAATCTTTACAGGAATCTCTATAAAAAAAAACCCTGACAAAAAAGAAAATCAGATCCTAATTAACCCCCATTAATGAACATACTATTATAATCCTCTGTATATGTGTATTTCTGTAATCAAAAATCCAAAATCACGAAAAAAAATAAAAATTGAAATGATTTAATAACAATGTAGATTTGGATCAACCTGAAACTTAAATATAGTTTGATTATATGCCATGATTTGTGATATGGTGCATCGTGCGCGGACATTCCGTTGTCTGGACACCCTAATCATATTTGAGTGAAAATCTGTTATGGTGAACCCAAGGTAAATTCAGCAATTTTGGATGCCGTTAATTCCCATTTTGCAATCCAGCTCTAAATCTTGCAATGAAACTATCAGCTTTGTAATCAACATCAGGACTGGGACAGAACGGTGATGAAGGAATTGATGATTCGCCGTCTGTAGCACTATCCGCAACCCTTGGTGTACTAATTGGTGTGTCCATCGGTGATTCCTGAGCTGATGGTGCATCATCTAATAATTCAGGTGACCCGCTACGAGAAGTCCGGCTTCGGATTCTGACGAAGTCGCCGCGGACAACGAACTTCATTGCTGACATTTTGAATGGTGGTGGTGGTGGAGGTGGCGGCATCGGAATTAATGGGGATTGGTTGCCGCTGTTTAAATACGGTTCGTCACTTGGGAAATAAGCGTTTGAACTCCGGGATGTTGGCAATGGTGGTTTACCAGGTGTGGAGGGTTTTTTACGGCGGGATGATTCGGGTTTCGGCGGTGACCGGACTGGTTGTGGGGTGATTTCTGGCGTTGGTGGAGATGGGTCTTGATTTTGAACTCTTCTTTTGGAGGAACGAGATGGTTTTGTTGGAGGTGGTGGTGGTGCGGGTGGTGGGACAGAGTCGGAATGGATTTTCTTTGTTTTGCTGCTCTTTTTGAATAGTTGATGAAAAACTGATGAAGGGGGTGGTGGAGGTGGTGGCGGAGGTGGCGGAGATGGTGGTGGACCCACATAAGATTGAGATGCTGGTTCCTCAAACATTTGATGAAACATATCGTCAAAACTTTCTTTACTCTTCTGTTTGTTCTTTTTCTTGTTCTTTCTTTGATTGTATAGTGAAGTAAAAGTGTTCTTTATCTCTTTTGCTGCATTACTACTTCTTTTTCTTTCACTTTTAGTACTCTTCTGCTCTGATTTCGACGGTTCCGCTGGTTGTAGTGGTGGTGGTGGAGGTGGTGCCGCTGGTGGTGGAATTAAAGGTTGTGTTTGAACTTTTTCAGAATCCAAATCTTTCTTTTCTTCAACTGGTTTCTCTCTGCGTTCGATAGACCGAAATGCTCGTCTCTCTGCTCGTTCTTTTCTTCTAGTCTCCACCGCCGTAGGTGGTCGTGGCGGTGGCGGAGGTTTCTCAGGCGATGGTGGTATTTTTTCTGGCGATGGTAGTGGTGGTGTTTTTTCTGGCGATCGTGGTGGTGGTGGTTTTTCTGTTGGTTCTGCTACTGGTGGTGGTTCTGGTGATGATACTTCTTGTTGACGCACCACAAATGTATCAACAGGTATAGTTTTTGTATCACTGAAGTATTTAGTATCGTCAGATTCCGGTACCGTTGACGGAACAGGAGCCGAATTGTGATGAAGAAGATAATTTGATTCACCATATTGATATTCAGTTGGCATCGGAGCAGGAAGCGGATCTGATGGGTGGCGGCGATGAAGATAACTTAGTTCACCTCCATATTGATATCCATCGACATTGAAGTCGTCGTAATATCTTCGGCTCTCCGGTGCCGGATTCCACAATGATTCTTGCCGGAGATCAGGATATGAACTACTATTCCTTCTCATTCCTCTGACATTACTAGATGCAGATGATAAAATACTCAAATTATCCATTGAACTGTACATCATCGGATTCATATTAGAGTACCCAATCCACGGTTGATCCGTCTCCATAGGCCGATACCGGAGATTATTTTGATGGTGGCGGTGGTGTAGTTGTTGAATGGGCTCATCCTCCTCCACCAATGCTCGCTGCGACGACAAACTCGAAAAACCATTGTCGGCAACACCGGAAGCGGATGACGGGACATCATCGGCGGTTCTTCTACTAAGAAACCCACAAATAATAGCAAAGAATACTAAAACAATATTCAGACTATCCCAATTTTTCTTAACCAAATGGGGCTTTATGTACTGCGAAGTGAATGAAAGAAATGTTGGAACTACAAAGAAGATTAGAAACAATGCTATAATTGTCAAAATTATGATTAAAAACCCCGAATTCGTAAGGAAATTTGACGCCGACGAAGATCGCCGCCGGTTACGGTTGTTGTAATTAGATGAGTTGTTGTTTAGCCAAAATGGTGGCATATCTCCTCCTCCACCTTCTTCTCCTTCCATGGTTTTTTCCTTTGTTGAGCTATCGCTTTTTTTTTTTTTTTGATGAATTTGCTTTATTTTTGAGACAAATTGTGCTTTTTCACAGCTAGTTTTTTCTTCTTTTCAAAATGGGTTGGAATAAATGTGATATTTGGCTTATCAATCTGTACTACCTATGAGTATTTATATAAAGTACTTGCTTGAAATAAATGATTATTTTATTTATTATAATAGTGTTAAAGAAAAAAATAATATTGTAATCATGTATTATTGTTCGTATACGCGCGTTGCGTGTATTGTTGTTATTTGGATAAAGGAATCATATACCAATCCTAATTAAAATACACGATTCATAATTCTTCCTAATAATATGGTTTAGTTTTTCTCAATAAATGAACACTTTTCTTGTTACATGACCCTTTTAGTTTTTCTCAATAAATGAATATTTTTCTTGTTAAATGACCCTTTTATTCACTGAATTGAAATTCAAATCAGTAGATGATATAAGGTCAGGGGATAAGTGATTTTTCTGTGAAAATACAGTGTAGAGCACAAAAATGCTCTATCGAATAAAAAAAAACAAAAAAGGTTTTAGGGCCTATCAAGATTCCATACCAGAGTACAACTGTGTAGACAAAATGGATATGTAAGGTATTTTCCTTACCAAAAGCCTAAATAAGGTATCTACCAAAAGTGGTGAATTGGTGGGTTCTTTTTGCAAAAAGCTGGTTAAAGCGGTGGTGCAAGTGAAGTGTTGTATTGAATGATGAGCTTGTGACAGGTTTATGGTCTCACTACTATCCACTGTGATAGGTGTGAAAGTTAGCTGTTGTGTGGTGAAATCTACGGGCCGTGGATGGGGTCTTCGACTATGACAAGCTATAAGTACTCTGGTCTGTGCAAATTTGTTTTGAGGGTGAATGAAGTTTCTAAGAGATTAACAAAATTTTAATTTGGAGGTTGAAAATTTTAATTTCAATCGGTTTCCTTGTTGATTAAGACAATCAAATTGGTTTATTTTATTTTTATCAATATTTCTGATAGACTATACACAACAAAAAAATGTGCATCGTGATAAAATATATATTTTTTGTATCACATATCTTGTAATTTAGGAATCGGAATTGTTACTAATGGATGTTTTGTTATTTGTGCAAATTACCGGCTCTATGTCTCCTGTCCAATTCACCACGTCTGGGCGCAACTTTCTCTCACCTTTCTTTCACCTTCTATCCAGAAATAAGAGAAAACCAGAAACACTAAACCGCCGCCGGCTCAGATTTACTCTTCAGGGAGTGGATCTGAGCCGGTTCCCACCCAGTATCACCCAATTGCACTCTATGTTTCGAGATCCTTCTTCTATGTGTGTTCTTTTCATGTTTGTTTTAGACTCTTCCCTGATTTCTTGTTATAGGGTTTGATTTTTCATCTCTTTTTATTTTTGTTTCAGTAACAGTTGGATTAATATCGATCTGGAATTTACAAATTGGGTTTTTTATGGTTTGGTCTAGTTCATGGTATTTTCGAATCTATGAACTCGGAAAAATCCAGGGCTTTTAATTGTGTTTTAGATTTAAGGTTTACTCTTAAGATCTATTCCTCTAATTATATGGTTTCATCTTTGGAGTTTGTTATTAGGAAATCTTGTTTAAAAACCATGATGTTTGGTCTATCTCTGCTTCACCAAATCATGATGTGGTTCTACTTCACTGGAAGTGTTGTTCTCAAAGTTCCAGCAAGAAAAAATTCTACATCAATCTCTTCAACAACAACAGCAGAGAAAGCAAGAACAACATCAACTGCAGCAGCAACAAAAGCAACATCAACAACAACAACACCGTTCACAAAGACTCAGACACTTCTTCAGACCGATACAGACTGGTTCAGACCGATTCAGATTGCCTTAGACCGATTCAAACCGAGCTTGTTACTTTATGCTACCGTTTAGTTTTAAATTGTTACTTTAGTCGATTTACTATTGAAAAACTTGAGAAATGGATGGATCATTTGCTGATTCTAACTTCGCTGCCTTGTGCACTGTTGTTAAATTGTTTGGGGTTGTCTTCTACTACCCAAACATGGCCGTTTAACTTACTTGTGAAAAACCTTGAAAAATGGTTGGATCATTTGTTGATCCTAACATCTCTACCCAGTGCAGTTATGTTAAATTGTTTGGTATTGGTATTAACAATCCAAATTTGGTCATTTAACCCAGTCTCGTTTATCTGTTTTTGGCAATGGATGGTTTTGATGCATGGTTGTAATGGTGGAATTACTTTGTCTGTGGAAAGTCTTGAGCCTAGATGGTAATAGCTTAATCTTTGAATATGTTGTCTTTAGAAACACTGTAATGGTTGTAATCTCAATAGTCAGTCCCGTAACACCCTTGAAATCATGTAATTGAAAGAGGCTAGCCTCACTTTTCCTACAAAAAAAAAAAATCACCAAGAGGAAAAATTGGATACAAATCGATTATGTGAACTCAAAATATAAAAAGCCAAAGTGCATATGCCTTGTGGACATTTTAATCACTATTGAACCGAAAACTATGTCAAGCTAAATATGAACTGTTAGGAAAATAAATGATGGAAAACACGTAATAGCTTATTATCACTTGCAATGTTGTCGATCTGCATGTCCCAATTTGTAGTTGCAGGAAATCCCACAACTAACACCCCTTAACAATTTCTATAGATCTAAACATATTGAGCATAAAAATGAAGATGGAATACTAAAAATGTAAAATGGACACAAGGATTTTTTACATGGTTTGATCAATGTGATCTATATCCATAGTTCTTCACTATAATTTATTTGGTGTTACATAAGATTCCATTAATGAAGTTTGGAGAGCTTTAGATCTAGTTTTAGGTAATGGAGGAAGAAGATGGTGTGCCTCTAGTTTACAAATTATGTGTGTCCTCCCTTTCTCTCTCCTGCTCTCTTTTCTTATATACTAGGGCAACTATAATAGTAAATTACAAACATAACTTTTGCTTCCAAATGAAAGAAACATAGACTTGGTAGTATGTACACGATCTTATTTTGCTAACTTGTTTCGACTCTAGAATAACACCACGCGGTGAGTACCATTTTTGGTATCTACGGAATTCATGTGATCACTGAGAGACAATATCTTATGTACGTTGATAATTCCGGTTACTGCCAAAATCTGAACAGGGGAAAGCTGTGTACCCGCTCTCACAGCCAAAGATTTTGTTTGCTTCCAAGAAAACTAAAGAAACAAGATTTAAGACACGGTATCTATGAATTTGCACACTGAATTTTAGGAACATTAGAAATTCTGCATATCGTCTAGTTCAAGACAATATTCACATGTTTTGAGCCATAACACAAGGAGCAAAGCACGGTTAGAAGTCACCTAAAACAAGGCGCGTAAATGTTTTAAAAACGGTGCAATACTTTGAATATACGCATAATATCATTTGTATCAAGTTATACACAAAACACAGCTTGACTAATACAGCTAGAGAAAACCCATTACAGAAAGTAATTAACATGAGAAAAAGTGTGTTTTGTTACAACCAAAATCGACATTAAGTGAAAATGACCAATCCACAGCTGAATGATAATGACCCATTTATGGTAAGCTGTATTAGCCGATACTCGCATCAATATGGATCTACGTATTGCATGAATATCTCGGTTTATTACTCAAACACAGAACAAGAAAATAAAATCAATTATCTCCACTTGCCAATTAGTTTTAATGATCTATCGTCCACTACTACTTTATATTTCGGGAAATACCAACTCCACCAAAACTCACACACAATAAAGTAGCTTCAGAAAGGAGAGATCCACCGACCAAATCTCACAGATTTGGTTTTGGTGGAGTCCAGTTTTCTCAGTCCTATTATTCTTTATTTTCAGGAAAACCCTATAAAGTTGTTTCTTTACTACTTGTTTGCTTCCACATATTGTACTGATTTAAACTTTCTCCAGTTATAGAATTTCCAACGGGTCTAATAGTTATTATGGGATCCACTATTTCTCATGGTTTTTCCCTTAATTATCCTTATGGTCTTTATGAGATCCACCATTTTCCGAAGATTTTCATTTGTTCAATCTTTTTTTCTTTTTTCTTTTGCTAGACTTTGTTTAAATTCAATGTCGTTAAAATGAAAGGTCCGCCAAGAATGATTGTTTTCTTTCCCTATCTTGTCTAGGATTGCGGCTGTCATAGATATTTTGAGGAACGGTGTATAACTTTTGTTAGACACATAATTTGTATCAATTGTGCGTCAAAAAAAATAAAAAATAACAACCCATTAAACAAATTAAAAGAAAAGTGTTTGTTACACCAAAGTTGTGTGGGCGGGCCTATGAAGAAAAAGACTCGATGATGTCGAAGGTTCCTCGTTGAGAGAAAGAAGAAGAAAGACAGCTCGAAGGAGAAAGAGACAATTTATATAATCCATATAAACAAAAAAGCTTGTACGTATTAGAAATTAGAATTGTTCGAATGATTAGGCCACGTCTTTGGTAGACAGTTTGGACCTCCATACACTCACGTGTATATTACATTTTCTTGCTAATTAAAAAAGATTATCTCTAATTAATCAAATCATTTGTTTGAAAACTAATGATTTTCTTGAATAATGTAACTATTTTTCTTCAAAGTTGGTGTTGTTGTTATGATAATTTGGTGATGACGATTCATTTTTTCCTATTTTTTCAAAAATTTATACGCGGAACTTAGTAGAACAGCGGTATTTGAATGATTAGATCCAACGATGTAAGCAATGATTTGCTGAATTATTGTTCTTTGTTTAAGAAGTACGCGGACTGGTCTCATTAATCACATTGTATGACGAGAGAAACAGAACACTAAGTTTGAAAAAGGTTTGTATCATCTACATTCATCGATTGCTTTGTATGATAAGAGAAACAGAACATTGTGTACGATAATCATAGTTTCGAATAATGTCCAAGCTCCATAATGGGGTGCAACTCTTTTGGTTTTCTGGATTTTAAGTTTATATAAAATCTTAGTCGTTTGGCGCAACTTAAAATACATATATGTGATGGTTGTGTTTCGCTTTTGCACCCTTAAAATAAGAACAAGCAATTGGGAGATATTTTACTGTAACTGTCGGCATTAAAAAACCCTGAAATACCATGCCGATTTGAATTGTCGGCATTGAAAAAACCATGTCGATAACTACAACATATAAGTTAGCTTTAGATCATCTACTAATTTGTTTTCTGTGATGGTTCCATCAACTTATGCAAATTGTGATTTTTTGTCAGCGCAGGATCATCTCACTATAGCAGCATAAGACTTAGCTTTAGATCCACAGCTTTTGCAAGAGCAAGCATTCTTCCGTGCAATTCTACCAAATCTGCAAAATAGACATTGGGGATAAGACATTCTACTTACAGCAATTCCAACTGGAAGGGTTTATTTTGCTCATTTGTCGATACACATGGACGGGCTCTAATAGTGGGAAAATCGGAAAATTAACTATTGGCGACCGTTTTCATAAAAACAAATATTTTTATAACGTTATAGGACCCATTGCCATATAAAAATATTTTTATAATATTAAGTGGGAGTCATTTATTAGAAAATTCCTTTAAAGATGCATAAAACCAAGTTAACTGACTTCATTCTTTTAGTTTTAATAACATATGTATCATCTAAAACTAAGACGACCGGCTCGAGTTGAGATGGTCGGCTTCACCCGAGACTCGATGGACAAACTCTTTTATTTGAGAGTTTGTCCATCTGTTTTGCTTGTCTGCCTATCTCTTTGTGAGCATTTTTAGATGAGCGTCCCACTGGAATTGCTCTTACAGCAAGCATTCTACGGTGCTGAATATGGCTACATTTTAAGGTTAAACCTTCTTTTTTTTGGGAAAGATGCCAATGCATGCTTATATTAATCATATGAAATTGTCAGATACATCATCAATTGGCAAGAAATTGGAAGGGAGTCTAGAAACAAGCTGAGCCCCGATCGCTTTTTGGATGACAACACCTAACCTATGGAAAAGAAAATCTCCAACTTTGACATTTTCATCATTACTAGCCATATAATTACGAAGCCTCTTTAGGAATTTGATAGTGTCATCGCCGAGCTCACCTAAAGTAGTGAAGGCAAGGACTCCCAAACCCAGCCCATGTTCCGTGCATTTCTCAAGATATTTAACACATTTGCGATCAATAGCATTGCAAGGGCTTGCCCTGGTGTAAAAGCACGTACTCCATCACCTTTGAAGAGAGAGACACCTGTCACGTCCATGCACACATCACGCCCATCAATCCAGTTATAAACTAGAATGTCTGTGGGTCTTAAGTCCAAGCCATTATTGGAGAGAAGAACCAAGTCGACCTCCTTTCTGGATGGAACACCTGCACGGTAACACATGTCAGCGATCGTGTCACGAACGAGATCATGACGAAACTTAAGCCCAACCTCCTTGACAATGTAGAGCGTGATCTCCAAAAATATCCATGTCTCTGCCACAACAAGGACAAGTACTCCCTCCTCAAAAAGTGGTATACCCAGTTTATAACACATAACCGCGCTGAATTGTCTAGGGCCTATCTTCTGATTAAGACCGTCAACTGGAACAGCCAGCAAGTAGTCTTGTGCGTGTTTAATCATGTTGCATTGCCACAGAGCAGCATCACGTGCAGACAAATTAAAGTTAAGGGGTAACTCTTTCGTCGCAGCACTAAAGTATCTAACCGCCAGAGAACGCATAGATTGGGGGGCGGTATGATGGATACTAAGTGGTGAATCAGCAATACCACATACTTGATTGTAAGCACTTATAGCATGCTCCAAACTAGGACTAAAACCAGACACATCTGAGTGACGCAAGATATTATTCTGTTGCAAAATAGTTTGCAAGCTAGATGCAACATAGCCATATTGCATAGTATCATACATAGTATAGACATCTGCACCACCATGCTGAATAGGTAAAGTAACTAACCTTTGTTGAAGCTTACCAAATCCTGGGCCATCTCCCTTGACCAGGTGTTGAAGATATGTCATCAAAACCTCATCAAACAAAGGCCAAGCTTCACTCAAATGTGCTGGTTTGGCCGTACGCATAGAGAAATAAAGCCTAGAAACCCCTGTACAATTGCGCAGAAGAAGGAGCTCGCATTGTGGGTCTTTAAGCTTCTTGATAGCGTCCATTAAGGCTGTAGTTTTCTGAACTCTTTTAAACACGAAACCTCTACAGAACTGGTCATTCATACTCACTGGTCCGCCTAACAATTTTACGCCGTCTGAGGGTCTGCTAATGTCAAATGGATAAAAACCTGGCGACAGGCCTCTATCATAGACTGTAGGCCAATAGAAATCTGTCTTGGCCACATTAAGATGTAGACCAAGTGCCGGACCTTCTTGTTGAACTATCTCCAAGGCTTTAGCCACCATAAGCGTGTCGCCAATCAAGGTCCCGTCATCCAAGTACCAGTCCTGGAGTTCCAACTGGCACTGCCTAGCAATACTGTGTATGAGAGGATGGAGTGTTAAGGAAAAAAGGAAAGGTCCGAGGGGATCCCCTTGTTGCAATCCTTGCTCAGAAACTAAAGTTTTGTCCATATAATACAGCTTCGCTGGAGCTGAATAACAAAACTCCATCCAATACGAGATCGAAGGATATTGCTTTCTAACCTCTTGCAACATAGCAGTGCGGTTCACCAAGTTGAAGGCGTTGGAGAAGTCGACAAGCAGCATGGAACGTGTATTGGAGCATCCTTGAACTTCCAACATACGATTGATAGAGTGGAGAATAGCCTCACCACCACAAGCCACACCCACACCGAATTGATAGTCTCCCAAATAGGATTCCATCTCCTTACCCACATGAGCAGCTGCGATTTTCGACACCAAACGCCTCCATACCGTGCCTACGGCATTAGGCCATAACCCCCCACCTGGTTTGACTAGAGGTGTGAGTGGCGCAGAAGCAATGAAAACACTCAGCTCCGAAGGGCATAAGCCGACCAACCAAATGTTAACAATACTTGTGATAGAGGTGACCAATTCGTCCAAAAAAGCAGCTGCAGAGCCACTAATCGCATCGATCAAGTGCTGAGCACGTAGCTCGTCTCTCCCACATGACGTTCCCTTAGGGAAGCTCTTGATTTTACTCAAGACCAACTCCTTAAAGGCTGTAAGCCCAGCTTGGGTGGGAGGTTCAGTAGAGACTGTAGGTGGTGCAGCCTGTCGATGCTTGTGTCGTCGTTCTTCCACTGTACTAGAATTGGCGATAGCAACCCCACTAGATGTTAGTGTACGGATTGCTTCTATGTACATGCCATAGTTCATCTTCTTACGATAAAGTCGCAAGTTCTTGGCCTCTTGATTATCGTGTTTTTTTTTCTTGATCTTCAGCAGCTGCTCCTGCCAAGCTTTATGCTCTTCCAGAATTCGATGAACCAAAGTGATACACCCTTGATTATCAGACCACATCGACAAGGCAGAATCGATGGCTGCTATCTGTAGCTTTTTTCTATTACCTGACTGTTCCTCTTGGCTACTCCTTGGGATGTAGGTACGAAGTACACAGACAGGGAAGAGCAGAAGCTGAATCCACAATGTGGTATCCTTACGGTTATGGATGACCTTCTGTATAGCCGAGTTGAAGGTTCTAGCAAAGAAAAGTGTACATTTAGCTGGTATACTGGACACGGTTTTGATTTGTTGGCGAAGCACATGAAAGAACACGGTTTTTTATAAAAAAAAATTTGTATTTTGTACGGATAGGCAAACTATTAATCAAGTAATTTTCACTTCACATGAAAGAATTTCCATCCAATGCTGAAGAAGAACATAATTAGGCCAAGCAGTATGGTAAGCGATTTCGCTTCGCTATAGCTTAATTGTTGCGAAATCCAACTACTATGGTCTTCCATATCGCTTTGGAGTAGCAATATCCCTTAGCTACAGTTTAAAGTTAATCACATCTGATGCGCCTTGTATCTAAGAGTTTCTATGTGCTTTTTGACTTTACAGAAACTCAGTTTCCTTGTGATTTCTGGTTTTCACTCTTTTAGCCTAAAACTTCTCTTTTTCATTTTCTTTAATTTACCAAAACTTTTCTTTTTTGACCTATTAAATCTCCTCTTTTTTCCCTTCTTAATCATCTTTCACCTATACAAATATTACACAGTAAAATAAATTAGAGGAAAAAAAATGGAAACTAAGTTCCCATTCTGCACTATTTACACTAAAATTCGGTTTTCGTGTTGTTGGGATGACATTTGGACGCATTTCGCTACGCTTTAAATAAGGATAGCTAAAGAATGTTCCTTACCATTGTTCTTGCCTTAAATCATATATCAAATCCATGGCTTCTCCAATAAGAAGAAACTTGGGTCAACTTATCAAAGGTGGTAGGTAATTGTTGGGTCCGTACTTAGTGAAGAAGGAAAAATAATAATATAACTTGCGTCATCAATTCTTACAAGAAACCGTGTTGTTTGCTGTGTTCAATAATCTCATCAATCAACAGCAAAAGAAAGTTGAATCCCAAATTCTTAATTTCTTTTGGAAGTTAATTTGATATATACGCATGATTTTGTATTTGGAATCCTGATTAAGTGCACCACCTTTTTGGTGCACATTTCTGCAAAACTAAGATCATTTTTTAACAGAAAATAACTCGTTTGATAGGATACGAGTTTTCTAAGAAAATGAACTGTTAAAAAAAGCATCACGTTATTGCTTGTTCGCAGCAGCTGGAGGAGAAGACATGCACATAACGTTCATATGTAAAGGGATTTTTTTTTTACAAATAGTTTTCATCCATGCTATAAGCAAGTTATACTTGTTTCGTACACAGTACACCTATTATCGTGCGTCGAGCAAATATTCAAAGCACGATGAAGAAGAATTCGAGTCCAAAATTTGTGGGTTCCCACACCAGCAGCCAAGCCCCATATTTATTTGTTTTTGATGCGAAAACGATTGGATTAAAACTTGAAACTGTTGCTTGTTATATAAGTAGAAGAATGTGGCTGTCCCATAGTTAGATTAGCCGCCATGTCGTATTTATTTGTATTCGAATAAATTAAGAATGTGAAACTTGTGCATCTAAGAAAATAATATCAAAACTGAAAAATACTCCGTAATTGACAAGCAAGAAATTTCTGGCAGTTGTTATTATTAATAGACACGTTTTGAGTGTCTTCCTTGTATGTATGGGTGGGTAAGTGTAATACTTAGGGGCCAGGACTCAAAACGTGATTAGGATGAGATAATTTAAAACTAGCAATGCAATTGAGGTATTTTTAAGAGTTGAGATGAATTATTTTTAACAACTTAATTGATCAATCTGTTCTTTTCTTTTTTGCAAGAATTATTGATCAATCTACCTTCATATAACAACTAACATATGTACCTATTGATGAATCAACCAATCATGTAAACACGTCAAGTACAACGCTCGGAAACACTTCCAATCATTGGGACTAAGGTCAACCCCAAACACTGGTCATACTTATACGTGATTGTTATTCCTCATGTCTGCCATTATTCTTAGAAACTAAGTTCACGTACTTGTAACAAACAAATATCATCAAGGACTCAACACTGTATCCACCATTTCTTACTTCTTTGCATATTGAATACCTAATACTACGTACAATAATTTTGTTTTTGTTAAAAACGTGTAATTATGTTAAGAATATTTAGGGTAAATCTCGTTTATTACTGGAATGTTTTTGTGTCTAACCCTATAAATAGAGGTTCTAATGTTTGTCTAATATATTGATTAATAGAAATCTCCCATCTTCTTCCCCTCTATTTTGTGTCTCCTTCTCTCTTTCTCTGTTTCACAAGACGTTATCACGCACGTCGCTCTGCCGACATCTCAAGTTGGGGTCGTTGCTTTTGAGGCAGTAAACAATCATCCATATAAACAAGCTCTGCTCTTATGATTTCTTTTGATTTTTTTATGTTTGTTTTATTAGTCACGATTTTTGATATACAGTAAAACAAATATCCAATGCTACCCGTTTTCGTTTCCATGTAGTTGGTTGGACGAGGAAAGCAATACCATATTCCAGCATCCCAAATCATTACGGGAATCATTAATGACGACGGCTTGCACAGACGCTCCAACTGGTTATAAGTGGAAGCTTAATTTCCTATGTGCTATTCTATATTTAACTTTACTTGGTTAGATCTTTTTTTTCTCTCTCCATATATACGACTCCCTCCGTTCCATTTTAGATGATATTTTTAGAGTTTTCACGCAAATTAAGAAATAAAGAGAGATATGAAGATTTTCCATCCATACGCTTAAAAAAAGTTTTCAAACATTAATTGCTATTAGTGCTTTTAAAAATAAAATTATAGTTTTAAGACAATATGTTAGGGTATTATTGGTAGTTTTTTGTAAAAATATGAAAACATTCAAGTATTGTAGAACAAGAAAATAACCCTAAAACATCATCTAAAATGGAACGGAGGGAGTAGTTTATTTGGTTTGTATATCGAAAATAAGGTACATAATTGATATTACCATGTATCACTATGTATGGGGTGATCAACTTTGTAAACAAGTTTGATTTTCCTTTCTTCTCTAATTCTTTTTCCACGGAGAAAGAAAAATCCATCAAAAGATGGTTTACAGTTTCTATTCCCTTATTGAAACTGTAATCACCAAAGTTTGGTGCTATGGCGACTTGATTACTTTTACGGTAATTAATCACATGCATGGTTGAAAAACCTACGGCCAATTAAATTTGATATCTTCGTCAATTAAAAGAAGATCATGTGATTATTTTTTATGTACGGTTTCTATCCGTCAATCACAAGGTGGATTTTTTCCTATTCAATATCACAAAAACGATAAAATTTTTATTATTTATGTCGATCCGAATATGATAAGTCGTAAAAACCAATTTGTGTTGATTTTCTCCATTGTTTCTATAAGAATTGAGAAATAGCTTTGCTAAATTTTTCCACAGAGAAAGAAAAATCCATCAAAAGATGGTTTACAGTTTCTATTCCCTTAATGAAACTGTAATCACCAAAGTTTGGTGCTATGGCGACTTGATTACCTTTACGGTAATTAATCACATGCATGGTTGAAAAACCTACGGCCAATTAAATTTGGTATCTTCGTCAATTAGAAGAAGATCATGTGATTATTTTTTATGTACGGTTTCTATCCGTCAATCACAAGGTGGATTTTTTCCTATTCAATATCACAAAAACGACAATTTTTTTTAATGTCGATCCGAATATGATAAGTCGTAAAAACCAATTTGTGTTGATTTTCTCCATCGTTTCTATAAGAATTGAGAAATAGCTTTGCTAAATTTTTGCCAATCTGGTTTGATCTTTTTCGTCAATTTTCGAAGAATGAAAAAGATCATCGGTTAGCAAGAAACCTAAATCTTCAAACATAGGTTTCTCAACTAATAACCATTGGTTTCTATTTTTTTTATACGCAAATCCATCCATTAACCACGATGTGGATGTTTTCTGAAAGTAGAATAACAGTAATGGCTTCATCATTTTTAGAAACTTTTTCTCCATCAATTCGTAAAGGATGAAATGTCGTTATTATGGTATAAGCCAATTGAAAATATGGGTAAACGCGGAAACTGCATTGTTGAAGGATATTGAGCAGTTTTAATTTTTTTCTCGGTAATAATCTCCCGAATTCGGATTTGTTCCACTTGTAATTGGAATCTCCAAGGACACTAAAGGTCAATGGGTGCGCACCTAGCTATATCATTAGTCATTGTTGTGACTATATCGATCTTGATATGATTTTCTTTTGATAAAGAAGTGTCCATAATTTAATTCTAGTTCATTATCTCGTTGATCTTTGAGGTTGTGAAATTATTTTGGAGTTTTATTTTTATATTTTGGCTATAATCAATAAAATCCATGGTTGATGTTAAATTTGTATGTCAAGTAGACTACAAATTATTTATTTATTTTTTTGGAAAAATTCTTATGGCTCAAGAAGTCATTATCTAAAGTTATATGTCCTCGATTTAATCGGATAATACTCTACGAAACTTATTTCGTATATGAGATGATAATATTTCCATCATAATCAGGGAGAGACTATACACTACCATACGTTTCTCTCCCATCGTGATCAAATCGAAAAAGGCTGTCATTTACTAGGCGTGAAATATCTCTTATAGCTTATTCCGTTTGAAAAGGCAAACTCACATCTAGTAAGCATGTAGAATTTTATAGCTCCAACAGAGTCTATCATAACACGATTCACAAAATTCATCTCTCCTTATTTGAATAGTAGGAGATTATCACGCCCGTGGGCACTGGTACAGTTTTCTTCAAAGTATGCATACACTGGAAATTGTGTGAGATCGTGATAAGCTAATATGATTGTCGAATATTCATTTATGGTAGCTACTAAAATAATAAAGACGGTGGTTATTAACCCCTTTGCAGAGGAATATCGACAAATGTGATTGATTAGCATACAATCCAAATTAGGTTGGATTAATATATCGATTAACGCAATTTTGGATCCAAGAATTGACACCTTACAATTGCCAAGCTTATTTACCTCAGTTTGGTGTAGTCGTTATAATGCGTTATATGAGAAATATGTTCGTTGTAAAAACGATTTGAGGGTTCTATTTTTTCTCAGACCCCAGGATTGATTCAAATAAATTTTTGTTCTCCATGTATGATGATTTTGGCGTGGTAGTCCTTGAAGGACTCATATTGCATTTACACAAGAAATGTGGTTGGGAACATATTCAGCCAGCCACCTGACTCGATTGTGATAGGTTTAACAATCCTTTATGTGTTTTTAGACATTTGGTACAAAACAAAAAATACGGATTAATTAGTTGATGATTCAACATTATATGTCTCTTGAGGAGTCCTTAAAAACACAAATATCCACGCTTTTGCAGCATAAATTCTATTTTCTTTTCTTTCTTAAATCAGCAGTTAGAATTATGCTAGCATAAACTCGTCTTTGATATAGACTATAGTTATTATTTTGATGCTTATTTTTTGGAAAACTCATACAGTTGGGTTAGCATCGATAAATACGTCAAAAGTTGTACTCTTTTCCCTTCGTTTTATGTTTTGTCCCATGTGGTTTTCCTGACAAGGTTTTAATGAGGCAACATCTCTGACGTTAAAATTTCTTTTAATGTTGATATTTGTGCTCTTTTTCCTTCGTCCATATTTTTTCCCATTGGGTTTTAATGACAAGGTTTTAGTGAGGAAATTTTATTCAACATGGTGGTCATCCAAGGGGGAGTTGTATCAATTTTTGTTATTTGGTGGATTCCCACCTTTAACTAGGTCATTTTGTTAGACCGCATCAACATAACCATCTCCTATGAATTTGGATATTATCCTAATCCATATAATGCGTGATCACAAATTTTGTTCACCCGTAACTACATATTGGCACTTTGTTGAAGAAATTATATCAACTACTTATGCAAATCATCTTCGAGAAGCTAGCAATCCAAGAAGCAAGTCCTTAATGTATTTAAAGAAGCATGAAGACTCGAGAACACCACATTAGAAGACTAACACAAAAGAAGACTTCATCCGCCGGCAGATTTCTCACGAAAGCATTGTTATTTCCAGCATTCAAGAGATTGGTTCATCGAAATTGGGAAATCTCGACTCGAAGATTTGCAAGCCAAGATTTAACTGAAGTACTTATCAGGAGGAGTATCGAATTAGAAGGTATTTTACTGGACTATCACGTTGTACTCTTTTTCCTTCATCAAGGTTTTTCCCACTGGGTTTTCCTTGTCAAGGTTTTAATGAGGCAACATTTGCGTGTCCAAATATTTTCTAAGTTTTTCACAATTGTACTCTTTTCCACTCACGTGTATATTACATTTTGGTGTACAACTATTTTGGAAATCAAATCATTTGTTTGAAAATGAATAAATGATTATATCTGAATAATTTTTCCTTGAGGTTGTCGTTGTTTGGTGTTTTGGTGACGCGAATTCCTTTTTTTCTATTTCTTTTTAAATTATTACTTTTTTTTTGCGGAATTTAGTTGCCGGTAAGACTTTGAATGATTTTTTTTTTAAAACTAGGCATAGTCCCGTCCTACCCCTGGCAGTGTAGCCACCGGCTTACTCCCCCTGAGCAAACTCGGCCCCCTTCCCCAAAGTAAGTTAGTAATAATTACACGAGATCTCCAATGTTTGAGCAGAGACTCGAACTGCTGACCTCCTATTTGAGAATTAGACTCCTGGCCAACTGGGCTAACCCCAGATGGTTTAGACTTTGAATGATTAAATCCAACTATGTAAGCAATGATTTGTTGAATTATTATTCATTTTTAAAGAAGTACGCGGACTGGTGTGATGATTGATGGACCTCATTAATCCCATTGTTATGATGAGAGAAACAGAACATTAAGTTTGAAAAGATTCATATGAGCTGCATCTATATTAATTGATTAGGTTTTGTATCAAATGCTCCTGGCATTATCAGTTTTGAATAATGTCCAAAGACTCCAAACTAAGAAATAGTGCATGCAAGGCTGCAATTCATGTGGTTTTGTGGGCTGCGTGTAGAATCTTACTCACCTCGGCCCAACTCACATTACTTGAAATGGACCAAGTGATGGTGTTTCGCTTTTGCTTTTCACTTTTCAGGGATAGCATGGATTTAACCATTTAGGAGCTTGGGAAGTTTGTCGAAATGATGAGAACGGAAAGTTGAATCATAAATTATGGTCGATTTACATTTTTTTTTTTCTTAATAAAAGTTTCTTCATTTTCGTTCGTAACTTCAAATCGATTACATTATGGTCAAGAACATCAAGAAGATTACAAGTAACAAAAACTACATCAAGGGTTTGTATCTGTTATGTTTTTTTATACAGATTTTAAGAAAAAGGGTAGGTGTTCTGATTTCCAGGCAGAGGCTTTTAAGCCAAATAATTCAGTTTGACATGGTCGTTTTTGAATTGCACCAAGCGCACCCGCAGTGATAAGACCTAGCCATTATCCCCCATTTTGTTATTCGGCCATCTAGCTAATCTAACTTGCAGAAACTTATAAACATTGTATGATAATAAAGTACTTTTATGTTCAAGGCAATTAGTTAGTCAATTAGCTTTACTTTTCATCACATGGTCAATGCAACTAACCTGCTGATCTGTTGTGTTTGTGAATGAAGTCTTACAGCTCACAGCTATCTCAATGCTTTGATTTCAATGATGCCATCTGGAATAGCTGTAAATAAAATACCAAGAGGAAAAAATGCTGAAGCACTTACGGATTGCAAGAACACAAACTATAAGCAACTAAATTCGGGGCGAAACATGCCAAATATACGAGAAGTAGATGTGCATGGAATGATGGTTTTGGTATCCTTTATGCAATTGAACCACACAATCTCATCAAGGCTAACCATCACCACAGTATCCCTTGACCACATTCCCACTGGAAGAGGCATTCTCATATTACCAGGATTATTTTCCCAGGCCCATCTAACATCGTTGCGAAACTGCCTCTTCCAGATTGGCTCGGTGATTGAATAGCTCTCTAAAATCCAAACCTCCATCCACTCTTTATTATAAAAGATAACTCCGAGCTTTCCATCGCAGTTGACTACAAAGTAAGGAGATTCTTTACCTAGCATGTCGCGTGAAAATTCAAACAGTGTCGACTTCTCTTGATCCACGTAATAGACAAACACAGAATAACAGAAAGTTGGCCAATGAAATCCTCCGTTAAGAAAAATTGCTTCTTTTGGCATTAACTCCATGTATTTAGTAGGTTTGATAAACTGCTTTCTCTTCCAAGTCCAGTTGGTGGAGTCAAACACCTCACAGTGCTGTCCAAATCCCGTCTGAGATGCACATAAGCGAAGTACCTTGAATTGCAGCTTCGGGTATTACTGTGTCACTGCTATACCTATACGGATCTTATTGAAGCTGGCAAGACTGGCTTTTGGGTTGGGTATCTTTCTCCATTCTCTGGTTGCCGGTTCGCAGATGTAGTAACTTGGAATCCGGGAGAACTAGAGTGTAGTGACACAACAAAGTAAAGAACCAAATTGAGATGCACATGCAATCGTAATATTGTTCGCTGATTTTGGTAAGAAATCGAGAAACGTAGAACAAACCTTGGGTGACTTGTGCTCAGGCTGACCTTCAACATAAGGGGCAAACTTTATATGTTTCATAGGATGATCATAAACAAAGCAACCTGGTCCCAAACTGAGCGTGTTTTGCAGATGTTTCTTCTGAAACCGTGCATCACACAGAATGAGTTTCTGCCAATCTTTACAAACCCATTGACACTGACGTAGCAGATTAACCAACGTTACCCTAGTTAAAATCTCGTAAACTGCATCAGATGTCAATTTCTGCATCTCCGGTACAGCTACTACTTGACATTCGTCTTCTTCAGATTTCTCCATAAGACCCTCGCATAACTCCATGGTTCTTCTTAAACAACCCAAATTAAGCTGGAGAAACAAAGAAACGTATCTGAACACAAGGAAAACAAGAAAAGTTAATTTGCTTATTTTCTACAAGTAGAGTGCACGTGCGTTGCACGTCAACAGACTATGGCTTTTTTACACTTATCTTCTATGTTCGCAGAACTACGACACTCGCAGTGTAATATTGTTTCTCATACATAAAAATGCAATTTAGTAATGCTACATAGAGATATAAGCATTTCATTCATTTTACACTTTCACTTGTGAACATCAATCAAAAGCATTAGTTCCTAAATACCCAGACACCACAAAACCAAAAGTTTTTTTACGTTCCTATGCCAGTAGATAAGATCATATGAGATAAGGAGAAAAGCATTCTAAATCCAAGTCTTGGCCACACTTCCTGCGTTCATGCATTGCTATGCTAGTAGATAAGCCTAGTATCTGATCCGTCTACATATATGCAGGTCTGAAAATTCAAACTTTGCTTTAAAAATATAGTCATTTACTGCATTTAGTTAGCTCTCCTAGTCCAGCTAGCTCAATCATACTTGGCCTTCGACATGGATGAAAATCCGAAACATGATCTTGCATTGAACTCATCAACAAATGAAACTAAGAAAGAGAATTAAAGTCGGTCATAAAAGTTAACAGACAACTCGAAGCAAAATTAAGTCCAAGTCCATGAAAACAGCAGAACTAAACTAAAATCTTGTCTCCTCCTTGGGTGGAACAATATCACTTGTGTAACAATCATTTCTAATTGTTGATTAACGCTATTGATAGATAGCATAAGATGGTTGACATAAGTCTCACTTCTCTCATAAGCATTTCCACAAAGGCTTGATAGACATTTCTACAAAAACTTTAGAGTGAACCGTGTTTCAGTGAATCTTTCACACTTAGGCTACATTGCTTCAATAGTGAAAACTGAATCTCAATTACTGGATAAGGTTAAAGGTATTCGTGATAAATTTCGTGGTATATATGTTAAGCAAACCTAAAAATGAGACATTATGAAACTGAAAATATAATCCCAAACAGAAAATTTAAACATCTACCGGGAAAAAAAAACCAAATCCTTTCTTGATTGCTATTTGAGATTGAATTTAGTAAAACCGAAGAAGGTGCGATTGGGGAAGATAGGGTCTTTGAGGAATTCCAATTCTTTATTTGAAAAAGAAAGGGTTACACTTACAGTAGGGGCGTAATTCATAAGAGAAGAATGGAAAATCTGAGAGTGCGTCATCATCATCATGTCTAACTGTTCTCGATTGATTTTGATTATTCATCTTCGCTTCTGTCTGTAAGTGGAATTTGGGGATTTAGGGTTGGTGAACGAAAAAATGGTTAAGAAATTTGGGGTAGATGTACAGAAAGATGTTTTTAGTTTCAGGTATTCTCGACTCTAACAAGGGTGTATTAGATCAAGATTTGTATGGATAAATGTAGATACTAGTTACCTGAATCTAGTAGATTTATAATGTTTCTTTAAAGAATCTTATAATTTCTTATAGATATGTAATTTTTAGATTATAATACATAAATTAGGATTAGTTTAGATTTATATATTAAATTGTATCATGTTTCCCTTTCAAAAAAAAAAAACCATCCATAAGTTGAGGTGGTGGGTGATGGTGTGTAAAGGTGGCAGTGATGGTGGTTGTTGTTGGTGGTGGGTGGTGTATGTGGTGGTCATGGTGGTTGGTGGTGACTGGTGGTTGTTTTCGATGGCAGTGGTTGGTGGTCGATGGTGGTGGTCAGTGATGGTTGTCAACTTGAATCCATAAAACTCTTGTGTATGAGTTGAGATTGATATGAGATAATAACACACATATTTTGCTTATAAATATCCATAAGAATCCATATATATTTTGGCCTTAACTATCCTAAGAAATCTTAAATGAATTGAATACCTAAGACATTTGTGGAATCTAAAACTATCCAAATTGAATACCGTGGATATTTAATGATTCATTATAAATCCTAATCGAATACCTAGGAGTTTTTAGGATTATTAATTATCCATTTAAATCTTAATCCAATACACCCCTGTACATAACCATAAAGGCGTAAAGTAGTGCTAAAGACCGCTAACGCTCTGAACCTCTCTCTAGAATGCACCTCTTGTCTTTCCTAGCCCCTTGAATGGTAACTCTTTCTGTTATGCTCCATTGGTCAACATATAGATCTGAAACTCAATACGGAAAAGTTAGAATATGGAAAGCAACGAAAAAAAAGAAACAAAAAGTATAAACGAACCGAGAAAAAAACAACAACGAAAACAAACCGCTACTCACAATACCCCTGCTAAACTCCCGCAGGGCGAGGCCCACTTGAGACCACAAAATTTAGAAAAACTGTGAGGAGCGGTTTTTTCTGTGGTTTTTCTTGCGGTTCGTTTAGAACTGCTGAAAAAGAAAAAGAACCATAAAAATCAACAAAAATTCTAAACGAATCGTGTGATTGAACCACACGGAAACCGTTAGACACAACAAACTCCAAAAAATGGGACCCCCTGCTGTCCTTTGCGGGGCCCACCGAGACCACACCAAAAATTTGTGAGACAAAAATTTAGATACGGTTTTGGTGTGGTCTGTTTACACGGTTTGTTTAGAATCACCCAAAAATCTAAGCCCTGAACCATAAACGAGCCACTAAATTTTTTAAAAGAAAACCGCCTCTCACATGTTCATCGGGACCCAGCTTTTGGGGGATTAGCGGGGGGCCATTTTTAGGCCCCACTATTTCAATAAATGTGGGAGGGACGGTTTTCCGTTGTTTCTTCAACGGTTTGTTTAGATTTTTTGTTATTTAAAGATATCCTAAAAATAACGCCACATAGGATTTTTAATGATTTAACCAAAAAATCATCTTTAATGGGAATGTGAAGAAAAAAGTAAAGATGATATGTCTAGTAGTTATGTAGACATCCTCAAAGCTATTCTCTAGTTTTAGAGGTTCTCTTAGAGGATGTGAACACCCTATTCACTATTATTTATGGTTATGATTAAATATATAATTTGGATGGAGGTTTAAAAAGTTCAAAACTAAAAAAATATCGTTTGTGATCGGAGATATTTTATTTCATCTCCTCAAATTAAGAAAATTTTTGTCTTTACATCAGAAAAAGCAACTTCCATAAAGGATGCACACCCATTACCATTGGAGATGCTCTAAGTTGAATCTGTTCAAGTGGTTTCCATTCTTATAAAAGACAGATATTTGGTATAGCACAGAATTTTGTCTCAGTTGTCAACTCGCGCTACTAGGAATAGCCACTTCGGCCTTCGCCATCATCTCCTGCCAAGTGAACGTTTGAAAAGTGGGTCCAAATACTAGGATTTTGTAGAGGAGTAATATCGACGGTTGGTCCCCACACGAGATGAACCGGTGGAACCCACACACCAAATATTTACAAAACACAGATTTCAGGTGGGTTCTAGGTTTGTGGGGTGTACGGGTTTGGGGAAAACCGTTGTGGCTAACCCGTCGCCGTCGGTGTATCTAGTACTATTTTTGTCTGACATTGGTAAGACCTTACAACATCTGTATGTGTATGTGGCAATGGCATCAATTAAAACAAATGTAAAATATTACGGTCTATACAACCATCTATCTATTTTGGATCCTCTCTGATGTTGAATTTGGCAGCCATCTCTTCTGACTGAATTCCTTGCAATGCTGGTTTGTCTGGAACTCAGAATAAGTTCGCCAGTGGGTTGTTATCACTTCAAGGGCAAGTCCACTGAATCCCGGTGTAGGATGATGACTTCCGCTGTAACAGATAAAGCATAAAGCATGAAAAGTTTAAGCGGATTAACGTCTACAGGTTGACGAACTCTAGTGTCATCAACTAATAAGCTTTATGGCTTGCTAATGAGGTGATTGAGTTACCACTTCCCTCAGTTCCTTTACCCAAAATCTCACACAATCACGGACGTCGTCTTTCATAATATTTTTTTTTGATCGGTCAAATAGAAATTTTATTGAAAAAAGGCATTTAAGGAGGGTACCCTAACCCCATGATTACAACCAAACAAAAAAAGGGAAACCGAAACGGGATTCGGTTACCCAAGTAAAAAACACAAAAAACTACGGAGGCCGGTAAAATTACAATAAAGAAATCACAATATTTGTCGTAAGCCCTAACATTGTTGTGTTCGATTCGGCCCAAAAGAACGCTTGTAATTTGATATCTCTAATGAGGCTTGCCAAAGTTTTCTTTTTGTTATCAAAGGTTCTTGCATTTCGCTCTTTCCATATACACCACCATATAACAACCGGGATGTTATTCCATATTCGACTAAGTCTTTCGTCTCTCCAATTAAACTTCCAAGTCTTCATAGATGTAATGATATTAGGGTCGTGTGACCATCCAAAATGACACCCTTCAACAAACTAATCCCATATTTTCTGGATTCTTTAACAACCATAAAACAAGTGTGAACTCGATTCATCGTCTTCCTCACAAAAACGAGAAACACTAGAGACACCCAAACCCCTTTTTAAAAGTTTATCCGCCGTCATTACCCGATCATGAGATAGAAGTCAAAGAAAGAAATTTATTTTGTGAGGGTACTCATTACTCCAAACAACATTGATTGGATAATCCGTCTTACCTTGATCGTTGTTGTCTCTAATTCTATCCTTGACCATATATTGACCATGATCACTACCAACCCAAATTCGGGTATCCATAACCCCTTTCTGAATAGAGATGGAAGAAAGAAGATTTGATATAGATAGCACTTCATTTATAATGGTTTGAGAGTATCTTTGCCTAGACATAAACGCCCACCTTACACCATCTTCCCTAACTTCATACATACTAGCCACCACAAACTCCTTGGTCCTTGAAACTTCATAATCCGAAGGAAACATATCACATAATCTCCCTTCACCAAGCCAAGAATCTTTCCAAAATCTAGTTTCCTTACCCGCTCCAATCTTGAATCTAATACTTTTATTGAAATCTTCAAGATCTTTATAGAAATTAAACCACAAGCTACCAACTTTCGCTCCTTTGGGTTAGAGAGTTTCACAACCGGTAAATGTTTCGCCAAAATTTTCAACTATGATCTTCCTCCACAATGCGTCTTTGTCTACGCCAAAGCGCCACCACCATTTTTATAGCAAAGCCGAGTTCACTTGCTTAGCTCTTCTTATACCAAGACCACCTTTTTCTTTTGGTTTTGAAAACAATTTCCAACTAATATTGTGAATTCTTTTCCTATTTTCATCATTCCATAAGAAATTTCTCACAACTCTATCAATTTTCTTAGTTATGGAGCAAGGAGCAAGAAAAATAGAGAGATAATAAATGGGTAAACTAGCTAAAACGCTTTTGATGAGAGTTAACTTACCTCCTCTTTCTATTTTTTTCCATTCTCAGAAGTAACTTTTTTTCCACAAATTTCAAGTGTTTTTGTCCCTTTTTTAAGTGCCTCCTACCTTGTCTCCCAAAGGTAGGCCAAGATATATGCTAGGAAAACTCGCATACTTGCATCCGAGCATGTTAGCATAATTTTCAACTTCCTCCTTGACTGCGACTCCAAATAAGGTACTTTGAGAGAAATTTATCTTCAAACCTGAAGTTAATTCGAAACAAAGAAGAAGGTAACGAAGGGCATCAACTTGTTCTCTCTTAGCATAAAGAAAAATGATAGTATCATCGTCAAATTGCAAGTGATTTATCTTTGTTCCCCCTCCTTGACTAGAAAAAATCCGATATTTGATCATGGTTTTGTTCTTTGCTCAACATACAACTTAAGACTTCTTCAACGATAGTAAAAAGAAAAGGAGAAAGGGGGTCTCCTTGACGAAGTCCTTTTTCACTACCGAAGTAACCGAAAGGCGATCCATTGACAAGAACCGAGAACTTTGAGAATGTTAAACAATTTCTAATCCAAGCCCTCCAAACACCACCAAACCCATTTTGAACAAAGCTTCATTTAAAAATTTCAAATTCACATTATCAAACGCCTTTTCAAAATCAAGCTTGCAAACCAACCCCGGTAATTTTTGAAGAAGTCTAGAATCCATACATTCGTTTTCTATCAATACTCCATCAAGGATTTGTCTTCCTTTAACAAAACTAGATTGAACTTTTGATATTAGAGTAGGAAGGTATACCTTTAAACGCTCCACCAAAACTTTTGATATGATTTTGTACACACTCCCAATAAGACTAATAGGCCGAAAATCTTTTACTTCTTCTACACCCGCCTTCTTAGGGATAAGCGCAATAAAATTGTTTTTCAAAGATGAATGAAGAACATTATGGTCATGAAATTCTTCGAAAACCTTTATCAAATCTTCTTTTAGAAACTCCCAACAAACAAGAAAGAACTTCATAGGAAATCCATCCGGACCCGGAGCATGATCAATTCCCATATCTTTAATTGCATTCTTAACTTCTTATTCATTAAAAGATCTCTCCAACCATATGCTTGCATTCTCAGCATTATGCTTTAGACACATATTTTTGATTGTTGGACGATTGTTTGAAATTTCTTTAAACGCTAACTCAAAATGGTTTGCGATACTTAACTTGATATCTTCTTTGTTTCCGGTCCATCGACCATTGATACGAAGATTATTAATGTTGTTAAAAGCTCTATGACCCCTCACCACTCGATGAAAATGTTTGGTGTTTCTATCTCCATCTCGAAAGAATCTAATTCTTGACTTTTGCCTCATCCTTATGCTTTGACGACGATGAGCCACATCAAACTCCACTTTAGCCGTCACAAGCATGTCTTCTTTACCTTCGGTAAGACCCCTTTTATCATATATTTCATCTAACTCTTTCATCTTGGTAAGTGCCAAGTCAATCGCCCTATCAATGTTCCCAAAGAAGTCTCGATTCCACACCTTCAATTTCTCCTTTAAAGCATGTAACTTCTTTGAAAAACATTCACCCGCCGTGCCTACAAAAGAAAAAGATTCCCACCATTCTTTCATTAAAGAAATTATGTTAGTTCCTCCAAGCCAAGCTAATTGAAATCGAAAAGGACAAGCACTCCAATCCGAGTCCTTTGTTCATAACTCAATGGGAAAATGATCCAAAAAAGGTCTTGCAAGTCGCTTGAAGCTGATATTTGAAAAATGATCTTCTCAATCCGACGAGAAAAGAAAACGATCAATTTTGCTCTTCTTGTTAGGTTTTCTACTCCAGGTATACTTCGCACCGGAAAGAGGCAAGTCGATAAGGCCCAACTCATTACATAGGTCATCAAAGAATTTCATTGAATTCGAAGCTCTACGACAACCCCTTATCTCCACCATGTATCTTATCTCATTGAAGTCTCCATCCAAGCACAAAGGAATTCCATTCCAATAACCATGCAAGGTAGCTAGCTCCATACGAAATCTTTTTTTTTTGTCTTTTTCTTTCACAATGCAAGGACCATAAACACCAATAAATACCCAACGGAAAACTATCAAATGTCACCTTAACAACTATCAAATGTCAAACTCTATCCAGCACAGCCTAATTGTTTACAATTAGGTCTGGGGAAAACAAAATTAATTGAAGTTGAAGATTAATCACGAGTAATCTTTCAATCATAGGAAAAGTTTCTCAAAACAGATGCAATTCTAGCATAAAAAATAGGTATATGACCTGCTACTAACAGATGATGGAAGCTCACACAACTGTTTTAACTTGTACAATGAAGATAGGATGGAAAGCAGTGATGCCTCTTTCTCCATTAGATTTTCAAAAGTAATCTGTCTCCCCTATTTGATACTAGTGGTGGTGCGATCAAGAGATGCAAATGTTCACGTCCCTTAGTGTTGTTTCTTATGCTGCCAAAAACAGATAAAGTTTAATTTTAAGCATAGAGAAAGTCCATGTCACAAAATAACAATACACTGAGAGCATTGACATATGAGTCTACCATCATGACCATACTGATCTCAAGGTAAAACACCAATGAATATTAGAATGGACATTTGGATGTTGGCCAAGTATACGAAAATTGATTAGAACACTAGCAAGGAAAAGATTGTCCTCAGCTTATAGCCTCACACACAAACAAATCTAAATGCCCAACTGATGCAGGACATATATACTAACAAATACAACTTACAAAATTGAAGAATAAATAAGAACATTTGGAAGGAGACCTATTAACAAGGTACTGCGGTTATATTGGATTTGCCCAAACCTAACACCGAGTGTGGTAAACTAAAAACCCCTCTTAGAGCAGTAACAGTTTTTGTTGATTTCGAAAATTGAGCTTCCAAGTAAGAGAGGTGCGAAGGTGGAGGCGCTTATGATGATGAAGCCGCAAAAGACAGAGGTTCTCCAAATAAATATTGATAAAGAAAATCACCAAAATTTCTTGTCTCAAATTCTAAGTCTTTGCCTGCGTCAACTAACTTCTGTGGTTGTCTTGGTGGTGGTGGTATTGACCGTGTTTTGGGGAACGGTTGTGGTGATTCTGTTGGTTGTAGGGGTCGTGGTATTAAGGTCTGAGAATTATATTTCTTGAACTGAAAATTATTCTGGACTTCATCAAATGGCTTCTCTATGCATTTTCTCAATCTAATTGCTCTTCTCTCCTCCCTTTCTTTTCTTCTCCGCTCTACTGCAGCTGGAGATGCTGCTCGTGCAGGTTCTGATGATGAAATGTCGTGCTGACGTGCTTTGGGCGGTATGGTTATTGGATGGGAGCCGTACGATTCAGGTATTGGCGGAGCTGATGGTTGCGGATGATAAGGATAACTTGGTTCATCATAGTGATACATATTGACATCGTTATCATCTGAGCATCGCCGTCTTTCAGGGTCGGGTTCCCAAAACAGTTCTTTGTTTCTCACAGCTTTAGCAGCAGTAGCAGATGTATCCTCAACATCAGAAGCAGATGATAAACTAGTCAATTCATCTATATTCTGATTTGTATCGGCAGTGCCTGTTCGTTGTCCATCCACAGGATGGTCAAGGCGGTGGTGGCGATGAGAGAGATGATAATAATGATGGTAATGATGGTGGTGGTGGTTATGATGTTGCGAGTGCAAATTTGAGAAACTATGATCCCTCCCACCACCAAGAATCCCGGAGCCGCTCTGAATTGTGGTGTTTTTATAAAGAAGTCCACCAAACAGTATGGCAAAGAAACCTAAAACAGAAGCAAGAATACTCGAGCCCGAAATAATGAAGAATTCAGACATGAAAGAAAGAAAAGATGGACATATAGCAAAGAGTTCTAGTAATGCTGTTATTAGCAAGCCTATAACACAAGAATTTTTAAAGATGTTCATCGAGAATCGAAGTCGGTTATTGATGGATGAGCTGCTGCTGGGTAACCAAAATGGTGATTTATCTCCCACTTGTTCCATTGTAATGAATTTTTAAGGTTTCTTTCTTGATCTATATGGAATTAATGGATAGATGTATCACTTATAGTAGTACTGGTAGTAGGAATGGTCTGTTATTAGTAGTGTCATGGATGACTTGATTCGCAGGTAAGAAAAATCAATGATTGATATAGCCTTTACATTCCGTTAATTGGAAAGTGGGCAGGACCACCATTTCAAGTTCATAAGGAGAATATTAGATTTGTCAGATAGAGTGTTTAATTGAATGGGACAATATTGCAGGACTATTTCGAGTTCATAGGGAGACCATCCAAATCTTCGAGGACCTGGTGGGATACTGTTGCAGGATTATTTCGAGTTCACAGGAAGACTGTCTCAATCTTCGAGACTGTGTTGTCCAAAACACTGCATCTTTCCATAAGGAATCTGGCGGGAAAGTCATGTCTCTAAATTGGAATTCCTGGGAATGTTGTCATACTCAGCGGTCCATTTCGAGTTCAGTGACTGTTGTCACACTCAGTGGTCCATTTGGTTTGAGCATAAGAAAATTCAAAAAAGATGATACTGTGGGGAAGAAAAAAAAGGATTACGGGGTGTGAACATGTGACCTCGTGGTTGATTA
>JAJJMB010001716.1:3893546-4187572 GCA_023531105.1 Papaver atlanticum
CTATCTAAGTGTTAATTTTTATTCCGATTGGTCTATTGGTCTGGTCTTTTTTTTTTTTTTTTTAGTACCTCAATCACTCAATTACCCTAGCAGTGGTAACAACTTGAATCGTGAGCCCCACCTAATCACTTAGAGAAACATATTTTAAAAGAAAAATAAAATAAAAACAGAAGTGAAAAGGACTCAACGAGATATGGCGAAACTATCATGTTATTTCTAACACCTGAGCTCTGTTCTTTTATGAATAGACTCTTATAGATGTTTCCATCTAGTCAGATTGGTTCCTCAACTCCTAAAACCAAAATGCTTCCATCCACTTAGATTGGTTAGTGCCATCCTTAATAGGCATAAATTTCTAGGCCATGGAGTTTATAATGCAACTAAAAAGTTTCTCCCATACCCCCAAACTTAAATCTAACATTGTCCTCAATGTTCTAAAGATAAAATTAAAAGCACGAATAAGGAGAAACTGTTACCATTTGAAGCAAAAGAGTTAAGGAAAGATATTACCGTGTTGCATGAGCATGGGTTACCTCCCAAGAAGTGCTAAGTTTAAAGTCTTCATCCAGACATCAAGTACCTTGAAATGGCTAATTCCCTTTCAAATCATATATCAGTAGTCGAAATAACTATGGGTCATCAAAACCAAACAGCACTGCCACTAATATGAGACAACTGCACAGGACTAGAAAAATTAACAAACGGAGCACAACCTTATTGGAAGTTTCTTTCAAGACAACTGGATCTATCTGGGGCGCCCACTTGGGCTTCATAAGAAAATTTAAGGCGAATAGATCCCCTGGTGATTACAGTAACTGCAGAGCAAAAAGAAAGAAATGAAAGATTGAAATCATCAGGACAATGGACGATAAATAAAACCTTGGTAGAAACGGGTAGTTCGTGGATATCTTATTTTATCGCGCACTCCAGGGTATGGGATACAAGGATGCAGATATGACGCCCTCAACATACAACATTCATGGTTTTAATAAAACGACAACCAAGCCAAAAGGTGAGATATCCATGCGAATACTATTGGGAGAAATAGAAATGCAGATAACCTTATGCGTAATGGATGTAGAATCACCCTATAATATGCTATTAGGGTGACCGTGGGTACATGCGATAAAAGGAGTAGCATTAGCTCTTCATCAGTGCGTGCGTTTCCCAATACCAAGTGGAATAGGCGAAATCAAAGGAGATACTAGGAGTGCGAAATCCTGCAATCAAATAGATGTAAATAATTATGAAGGATGCGAAAGAGGCGAAAGGATAGATGGAGGAAGGCAAGAGAATTAAAGAAGGAAGAAGAACTAAGAGTATACATGATCAAAGCACAAGAAGGGAAAGGAATACCAAGCGAAATTCCAGAAAAAGAAGGCGAACCGATACACAAAATAAAAGAACCATCACTGTTAGGAGAACCAAAGGAGAATTTCACTGCGGCAGAGCCAACAAAAGACATCAACATTGGGACAGAGGAAGAACCAAAGATATTAAAGATTGGAACAAAGATGGACAAAGAAAAAGGTGACACAGACGTAATGATAGTGAAAGACGAAGAAGCGGAGCGTGCGGATAAAGACGCAGATTGGAGATCCCAACTTCATCTATATTTGGAAAAATGAGAGGTCCCAAGAAACATATTGGAGGCGCATAAGTTAAAAAGTCGAGCGACAAATTATGAACTAAGAAAAGACGCACTCTATAGAAGGTCCTTCCTTTGACCATCACTCAGATGTTTAACGCGAAAGGAGGGAATGGAAATATTGAAAGAAATACACTATGGAGACGAAAGGAACCATAGTGGTGGATGATCCTTAGCCCTCAAAACAAAGATGCAAGGGTACTACTGGCCTTACATGCATGAGGATGCGAAAGAAGTATCAAGACGGTGCGAAGAATGCCAACGTCATGGGAAAAGGATACATGCACCAGGAGCGGTGCTAAACTCATCATCAAGTGTGTGTCCATTTGCAAAATGGGGCCTAGACATTGTAGGTCCATTCATACCAGGAATAGGGCAGAGGAGATATCTAATAGTTGCAACAAACTACTTTACAAAGTGGGCAGAGGTGAAAGCAGTCCAACATATTCGAGATCAAGATGTCTTCACTTTCATATTTGAAAATATCATTTGCAGATTTGGAATCCCTGTACAACTAGTCTCTGATAATGGAAAGCAATTTGAGGGCGAAAATATAGAAATGCTACTTAACGCGTTTAAGATACAAAGTGGAAAATCAACTCCATTGTATCCGCAGAGTAATGGGCATGCTGAGGCAGCTAATAAAACAATTGCAGATATATTGAAGAAAAAGCTTGAAGGACACAATAAAGGATGGTTTGAACAAGTCCATAACGTAGTATAGGCATACAGAACAACGCGACGAGAAGCTATAGGAATGTCACCCTTCTGTTTAACATAGGGAGTCGAAGTGGTACTACCAACTGAAGTCATCATACCCACAACGAAAAAAGAAGCATGGGAGAGGAACTTAAACACGGATTTGATCTTGGCAAAGCTTGATGATTTAGAAGAAAATAGAGAAATTGCCATACAACATATGGAGAATTACCACAAGAGGCTAGACAGAGAGTATAACAAGCGAGTCAAAGAAAGAGAATTCCAACTAGGAGAACTAGTTTTACGATAAATACCTCCTTACCAGAGAGGGGGAGATGGAAAAATAGAGAAGACATGGGATGGACCTTATATAATCAAAAGAGTTGTTGGAAATGTAGCATATGAATTAATGGATCCTGAAGGGAGTAACACGCGGCCAATACTTGAACACCCATGGAATAGAACTTATTTAAAGAAGTACTATCCATAAGCCATGCGGAAGTAATCATAAACCTGGTGGAAATACTTAGCGAGGGAAATTAATGATGCACAAAGACGACCAGAGCCGAACAAGTTGTGCGGTCTTTGGCCCCAACTAGTTATTATGTCAGCGAATAAATGAAGAAAGAAGACATCAGAATTGTGCCAATCAAGCGTATGAATGAAAATGAAAAATTCTTCTTCTTTACATATAATAAATATTACATATGAGAAAAAGGCAAAAATTAGACCTTAATAAAAGGCATCAGAAGTAAAACCTCAAAAGATGGAGGCTAGGCATCCAATTGTGGCGTGCACCCTAGTTCGCATAACAGCAAGAGGCAAAAATAAGACCTAACGCACGTCATAATTGGGGAAAACCCATATTAGCATGGCTCAGGTGAAAGCTACACCGAACCTGGAACCTGAGTCATGGAGATTTGGGGTGAAATAAAAGCCCATCCAGTAGAGCGCCTTAGTCGAAAGACTAAGGTAAGAAGCTCTTTACTAAGGAGTGCAGAAAATCGATCAGGGCACCGAGGTACAAGGTTGAGTCAAGAGTGTCTGGGGCGTCTGGAGCATACCTGGCCGCTCTTGACAAGTCCTGACTATGATGCACTCGGTCCTCAAGAAACCCTACTTAGGGTGTGGTCTCGTAACTAAAAGCCATATCGGCGGAGGGATAAGAGGCCGCGAACACAACTGATTATTGCATCACTGGATGGGAAGAGCCACCCTAACCCGGTAGGGGTAAGCTTCCTTGAAGGGGCATTCAGGGGGAATATAAGGATGGCACCCTCCATTAGGGAGCTGAATTGTGTCAAAGACGTTAATATCATGAGGCTTTTGCTCACGGGAGTAATAAGACTTGTCATATTAACGCATCAATAAATCCTATAGAGGCAAAAATACAAGAAGTGATAAGGCAAGATCAATGGGTCATTACTTGAAAGGGTAAAGACCGCCTGCGATTTTGCCGCGCAATAATATTTTAAGACAAGAATAAGGGCGAGGATGATAAGGCCTCTAACTAGGGGGGTTCAGTAAAACCTCAATATAAAACCCTAAGATAATTTCAACATATAACGATTTCTATTTTGCAGGGAAGAAAACCACAACGAAACAATGAAGGATAGAAAAACACTTAAAGATTAATTAACGCATGGATATAACCGCATGATAAGGGAATAAGTAATATCCCTAACATGCAGAATAATAGAGGCATGTATGGGAATTAATAAAATAAAGGTATTATCCTCCTTATAAGAGACAATCTTACATAAAAGTAGCAGAAATAGAAGCGTACTTCAAAAATACATATCCAAGAATCCATAATCAGACGCACAAAAGACTAGAGAAAAAGAAAAGCTAAGCATTATTAGAAGGCGCGTCTTGATTTAGTGCAGATACTTCAACATCAACATCGCTGTTGGGGTTAACATCAGAGCTTGGATCTTTGGAAAGACCACCACCAGATCCATCCTTTTGGGCTGATCTCCTTGAAGGAGAGTTTCTTCGTCTTCATCATCTTCGCTTATATAATCATAGTCACTATCGGGCCTAGGAAGCTTCTCATCTGCATCCACTTCAAGGGGTTCCACATCCACTAAAGGAAGTGAGTTGTCAACGCAAACTTGATTTGCAAGAATCTGAGATTTAACATGAGCTTCTCATGCGGTACCCTTCTTAGTGTTCTCTATGGCAACCTCCATTAAGTTACCAAGATACAAAAACCTCTTATTCGCTCTATCTCGGGAAGAGGCAAGTGCTACTAAGATTTTCTCTCGCTCTCTATGAGACTTAGTCAGATCAGACCTCAACTTGGAGATGGTAGACTGGTGCGACCTCTCAGTTTCTGCAAAAAAGACATCTAATTAGTACAAGGGCGACAATTCCGCAGCTACAAGATAAGAGCAATTAAGAAACACAAGTAAATTGAGGCAATCAGCTCAATGTGACTACCTTCCCTCTGGGAAATAAGGTATTGAGATAAAGCAACACCACTACTTTTCAAATTTTCCATAACCTTATCAAAATCATCACCAACTAAACTTTGGAGACGAGATCGAATCTTCTTCTCATCTTAAAGAAGAGAAGACTTTTCCCCCACGAGGATGTCATGAGACCCCTTTAGCTCCGTATGATGTTCTTGAAGTTTGTTCATTTTCATAGTCAAATTTATCTTACTCTTGATGATCTTCTCATTTTACGAGGTTAATTTCTCCATAGACTCATCATGTTGATTTCTTAACGTGCGAAGAGATTCCTCTTGATCATCACAGACCTTCTGGAGAATAAGATATTGACGCGTAGATATCGCCTCTTTCTTTAAGAAAGACCGCTTGTTTGCGGCCAAGACCTGATTCTCATCTGAGAAAGTTTGATGTCTTAAAGTAGCGCTATGCAATAATCCAGAAAGATGGGATACTAAAGAGCCTAGAAATTCATTTTGATTTGCTAAACAAAGATTCTCATTTTTTTGGTTCTCAATTTGATCAAGCGAATTTGAATGATTATTAATCAACTGATCTATTTGATTCTGCAATCTCTCATTTTCCACACGAGCATCTTCAGTAGAATATTGATAGCTAAATCTCTCCATAACGCGTTTCTGATTTAAGTCTTAACGTACGCACGGAGAAATTCAAAATGGGGACACAAGAACAAATTACTTCTAAGTGAGTAACAAAAGGAAGAAACACACACCTCTGAGTTCTTGATTCTTGTTGCGAAGGTTTTCAGATGCAAGAATTTCAACCTGAAGTTCCTCCTTTAATTTGATATTCTGACGAGAAAGTTCTAGTATGGTGCTACTAGATTCAGAGAATCCGTCAGTTTGAACCATGCGACGACGGGATTCCTAAGGGAGAAATAAAACAAATATAAAGATGCGATAAAATCGCATGAGTGGAAAAGTGTAAGCAAAAGAGTGCTTACCAAAAGGTCAAAAGCAAGATGGATGCTTGGATCAAGCTGTGAGAAGATTTCTCTCCTAGTTGATTTGTTCGGTGGAGAATCACATAAGAGCTTGGCTAAAGCATCATAAATGCGAAGCTTAGCAGGATCATTGATGGATGAACGAGCGGCATTGATGATATCCGATAAAGTCTGAGTAGCAGAATCTACTTCTTTAAGGACCACCTTATCAGCATAGACGGCCTCCAAAGAAGAAGAGGTAACCTTAGAAGGAGAAGGATTAATCACAGAAGAAGCGATATCCTTTGGAACGAAGACAGATGTATCTCTAATTGATGCGGAAATATACGCTGAGGAAGGAATATTCACAAAGGTGGAAAGAGTTGAATCCACAACAGGTGCGGTCACATTCTTAGAAGAAGGGATAGCAGTGTGATCTACCAAAGCATCTTCATGAGGAGCAGAAGTTTCCTTTGAAGACGCAGAAGCATCTAAAGAAGCTGAGGCAATGAAGCCTTGTGAGGGAGCATCAACATTGACACTAGGAGAGACCTCAGTACTCTTCTTCTTATAGTTGAATTCCGGCATGACTAGAGAAGTGTTGATCATGGGGGCTTTGCGAAATTTCTTAACCTTCTTCTTTTTCTCGCCATCAATCTCGCTCTCAGTATCCTACGAAGAACAACGCAGATAAGAAACAGAGGCAACAATATTGTTTTAAAGAAAAGAGAGTATTTCTTACTGCTTTGTTATGCGAAGGCTTCCTATTGCGAGACTCATCATCTTTGAAACTCGAAGAATATTTAGGATTTGGAACTGTAAAACGAGTATTACCAGAAGAAGAATTCTTGTTGTAACAAAACCAATATGGGAATGTGAATAACAGTAGCAGAATAGTAACAACATAGAGACAAATCAACAATAGCAAAGTGAAAATTCGAGGGAAAGAAAAACAAAATAGTATCGAAAGAAGAATATACTAACCTCGAATGAGAATCCATAAAGCTTAGAGAAGAACATCACTGGATAAATGTGTATGAAGAAAGAACGAAAACCTCGAGAAGATGAAGATCGAATAATTGCAGAGAAGATAAAGGTTGAATAAAGAAAGGAAAAGGTTATCTCTCCTCACTCCAGTTATTAAATAGGGAAAGGAAACAACCGGTTAACTCAAGACGTGCCGGTTAAAAGGGGAAGGAGTCAATACGTGTAGATGGTAAAGACCAAATTACGGAAACATGTCGGTTGAGAAGAATGTGAAGAGGCGAACGGGTGCGGCAGAATAACAAATTGGAATTTCTCATACCGCCCTCTCTACCAAAAGAACGATATGAGAAGAGGCAAAATGTGGGTACAAAATACCACACACTCGTTTTATGTGCGAAGTAAATCCGTAAGCATTAAGCGAACATGACCGCATACGTTATATCAAAGATGACGTAACCAGATCACGAGAAAGGTGTGAAGATCTATGTGACAGTAAAGAAATCTTGCGACAGTGATAACCCCCTGTGCGACATTGATGCACCTCAGATCCGAAATTAGGGGCTTTATTAGCTGTCCTCCACTATGTAAACTCCTATATAAGGAGCAGAGCGCCTTTGTAAAAAGAGAGATCTTTTTGGGTGAGCTTAGGGAAGAATTTTAGGAGAGAGAAAGTTATTTGCTCCCCAAGTTAGGGTTTCTTCATATCATTGTACTTGTTTTAAGATTTTAATAAGAGTTCTTGAGTATTTCAATATGGTTTCTTAGATTGTTTCATAGATTCTATTAAGGGTGTAGTTGTGAGATTTCCTGCAACTATATATATACCATGGCTATAGTTAGCTTATAATAGCGAGGAGAAATGTTGAATCAGATGGTTAGGTGTTTAAATGGTGATAATATGCTCATGGTAAACGAAGATGTTATTAGGTACTGTTGTGCATCAGTTTGTATGGACAAATCCAGTTGGTACCTAGATGGAGATAAGTACAGTATCCTCGTTTTGATAATATAGGTTACTGGCACAGTTGTTTGGGCATCGATTGGGTACTTAATTTTGTAGTGTTGTTGTAGTAGGTTACCAATTATTGAGGTGAAGTCCTAGCTGGGTAAATGATAACAGTTAACAGAAAAAGGTTGTATGTTAAGTTAACTTCTATTTCTGTTGACTTTTGCCCGTAGTTGGCTAAATTCCCATGAGTAATAAAGCGATGACCGCTGGGTTCCCTAAGAGATATGGCTCTATTAGCTTGTATGGTTCGACAACATCATGTTTTCAGGTGCATGGTAGGAGGACTACACAATGGCTAGTACATTTTCTGTCGAACGGTTAGACTAAGAGATTAGAGAAGGGCAGTCCGTTATAGGGCCAAGGGATGCGTAAATTTTAATGAAACTATTTTTATCACTTAACCGTCTTTTACTTAATGACCTTTTTTCTTTTTTTTCCTTATGGACTTATTTTCCGTTAGCTTACTTACTCTTTAATCCGTTGTCATTTCTACAACGATTTAAAATTGTCCGTCGCATATATTATTTTACTTTCTAATTAAGGTTTTTGAATTATCTAGAGTTTGTTGGATCATCTATAAAGGATATAATGGAGATCTTACTTTTCGTTGGGTCTGACCGAACTTACTATTTCTCATGAAACCGTGACCGTGGAACAACCTAGCATGTAAATTGCACTTCTGATTCGAAAAGCTACTTCGTCATTTCTTTAAGGCGTTTAATTAGCTAAATGTTTTATTGATTTCTTTAAGACCAGACTCTTTGTTTTCCTTAAAAGAATTTTACCTCAAACACGAATCTGATGATGATGTTGGTAATGATCGAACTGCTACTTTTCTCTCCACGTGAACAATATTGAGGGTACCTGCAAAAAACCCTCTGATGCTTAAGTTAGCTAGAGTTTTTTACAGGAGTTTGCGTAGAGAAGATTGCATACCTTTTAGGGTTGTGAACCCATGTATTTATATGTTGCAGATTAGGATTTTACCCTAATTTCGAGATAAGCATAACTTGTATTAACTTGTCCTTCAAGTCTCCTGGAATATTCCATAATATTCCCTTTGTGACTTGGCCAACAAACCTTTCAGACATTTCCAGAAACTTCCTCTAGGGTTATGGAATTAACCAAGCAAAACGGTGTAAGGGGTTGGCCTAAACAAACAGGTGTAAAATGCCAAGCCCAAGAAGAATGGTGTGCTTAAGCCCACAGTGGGGCATATAAATCCGCAAGGTTAACAGTATGGGGCAGAAAAACCCAGTGAGCCATTGGCTTGGCTCGGCTAGCGACTCAGTTGGCTGAGCCGACTCGGCTTGGCTCGGTGGGGCGTAAACATCCGGCAGTAGAAAGAAATGGGGCGGAAATATCTGAGAACCATGGAAATAAGTTGCGCGCGAAGTACATAGAAGCATCCACCATTGCCGGACGGAGCTCGGCCGTCGAGGAAGGACGCCGGACATGGCCGTCGAGGGTGGTCCCCGGAATCTTTGATACTGTTGCCAGAGACGACGACTATGCCGGAGAAGGTGACGACGTCGTCACGATGACATCATGGTGATGCTAGCAGATGATGTCATGCAGATGTCGTTAACGATGATGCCAACGACGTCATGACGGCGTTCCAGTGGACGGTCCAGATTGGCTGACTAGTTAACAGCGTTAAGATAGCTCGATGGTGTCATAACTTTTCTAATGGTGTTTTGAAGTGCTGACGTTACCACACACTGGACTGTTGACTGTACTTTTTTTGCTGACGTGTCACTCTCTGATTGGTAGACTCTGTTATCGTGTCACCTAACTGCTGACGTGGCAATGATGATGCGACACCTTATTGTTGACATGGCATGCTGACGTGTCAACGGATTGATGACATGGCATGCTGACGCGACACCTTATTTGGATCGATGCACATGGGTTTCTATGTAAAGTGCTTGGGAGGCCTAGTTAGCTATACTTGGTTAATATGAGGAGCATATTGGCCAAAGTAAGCCCATTCTTAGTGTAAAATATTAGGGTACAAACACTCTTATGATTGTTATAAAAAGGTATGAGGTTTGTCTCTATGATAGCTAGGGCTATCAGACGGACGACGTTTGACGGGGGCCATCATCCGGCGGTCGGGAAGCTCCGGATGGAGTTTTTGCTTGAAAGGATAGGAAACTTTAAGTTTTAACAATTCGTACTACCAATTTCTTCTAATATGGAATCTTACGATGTTTACCATAAAACGACTCTCTTCTTTCTTATTACCAGGAAAACTAGGGTCTATCACTCCGTATACAATGAAACGTTAGAATCGCCTGCTTTTTACTTATTTAACATATCTTGGGTTAACACTTTAGAATCTTCAGACTATCGTGCATCCGATTAGATCAAGACGTGTTATTCTTTGTATCCTAAGCTTTTTCAAAGTTTCTCTAATGACAGGATATTGGATTCTTTAGATGCAAAACAAGGTATGTATTGATTTTGAGAACAATTCCTCCCTGATTTTGTATCAAAATTCAATGCTCCAGCAAAATGGGTATCCATAAAATCAAACGTGGTTTTGATAATTAAGGTTTTAATTACACGCGGTTTTGATAATTAGATTTTACTTGCATGTGGTTTTGAGTCTTTTCACAATTACAGTTTCTTAATTATGGATATTTTACTTATTGTTATGCTTATGTTCCACAGACATATATAATTTAATGGATGTTTCTGATTTCATCTGTGAGCAAGTTCAAAAAGAAAAAGGTAATGAACTAGCTCACGCAACATTTCTCAGATTGCAATGCAAAGAAGAAAACCATAAGTGTATATAAGAGTCTAATTATTAATTGACATTTCTCAGATTGCAATGCAAAGAAGAAAACCATAAGTGTATATAAGAGTCTAATTATTAATTGCAAGAAATTTCTGGATCTTTTACATTAATAGGTTTTTGTGATTAGAAATTAGGTTTATACAGTCTTGGATAGTCCATTTTTTTTTTTTTTTGATTTATCTTCTCTGTTTTGTATTGATTGGCTTAACTTGGATTTGTGGTTAGAAAACAAAGTCATGCTTGGATGTCAGCGAGGTTGAGGCTTTCAAACAAAGGTAAATGTACTTGCAAAAGATTTACTTACTATGTCGTTTTTTAATCTATATACGGTGTTATTTTCCCTCTCTTTCTAGGTTTCAACAGTAAGTGTATTTTATAGGTTGCGTCTTAGCTGCAGCTGCATTCTTTGTGAAGGTAGTTGAATAATATTTCGGTTTTGTGTGTTCTGTTTTTTCGTTTATGCTTGAATCCTTTCCAGTCAGGAATCCTGGTAAGGATGTTAAAACCATCATTGTGGGTAGTTCTTATTTTTTTTAATAGTTGAAGAGTTCATATACATTAACAGCGTGTGGGGTTCTCAAGTCCCATCTTAAATTTTGATGTTTGTTCTTTCTATAGTTGTAATGCAACATAGTGCTTTCGAATAAAACTCCTGAAGTTCACATATTTTATAGGTAGCTGTTTCAATTAAAGAATCGTTATATGAAAACTTAAGACAATCAAAACTTCTCACAAGTCTTTTAATAGCTTCTAAGGGGTAGCGAAGTAACCATTTATATGTATAATTCAGTGGAATTTTTCTAGCATATTGTCCTGACCTTTGAGTATTAATTTGGGTTTCCATATTGACTACATATCAAAGATTATATACTACCTAGTTTCCAACAAGAAAGACCAATGTAATTCAAACCTATACTTAGGTAGAGATTCACATGCATATACATAATTAGAGAAACACTGGGCTTCACAACCCTTTTAAAACTTGACCGAATGTATCAGAATCCAATGACTCATGATACACTTCCCAGACCACCTGTTTGCAATTTGAAGTTAATGTCTTAATATTACCATTTTATGTTTTGCCGAAAGAACCAATTGATCCTTCGGCTTAGGAAAGTTGTAAGACTTCTGCGTCGCAAGGGGTATACAATTTTTTCTTTTTCATTTGGAAAAATAATGCTCTATCTTCTGAAATTATCTAATTATATGTGTCCATGGTGTATGCAGCATGTAGTTTACAAGACCAAATCACAAATAAAACCTCAACCTTAGATATTGCAAAGAAATAGGTTGTATCTGGGATTTTACAATGTTAGTTTTGTAAGAATAACCTTGCGTCTTATTTACAGTTTCTTAATACTCACTTTTTTTTGTTAAGCTTAATATTCATGTCACATAAATCTTTTTGGAGTCGCAAGGATAACCTTGCGTCTTAATTAGAGTTTCTTAATATTCATTTTTTTTTATTAAGCTTAATATTCATGTCATAGAAATCCTTAATCAAGCTGTTAATGTTCACATCTCTTTTTGATATAGTTTTAACCTCGAAATCCTTGCGTCAATCTTTGACTGCTAATCAATGTTTGGTTCCTAATGCAGGCTTGATTCTCTCATGTCTTCCCAGTGATTTGGAGAAGCTGGGTGCTTCATATATAGTTCAGTTAGCCTCAGATCCATCTAGGTTGATAGGATATTGTTCTTACAGGGAACTTGGTAGGTCTCTCGCTAAAGTTAACGTAGGAAATAGTTTACTCGATGCTTCATTCCTTGATGGAGTCTGCGAGATCAATTGTCGCTTTAAAAAAGGTAATTTGTGGTAAGTATTGCCTTATGTTTAATTAATTTGTTTAATATGCTTAAAAATGAAACACCATATAGGTCACCCTAGAGGAAGAATATGATTTGGCATTTTTCAAACAGAAACCAAAAACCAGATTTGAGAACTGTGTTCTCTTTCTTTAATGTTCATGTTTATATACTCGATGATTATCCTTTAGGTTTGTAGAAATCTGAAATTTGTGGACATTATTGGAAGAGAACAATGCTTTGTATTATTTGACATCTCAACAAGAGGAGCTAGAGTTCTTCTTTTATTTTATTGATTTTCTATAATTTGTGAATGAGTGTTTCTAGCTAATTTTGTGTAGGTAGTTTTGAGTACTTAAACTGATGTCTTCAGTGTACTTCTCTTGCAGGTATTAGGCTTTTCATGAGCTTCTGTAGCTAATCTTCTTGCAGGCACTCAGTAACTTATTTAACTGTCTTCACTTGTAGAGGGAGTGAATTTCTTATGGTTGAGGAGAAGAAGGTTCTATAAGTTACTGGGCGATTGCAAGGACATTGGATGATCAACTGAAACTATATTTAGAAATGAAGTGAACAAGTTCGGTTTGAGCTTGCCAAAGAAATGGTCAAACATCTTGATAGAACCTAGAATTAAGACTGTTTGTGCAATCAAAAGGTATTCCTGTGATAATTATCATGGATGAATTATACAATGACAACGGTTGATGAGAATTTCAGTTGCTTAATCACTTTTTGTCTTAGTAGAGTTTCTGATCAATCTTTTCCTTCATATCTTATAAAAGCTTTGATTTGATTCATGCACAGTTGGTTTCCATGTTTTCTACGAGTAATTAGGTAATGTACACGATATATACGCTATAACAGGTTTGCAGAAGTACGCTATAACAGGTTTGCAGAAGTATGAAACTATGTACTTTTTATAAACTAGATGTAGAAAACAGGGTCAGGCAGTAGTTTGGATCAGAATATGGATTTCAATAGTATTATCCTCATTTCAATAGTTTTACTGCTAGTTTACTAGGATTTTGTCTTTGTTTTTCGATTTTATTTTGTAGGTTACAATAGCCATGTATCAATTATAAACCCATAGAAAATCAAAACTTGCATGAACTTGGTATTTTCTCCCGTTCGGAGAAATTATGTCAAACAATGGACACCAGTGGACCAATAGGAACCAAGTAACCTAATTTTCACAATAATGTAATGGTCAGAGTTGTATCCGTGGAAGACCAAAATAGATTGGAGTTTACGCTTCCAGATATGTTACTGTGCACATCATCGAGCAAAGAGAATTTTTCATAACTTGGCTGCATTATTGAGTTTATTAAGCAGAATCTCCCTTACTTTCTGATGTCTAGATATTGTGCCAATGGGCCCTCTGATGTCAGATATCGCATAGTTTCGAAACACTCAAATATTTATGTGGTAATCGCACTTTTACTTTCTTTATCTCTTTTTAGGTGATATTTTTTACATCTCATAATGAAGTTTCCAGTGAAGTTTTCCCCTCATTAATGATGTTTGAGGCTAATGTGCACCCATTGTCGGACATTCGATATTAAGTATTAGTATTATGTAAACTTCAGCAATCAGTTTGTAGGAAACTCATAAGGATTACGATCGCCTTCATTAGAGATAATTCCTACTATTTGTTTTGGTATTTTGTCTAATCTGGCATTATTTGTATCTTTTTCTTTGTTTTGGTGTTAATCTATACAAATGATATTTGAAGCTCTTACTTCTGGTGGGTAAAAAATTGAAAGGGTGTGTGTGAGTTGGGAAGGTTCAGTGGAACTAAACTTTTTTTTTTGTTGCAATTCTTATGTTCAAAAGTTATTAAAGGAGACGTGCTTAAAGTTGATTGTCGTACTTCGATATTTGTGTTTAATTTCCATATCCCTATTCAAATATCTTCTATTCTCAATCCTAAGTTACTCAACTTACATTGAGATTGGTAGCCCAACCAGCTAAAAATCTATCACAAATGAATATGTGAATTTCAAAGAGTTTTTGGGAAAAATTGACAAACAAACTATCACCAACATTAGAAATTTAGAATACACGTACTGACATTTAGCAGTATAGAATTATTACAGAATTATATGACGTGCTCTGAATAAATTTTACATATTCTTAATTGATATTAACTCACAAAACTGTTGTGCAGTGGGGTACCAATTTGGTCTAATTGTGGGTGTTGAAGCTAGAAGCCATGGTTGGTGTCCCAGATACATTCTGGAGGTAATTCACTTGATTAGATTCTTACGAAGTGTAAAATTTACATATAAATGCAATGCATGCTGATTGATGCATACACACTATTGCTACAATGAACATATATATTGATGCAGGTTTGTTTTTCGGTTTATTGGTGGGAGGAGAGGAAAGAAATCTTTCAGGTTTTTTTAATGATTTTTAAAGGGATGAACCGTAGCTCATCAAGTGACCAATGCAATGTACAATAAGATTGGTTGAGAACAGGTAGCTCATCAAGTGACTAATGCAGTGTACAATTTTTAAAGGGATGAACCGTAGCTCATCAAGTGACCAATGTACAATAAGATTGCTTGAGAACAAGTAACTCCCTAGATGATGGTTGTGTAGTAACTGCAGCTGAAACTAAGGGAGGTAATAGTAATACATGTGATCTTTACACACGAAATTGATCAATCATGCATTTCCCCATGAGTTCTTAGTTTCTAATCTCTAGCCTCATGAGCTCTTAGTTTTAAATCTTTAGAATAGTACTTTATTCAGTATATATAAAATGTGCACAAACACACAACCAGATACGAAGAGTTCACTGCGAGTTGTTTCATTTTCGTCCCATTTTCAGGATATAGTAAAATAATGATTAATTGTTGCTTGATAGAAGTTAGATAGGCCAGTTTCAACCTCAGATGACCTTCAATTATTCTGTAATACTGAACTTCATGTGTTTCTCAAGTATAATAGATGGCTAGATATATTAAAAAATTATAAGAAAATGTACAAGTATGAGTTCATGTTTCAGAAGATTTTTTCGTATTCCCATCAGCTGTCACCATTACTTGAAAACTATGTAAGAACTAATTTCGTTATGTTAGTTGAAGTAACAGAGTACAAAATTAACTTGAAACGTAATTTATTTATGCTCATCCATAAAGGTGCAATTTATGTTTTGGTAGATTCGCAGAAGCAGTTGTGTTGTTCTACTTTTACCTTTAGATTTGTGATTTTGACATGTTTAATTTCTTATAGCTCAAAGTTTCATGGTTCAAACCGGCTCATTATAAATGAATTGAGTATGTGGCACAATGGTAGTGCGTATGACATAAGTATGAAGGTTGTGTGTTCGATCCACACCAGATTCAGTCTTCTATTAGTAACCATTATGTTATTATATCAATTGCGTACTACAACTATATTGAATAATGTCGGCATGCACGTCTGAAGTGCCAGTCTTTATACAATTGAAGTATATTATTCTGTATTTCCATTTTGAAGGCTTTATTTGTTGTGGTTATGTGAACTTACCCTTTTGTGTGCATGAAATTTGTGGTATTCATATACTCTGTCAGCAGAATTTGCTAATGAATTTATCTGCATATATTTGAAACTGCTCGAGTGTTTGAGATTTCTTTAGTATTCCGTTTTGTACTAATATGGTAAATTAACTCTTACTAGGTGCTATTCCTTTAAGAATGAATCTCATAATTTGTAACATTTACCAATTCAACGCGGACATTTGTAATTAGTGTGTCATCCCGTTTAGCGTTACTGCCTTCCAAGAATTATAACAGTTACCAATTTGTACAGTTCGAAATGCATAGAACTTTAACGAGTCTGCTCTTATGAATAATGTAACCATGTGAGGAGTTTTCTCTTATGGATAGTGTAACCATGTCAGGTGGAGCAGTAATTTCGATTTCTAGGACTTTGGGTGTTGTGGTTGATAGCAGTGTATGCATTACCATCAAACTATATGTAGAGTCTCATCTTTTAAATTGTGTTATACGGTAGAGCTGGAGCTCTATCTTATAATATATTCTTGAGAAAGAAATCAACATCAAACCTTAAAAAAAAGGTCGCGGGGAACTGGAAGATATTATAGTAATTACCAACTCCCCAAACACCTCCTTACTTTCCTCCCAAACTTAGGCGTCATGATCTACTAAGACCCAAAGTATGGGAATTGGTAAAAAAAAGGGAAATGGATTAATGAGAGGTGCAGATGATGACACTTGGGATAGCGAGGATAGTAAGGAGGTGTTTGGGGAGTTGTTTAAATGTATTCTCTTTAAAACGGTTTTTTTGAATTTCCTACATTTTAAACGGTAGTTTATGAATTAGGTTATGATTGATTGTTTATCTATTAAATGATGATTGTGCCTTTATTATACATTGCTAGGTAAAATCCTTTTTTGACCAGGGGCTGCCTCAACAAATAAGGACAATTTCCATCATACCTGGTGCGTAGCATGGATTACATTATGAAAATGGTACCTTTTTCAGAGAATAAACAACCCCAGAAGCATCTCCATATTAACTCCTTGCTAAATTGAGTGCTACTGCTGACGAATTTCAGTTTGCTGCTTCTGCAAGTATCAATGGTGGCATCAGATTGGACTTCTGATGCATTTCTTTATATGAGGTAAAATTGATTATCATGGTACATTCCTTACTAATGGAGTTCTTTGGATTATACTGTTTGGGTAATATATGTGCCGGAAGCAAAGGATTGGGTAAACTCTCTTCTTGCTGTAGTTATGAATTATTTTAGCTGAAGTATCATTAGGTTACATCCCAATTACATTAAGAAATGGTATTGGTTGTCTTAGCTCAAATGGAAGAGCACATGGTTCTCTACCATGTAGTTGGGGGCTCGACTCCCAGAAATATTGTTATTTGACTAGGATAAAATTTACATGCTTACCGATGAAAATATTAGTTACGGATTACAGAAATTTGAAAAGTGTCATATCTCATGCTGGTCATGATTTGTGGCTCCAATTTAAGTGGTACCTGGAGCCAAGCATAGCAATAGAATGTATGGTGTTTTCCATTCTTTGATAAATTTTATACATTTGTTTAGCCATAAGTAAAAAACAACACACAAAGATGAAAGGTAGGATTGGGTTGTATAAACTTAAATTTGTTATTCGGATATATTCTTAGGGTACTTTAGTTTTTCTTTAAACTTGAATTAAAATTTTGTTTTAATATAGAAAACACAGTTGTACAACACTTTTTCAAATATGTAAACAAGAATTTTGGAAAAAAAAGAAACTGAGGGGCAGATAAGAACTGAAAAGAATTTCTAGATACAGTCATTGACATCAAAGTCACAATAAAGCATGAGGGATCTATAATATACGAAGGAATAAAGTATGGTTATAGAAACAAATGAAAACGTATAGTTACACCTGATATCATCTCTAATACATAGAGTCGAAAACATATGGAGTTAAGTGTGGAATCAAATATTAATGGATCTGCACCCAAATACATCAACACAGAATTTAATAACTCTCGACTAATTGTATTGTACACGATTATTGAATAACTCTCAACAAACTCTATTTTGGTTTCTGATGAAATTTGGGATATTGGTGATTGCTTTGGTTTATGTAACTTGGTGGGGGAAAAGATGTCAGAACAAAACCTGTTTCTCTAATCTCTAATACTTCCATATAAAGATTCAATATGGTTATTGGTGTTGCTATAAACGCATAATAATAACGAAACTGATTTAACCTGGAAATAGGAAAGCAAATACGGCATTAGGTATCTTAAAATACCAGATGTCATTAATGGGTAATAAATACAATTTCAAATATATAGAAATATTGATTTCCTTAACTAGGTTGATTAGGGATTGAACACAAACCAAGGTAAGGTTAGGGTCAGATTCCCAAATTTACTTAGAATTATGTATATGCTCAAGCACACGAATCACAAGCCGACATCAAAAATAGGCTACAAAAACCCAGAAAATAACAAATTTAAGTTTTCGTACTACAACACCTGAAGTTTGAGAACAAAAAAAAATGGTTTTGGAGAATAGAAGAAAGAGAAAATTTTCTCCCCACAACAAGATATATAATTCAAAAGTCGGATCAAAATAGTTCAATAGATGAAGAACAAGTCGTTATCAAACAACCAATATTGGGTATGAACATCAAAAGAAACCTTACAACGACGCCCTTATTTCCTTAATAGAAAACCGATGGATTCTGATGACAAATATGAGTTGGAACAGTATATACATGGAGAAAGGTATGGGTATGAGACCATGTTTTTGAAGTACTGATTGAGTTTTATAAATCTATAAAAGATTGGATTAAATATCATTACAATAGGATCGTATATATGTATAACGAAAAGAGAATACAAAAACACGAGATGACAAAGTTTAGACAATATCAAAAATTAGATAAAGACCGGAACGACATCACGTTTAACAACTCATCTACTAACACGTGACTGTAAAATACTTGAAGCTTAGTTACCAAGGAAAACTTTCGGAGAAGATTCAGAGTCTAATGAGGCGCCGAATGCAAAAGAACTACAAAGACATCTTTGCAACGTTTAAAAAATAGACAATTTATGTTTTCCAGATATGATTTGAAGAAGAAAGTATTAAGAAAAAGAAATGATTTCATTCATAAGAAAACAAATAAAGGACATATATATGCATAAAAATAAGAGTCTTTTCCTAAACAATGGAGAGCAAATAAAAGAATTTGGGAGATATTATTACACAGATCAAGGAAGAGTAACGAAAGACAAGAATGTAGGACGTTAACATTCAAAGAACATCTATAGCAAAGATATAGTGTATGCATGAATAAAATTTGGGATCGATAAAGAATTAAAAGATGCAAAAAAGTCTTAAAGTGTATAAACCGGAACAAAGAATATGAGAAGTCAAGAGCAATTCAAAGACCCATAGATTTTGTTTTAGGTTAAATGACTAGCAGAAATCAAATAGGTTTAAAAGGTAATTTTGTGCTACGTTTTACAGTAAGCTTTATATATGGTTATTTTCATGTCGTTTTTAATCAACATATATTGCTGCTTTTAATTGTTATTTTAGTTCAACATGATAAATGCACCAATAAAGACTACAATAGGTAAGATTATGAACCTATCTACGACTTTTAATTCTTTTTTTGTTTAAGTTTATTGATTTACTCTTTTATAAGTGTTAAAAAAATTCGTATGTAATTTTGTAAACGAGTTTCTGCAAATTTTTATACAGAATCATATTACTCCGATCGTTTATGTCAAGCCTTTTAACACCTTCCTTAGTTTGTCGAAGGAATATGATTTATTGTTCATCTGCAGTTTAAAACAAAGTGCTATGCAATTTTAGGCATGCAGTTAAAATTTACGGTATATGTCACATGATCCCAGGTTTAATATAAGAGTAACTATAATAAAATCACTGACTTGAAACACAGGCTCCTCATGTATCATTCTGGAATTGTAGGTTGGACAACTATGAGAAGTGTCAAATAAGACTTACAATGAGAAACTTTTGTTGGTTATTAGATATAGTAGGATGCGAAATTTCAGAATTAATTTCTTAATATTATATGTACACCTCTAGGTTGATGTACATATCATGTAGTAGTAGAGGTGTAAAACCTGCTTGCACAACCCAGCACATCTCATTAAGGGGCGAGCCCGCCGTGCTACGTGCCGTGTTAGAAATTAAGGCGTGCCGTGTTGTGCCGTGCTTGAGAACGTGTTGTGCCGTGCCGTGCCGTGCTGTGCCTGGCACATTTATTTTACATTTTTTTAAACTATATATTTTCAACATATTTAGATATTATATGTGTTTTTATTGAAAGAATTCGACACAACGAAGATAGAATGTCAAAAACTGGTTAGAATAAACACTCTTTTGTAAAATATACACAAAAATGTATTGTATTGTATCGTATTGCGCAATATTTTATACATATTATGACGTGCTTTGTTAGCGCGATGTGCCACGTACTTATCCGTGCCACGTGCTGTGCTGTGCTACTGTGCCGATTATCCTAACCCAGCACAACACATTAAGCTAATGTGCTGGGCTGGGCAGTGCCTGTGCTGGCATGGCCCAGTTTACATCTCTATGTAGTAGGATATGACATCAATGTGATTTTGATATCTGCATGGCACAGTCTGTGTTGAATTTTAAGTTCTGACTAATGCACTACTTACCCTTTTAAATGATATTGATTATTTTATTTCAAGATATAACTTTGCTGGAACTGTGTACCTAAAATAGGTAAACATAAGACTAAAATGAGAGGTTGAGCCGGGGCCTTAAGGCCTCGGTGATACCTAGTTTCTTATAAATAAATAGTTTATTTTTGGCAGGAATTTAGAGATATATAAGAGGGACATGTCACCAAAAATTTAGTTTCAGGTATATTGTCGCTTGGGTTTTGTAGAAAAAAGGGCCAAACCGTGTCATGATTATGTCAATATAACCATGTCAATGGATCCTGCCCCATGAAAAAAAAGGATGAGAAGAAATTAAGAGTTTCCGACTTTCAATAAACAGTTTGTTGGACGATACTCGAAGCGGTTTCCATACAAAATACACGTTCCAAAATCAATAGTATGGTTAGGCAATTGTTTTTCTCGAATACCCTTTCCCGATTTCCAACCAACAACGGGTAGGTTCAGTGATGATTGAAGTTCCACCAATTTGATCTCTTTGTTCAAATAAAAAGGTGCTCGAGTTTGAAAAGAGTAGAAACTCAGATAAATTTTTTGGGTTATGAAATGGGTTAGAATAGAAAATCAATGCCATACGCGTCGAAAAAGAGAAATCAGTTAGTAAATTAATATAAAAAAAGGAACTCAATTATAAGAATTTATGTACACGTTAAAATTGCAAATATAATTCTACGCATTACATCGATTAATTTAATAAACAACCAAGGAACGTCTCCTCCGATGTAGTGAATGCGAGAAGAGCTAAAAGAATTAATCTTGCATATTGTGACTGACCTGATTATAAAATATACTTGTGGTCGTGAAGAATACTGGCGCAATACGTTGAACGAACCATATTATAAAACAATGGTAACTGTAACCATGCAAATAAGATGATAGGAAAAGAAGTAAACACTGCTATTGGGATCGGCGCTCCGGGAAATCTGCCTCCAGCAACGATAGACAGTGATGCACTAAAAGCTGTCAATATAGCCGCCATGGAAATAAAAAGAGTAGCGAAACCTATTATTACTTTCCGTGGTAAATACGTGAGAAAATCATTTGCCGAATATCGTGAAGTATATATAGCTAAGAACATCAGAACCGAGGTGATAGATGAAAATAAAGCTACAGCGTCTGCTATCATAAACATTGTAAATGAGGTCTTTCCCAAAAAAATTGGGGTGCCATTCAGACTGCTGTGGCTTTCACTAATATAACCTCCTGGAACAGTAAAAACAGCTGCAAATGCTACAGTTGCAACGAGAGCAGCAACTATCATGCATGAGCCAGATGTGTCCTTCATCCAGTCCTCTCCTTTCTTTAACAAATCTTTGTGTTCCTCATCAAATATATTTCGTGCAGTATCCCCTTTTTTATTTCTTTTGAACCTGTCGGTTTCACGCATAATTGACTCCACCCCTTAAACGACGTAATGAGATTAGAAATAAGTTAAAAGCTGTACAACTAGCATCTAACATTAATGAGACTGGCCAACAAAAGAACTAGCAGTTTTTCCTTAGACGTAGTTGATCAGAAAAATGTTTCTATCTAGTTAGTAGATGAAAGAAACTATATATCGCCTTTACCTTAAACCACTGCACTTCTCGCTGCATCTGGAGTGCTACACCTGAGACGGAATTCAGTTTATCAGAAGGTGCTAACTTAGAAGCATAATGTAGTATGGTGTTTCCATCCTTATCTGTTGTAGACACCAGATTGATCCTAGCTCCACGACTGTCACAGCGTTCCCATAGGAGATTCACTATCTCTTCATTTCGTTCTGCAATAGCTATTTCCATCATTTGATGTGGTAATCTATACCGCACCAGGTGACCAAACTTCTTCAAACCCTGCAATATGACTTCTATGAGTCCATGCCTTATGGTTAACTTGATGATGTCGGGATTGTTGTCAAAAAACGTTAGTATCTCAGATTCTTTTTTTCTGAGGATCTCGGTTGACATGTCCTTAAGAAGTGCGCTTGCGTGTTCATGCATCAATTTTAGGTTCTTTATATTTTCAACACAAGGCGCTGCATGAAAAAAGATTCAAACCAAATCACCATTAAAATGAAACTTTGATCCCTGACGATTGATACCGTACTAGGAGGTCGAAGGGGCATTAGAATGGATTAATATTCAAGGAAAATATACCTAGCGTTGAGTAACGGTTGAAGATTCCTTTCTTAATAGTTGAAGAGACACTTGGGGTATCCTCTGTTTTATAGGCTTCTGAACTTGCTGGAGGGTTGTCTTCCAAGCTTATGGTGCATTCTGATGACTGACAAGTACTTGGTTCGGCTGGTTGGACATATACTGAATTCATGTCCACTTGAATTTCTGCGCGCAGCAACATGCCATATGTGCGCTTTCAATGATAAATTTAAGTAACAAACACTAATCATTGTTGTCCTAGCTACTTAGGGTGGGTGATGACTAATTAACTTACTTGAATAGATGCGTTTCTGCCACCATCTCAGCTGGACTCCACTTGGAAATGCAAATGGCTTTCTGACCAACAACTCTAATGCACACATATCAGTTTTTAGTGACTTCTCCATAACCAGTTTTGGGAAACGTTTCACAAGACATGATGCCAGGTCTGGAAACATGATTGGTTATCCAACTAAAATTAGAAAATCAAGAATTGCCACTCAGGAGAATTAAATCATAATTACTAAAAACTGAGGAACTCCTGGTAACTAATTACTAGATAAGCCGTAAAAGTGTATATACTGCTTGGATATATAATTAAAGGTCATACCAAAACACAGTAACCATTTGCACCAAATAAGTGCTTAATCTAACCAAACAGACATTTATAATCATTCAACATAGCCCACGAAATTATATATAATTATTATATATAGCCCATAATAATTAGATAATCATTAAATCTCTAAACAACATCAACAAAAAAAAAGTAATCATGATTGAGAAGAAAAAAAACATCATCTTATATATTTTTTCTTTTTATAGATTGTGTTAACGGAGTTTTAGGAGAATGGTCATAGGAAAAGAATTAAAACCTTAGTGAATTCCATTTCGATTGATGTTGTTGTGTAATTTTTCTAAGGGAACAATTAGAAAATACACCCTAATCAATCTTAATGTAATCATGATTAAGAAAAAAACATTTTAGAGAAAATTAGAATTAGAGTTTATTTTGTTTTGGGGTAAAATAAGAACTAGGGTTTATATATAATTGTTCAATTTGTGATAACTAGTACAACCGTTGCCACGGTGGGAGGGCCGACCGAAGAAAAATCAGAAGATAGGGTTTGTCTGCGACTGCTTTTGCCATGTTTCAGAAAAAGTGATACTTTCGCCTTGTTTCAGATAAAGTGATATTTTCGCTCCATTTCAGAAGAAAAAAATGGTACTTTCGCTCAGTTTCTGAAAAAATGATACTTTCGTCCCGTTTCAGAAAAAGTGATACTTTTGCCTTGTTTCAGAAAACGTGATACTTTCGCTTCGTTTCAGAAAAAGTGATACTTTTGCCCCGTTTCATGAAAAGTGATACTTTCCCTCGGTTTCAGAAAAAGTGATACTTTCGCTCCGTTTCAGAAAAAGTGATACTTTAGCCTCGTTTCAGAAAAGTGATACTTTCGCCTTGTTTCAGAAAAAGTGATATTTTCGCCCCGTTTCAGAAAAAGTGATACTTTCGCCCCGTTTCATAAAAAGTGACACTTTTGCCCCGTTTCAGAAAAAATGATACTTTCGCTCTGTTTCAGAAAAAATGATACTTTCGCATTGTTTCAGAAAAAATGATATTTTCGCTTCATTTCAGAAAAAATGATACTTTCGCTTTGTTTCATAAAAAGTGATACTTTCGCCCCGTTTCAGAAAAAGTGATATTTTCTCCTGTTTCAGAAAAAATGATACTTTCGCTCCGTTTCAGAAAAAGTGATACTTTCGTCACGTTTAAAAAAAATGATACTTTCGCCTTGTTTCAGAAAAAGTAATAATTTCTCCCGTTTCAGTAAAAACGATATTTTCACCCAAATTATAGTAATTAGACATTTAAATGATTATAGTAATTGGATTAAAAGGGAGGGATACTTCCATCAAATAAAAAAGTAACCAAAAATTTCCGGACGGAATTTTACCAAATCTTTTAATGAAATTGTTCAATTTTGTTAGGTTTCATTTGACAAAAAAATGGTCATAAAAAGGACTCTCTCCCTACGGGCCCGTTGGGCCCTCCGGTCGATCGGCCCAACTAATTTTAAGTATGATTAAGAAACAAAATTAGGGTTTGTTTTGATTTTGAGTAAGAGGGAGATTTAGGTTTAATTGTTATTGAAAAATAAAAACTTGTTTGGTTTTTCATTTTAGCTTTTGGTTTTTAATTTGAAATTAAACTTTTTGGGTTATGGTTAATAAATGTGTGGGCTATATTTAAGAGAAGCCTAGAAAATAACTAGTTTTGCTTACCCACCGTAGAAATTAGCATCGATTGCACTGTGTAATAATCTAACACCATCTTGACCCGAAAATGGACTTGGGTTTTCGTTTCTTGTTTTAGAGTAAAGATACTCAACTATCTTCTTCTGCGCAGTTGTAACAAATTCAAAAGCAAGTTCCAGAGGTGCCCTTCCAAGGGCATCACGTATCTGAGTCAATTTAGAATGTTTTTTTACCATCGCCTTAGCAGCTTCCGGGTATCCATAGATGGCAGCAAAATGACATGCTGTGTAACCATTGTGCCTTGTTTTACTTTCAAGTATTTCTAGTGGCATGAGTTCAATAATCTTCTCCACAATCTTGATATCTCTCCCCAAAAATATAGCCAAATGCAATGCTGTTAACTGGCCATGTGGAATCCCTTCTTTAAACACTTCAGGATTTTCGTTAAGAATCTTCTTAACTGTTTCCATATCATTGTCCCTGAGTGCTTTATATAACCGGCCATCTCTACCATCAATTAACCACTGATCATCCTCTTCTTATGGCAGAAAATGCAACAGTGCAATAATTAATAAAAACTGTGAAAACCCAAGAATGAACTTCTCTTCAAAAAACCCATATAACATAAGATTATCATTATAAAATTCAAAGTTCTGAGTAGAGATTGTATTTTGATAGCTTTAGAATAGCTAATTTGAAAATCAACTATTCAAAAATAACGGTCGAAATTAAATTTGGTAGATGGTGAAGTTTGGGATCTCCGAATACTCGAATTTTATGTAGGAGTAAAGAGTTTTGTAAGAACGTGCGATTGGGGATACTTAAACTAATTGGGGGATATAAATTACTTTCCCCAACCAATAGGGGTGTTTTTGGGGGGCAGAAATACTAAAATACCCTTCTATCTAAATTAAAATTTAAAACTAAAACTAAAAATTAAATTAAAATCATAACAAGTTCTTAAAGATAGGTTAAATTGAATTGTTGTTGAGCAAGAAGAAGAAGAAGTAGATGAAGAAATGGCTTCATTGAGAAGGTACATGATACCTAATCATATTTAAAGTTATGTTGTTCTAAAACTTCGTTTGGGTTAGAATCATAAACTGAAACTTTTCAGTTTCAGTTTCGATCTACTCCTGGCTTGAGTTCATGATGAATACCCTACTGTTTTTTGTGCCGGCATAGTTTTTAGGATGAATACCATGCCGATACTAATGCAGGCATGGTTTATAGGATGAATATCATGTCGATACTAGTGTCGGCATGGTTTTTAGGATGAATACCATGCTGATATCTGGTGCCGGCATGGTTTTTCAGGTTGAATACCATGCCGATACTAGTGCCGCATGGTTTTTAGGATGAATACCATGCCGATACTTGCTATTTCAGACAGATTTTCTGTATGTTTTTGTCCTCAAACAGGCACGGTACACTTGGGAATCGACCATGCCGGTAGTAGCTCGATAATGAACTTTTTGTACCGGCAGTGTACTTACAATTTCAAAATTGGGGGATATTGTGTATCGACATGGTGAAAGTATGAATATCATGCCGATTTGGTCCATGCCGGCATGGTATTCATACTTTTACCATGCCGGCACTGAGTTTTTCTGGCGTAACAATGGCGGATTCAATGGTAAAAAAAATCAAATTTGAATACATTAATACCTATATATGACTAATTGGAGCACTTGTATATTCAACTTGTTTACTTTCCTAGGTTGGTTCTTCACCTAAACCTTCATGATCATAAATATCTTGATTTAATGTTGGTGCATAAACAAATTCAATGATAATGATTTATTCTAATGATTATCAAACTAATCTATTAACTTACCTAATTATATTTAACCACTAAACATGATTAGTGAGGGTAGATTATGAATTAGTTAAAATACATGGATAAGGGGTGACTCTGATTTACTATTTATATCCCGTTTTTGTCTTTTTCCTCTATCCCCCAATTAATATAAGTATCCCCCAATTGCGCGTTCATTTGTAAGTGAAAATTACTGACAAACAAGTGAAAATAACTGTCAGTATGTCCTCCTCTGAATTATATATAGGGGTAGGATCCGTTGACATGGTTATATTGACATAATCTTCATATTTTAGCGCCATTTTTTCTACTGAGCCAACCGGCAATGAATTTGAAGCTAAGTTTTTGGTGGCATGTTCCTCATATAAAACTCTACATTCCTACCAAAACTGAGAGTATTCCGAAATACGTAACTTCACCATCCACAAATACTTAATTCAACCGTTAATCTTCAACGGCTGATATTCAAAATCGTAGATGGTGGCTTTATACATCTCGAAATGCTCTCATTTTTTGTTGGAATGTTGGTACTTATAAGAAGAACATGCCACCAAAAAATTAGCTTCAAATTCATTGCCGGTTGGGCTCAGTAAAAAAAATGGCGCTAAAATCTGAAGATTATGTCAATATAACCATGTCAACGGATCCCACCCCATATATATATATATATGTATGGAGTATGTATTAAGGGACCTATTTGATTAACTTACCAAGTTCAATAGCAGCAGTATCCGTGTTCTCTTTTTTCTCAGCGCTGTCGCCACCAATATTTTTATCTGGTATTAATGACATGATAAAAAGACATAAACAACATAAACCAATTAATTGCACATGTTCATTCTTAACGGATTCAAGATTCCACATTCGAAGTTTACAGTAAAGGGTTAATTTAAGACAATTTCTTGTTTTTGAGATAATTAAATTTTTAAGATTAAATCACATAATGGTTATAGTAAATGTGTACCTTGTTTTTCATGATTATCAGTAGCAATGCTAGTGTTTTTTAGAATTTCTATAATTTGTTGCTGAAGTTCCACTTGTCTCGCTTGGAATTCTGTTTGTCTGGCTTGTGTTTCTGCTTGTTTAGTTTGGGATTCAACGAGCATCTTGAGCAAGGCTTTAATATCTATCTTTTCTTCATGAGATTCATCATCACCTAACTGATATCGAGTAGACATGGTGATGCTTTAAACTTATACCTCGTAAGACAAAGCAGAAATGAGAGAGAGAGAGAGATTGTGCACAAGGTGCTATCATTATATAGACCCGGAAACATACAACCAATCCTCTAAGAGCATACCGAGTGTCAGGGGTCGAGGTCACCATATGTGGAAGTTTTAATTACATTTTTTTGGTTATGGGTCACAAACTACATAAAAAAAAAAAATTATGCTTAAAAAAAATAACAAAAATAAAAGTAAGACTCTTTATCTAAATTTTATCTACAATTTCTGGGAGGTGATTAACATTTTCGCTTATTCAACATTTTTTATTTAAATTTCAGAGACAAAATATGATATGGACTTAAGAGTCAATTAAGGTCATCAAGAAAGTCTAATCTAGACTTTCATTCCCCTACACCCCCACTTAGCCATATCATTATTTTTATGACTTTGACCTTTGTATCGGAGATGAATGACCTTGATCTTCATATTGGAGATGAAAATTAGACGAAAAAGGTCTTAATTCCTATTTGTGGTACTATTTTAAGACTTTGAACCTTGCATAGGAGATGATCAAGAAGAAAGTTCATAATTATATCTCGTTCACTGTTTTCCAATCTAGCATCGTATATGTACCATGCGTGTTGCTTTGGCTAAAAAAAAAAAGGTTATACCATGCGTGTAGTTTTAAGAAAACAAAAGAACAATACCATGCGTGTGGCCCTGTCCAAAGTGAGTGGTCTGTACGTTATTACAGGTGTATATTATTAATTAGGTTAATCAAAAAAGAATGATTTTTTTGGGACCAGCCTTTTTTTTGGGACCATTGTTTTATAAGGCCATTTACCTTATAATTATAAGGGATGTTCTAAAGTAGTGACATTACCAATTTTCCCTTAACCCTAATTAAAATTAAAACTAAACTAATAACTGCCAAAGTTTAACCTAATCCTAATCTATTAACAAATACAAAATCAGACCCTCCCCTACCCAAGCCGCACACAAACTGGTTTTCAGAAGAAAAAAATAAATATTCTCTTCTTCTTCTTCCTTTCAACATCGTCTTCATCGATTAATCGTCGATTCATAAAATTTTCATCGTCGATTAATCAATCGAGTATAAGAATGGTTCTTCGAAAGAAAACCTCAAGACTCCCTGGAAAAGGTCCCGATTTAGCACATCTAGCAAATCAACCAAGTGAATTGGAGATTCATAAAGAAGTGGAACCGGAAGGTGAAGTCATAATCAGCTATAATAGACGCAAGAAGAACCCTGAAACTGACATGGCAAAAATCCGTAGGTATTTTCAACCAAACCCATTACTTTTAATTTGATTTTGATTCGTTTAATTGAATAGAAATCATCAAAATAGGGTTCAAATGGAAGTTACAGTGCCTTGTTCGGTTAGGACGAGTTTCAAAAAAAAACCTAGTTTCTTAACCGAACTTCCTGAATGGAAGAACACGAAGAACAATTCGGTTCCATAGGATTTAAAATTAGGTTACCGAACTGCAAGTTCGGCTGGTTCGCAAAGAAGGCTAAAACTATTTTCTAACCGAACTTTACCAATATTACAAAAAAAAAAAAATAATCCAATGTAACCGAACTGTGTTATTTTGCCCACTATGTTGAGTTTTGATTTAACCGAACTTTTCCCACTATGTTCGGTTGGTTCGCGAAAAATTGTAAAACTATTTAGTAACCGAACTTTACCAATATTACAAAAAAAAATAAAAATACAATGTAACCAAACTGTGCTATTTTGCCCACTGTGTTGATTTTCAATTTAACCGAACATGTCCCACTATGTTTGGTTTATTCGCAAAAAACCTTGACAAACTGAACTCTTCACTAATTGCATACATGTGGAGTTCGGTTTTTTCGCAAAAAAACCTGACAAACCGAACTCTTCCCTAATTGCATACATGTTGAGTTCGGTTTGTTCGCAAAATAACCTGACTAACCAAACTCTTCCCTAATAGTGACCAATGTCGAGTTCGGTTTGTTCATAAAAAAACTTAAGTAACCGAACTATACTCTAGAACACAAAACTAGAGTTGGCCTATTTTTCGTGAACTTTTGCTTCTAAGCAAACCTTAAGCTGAGAACCCTTATGTTGCGTCTGATTTAGTCAATCATTTATCGGTTAAGCTAATATCTTATGTTTTCTTGATAGTGGCAAAGGAAAAAAAATCAAACCAACCGTTACTGGAAGATATGAGAACTCCCACGCCTCGAGGCAGAGTACACTTAGGTGTCAATAAGCGTGGAACCGAAAATGCTAAGTTTGGAGGTGGGTCATTACCGGGTGTTGTCATCCAATATGATGTCAATAGAGATAATGTTGACAATGTAATCCAACAAGTTAATCAAGAGATTGTGGAAGAGACGGGTAATCAAGAACATAATCAAGGTGGAGAAGAGAATGACAATGATGACAGTGAAAAAGATGAGGAAGATGGAGATAAGGATGGAGATAATGAAGATGACGAATCAGAGGAGGACTCGGATGAAGAGGAAGAGGAAGAGGAACAAGGAGAAATAGTTCATAAAAAACCTAGAAAGACGCCTAAAAGCCTTGTGCTAGATATGCATACATTCCTGATGACAATTTGTGTTTTCCGCCAAAGAACCCAACTTATGGTACTCCAAGAGATGGAGGGGATGTATTGTTTGGCTACAAAAACTCATGGGATGCCAAGATCTTTGCGACAAAGGTATTGAATCTTACCATCAAGATTTTTCAATCATTTTATTATATTTTGACATATATTTCTTCCAAACTATTAGTATATAATATATGATGTTGTTTTTGTAGGATCATAATAATGCGGTTCATGTTTTGAAACGTCAGAAGAACAAGATATGGGATATAGCGGACGAGTGTGATGAGGTCCGGTTGGAGGCATTTGATTGTGTACTATAGAAGGCGATACAACATGCGCACCAAAAATTTGATACTGTCATTGTTTCTGCATTTGCCGAGAGGCTTTATCAAGAGACGGATACCTTTCATCTCCACATGATTGTCATAGAATCACAGGCCTACCAATTATGGGAACAAGTGTTCGAGAAGGATACGATCCCTCGATGAATTATGAAGTTCTTGAAAAGTTGGTCGAAAAGTGTCTAGGATGGGGGCCGGACAAGGAACAATGTAAGTTTAGACGAGTTGTTAAAGAGCCTAAGAAAGGTGATGAGTATAATGAGTTTGAGGAAGACCGCACGTACAAGAAAAAGTTGAAAAAGTTTAAGATCAAAGTCTTGAAAAATAAGTTTGGAGGGACAAAAATATTGGTTAAGAAAGGAAAGATGGCGATGACACCGGAGAAGATTAAGCACCATGTGACTGCTTATTTGTTATATCAACTAGGAACCATTTTCTTCCCCGACACTTCAGGTCACTTGGTAAATGCCCATTACCTGCAGCTTTTGGACCCCCTTAATGAGGTGAACAACTACTCTTGGGGCACGGCGGTTCTTTCATTCGTTCAAGAGGAGCTCAGAAAAGCTTCGAGGCTTAAAACTTGTCAAATTGGAGGCTTATACACCCTTATTCAGGTACCCCGTTAAATTATCCTTTGTGTGTTTCGAAATAGTTAGTATACAGAGTATAGTTCGGTTGAGACAATAAATAATTAGGCAACCTTCGGTTTGCAAGATATATTTGCGATAAGTGAATGAATGTATATTGTTACTAATCATACTGCAAATGTATCATTTGTGGCTCCTTCTCATAAGTTTGGGTGTACGACCACTTCCCTAAACTGAAATTGTCTCGTGCAAAGACTCCTTGGCTTTATGGGAAGCCTACAGCTGGTAAATACGAATTTTTGAACTCACGGGATAAGGGTAAAAAGAAAAAGGTGTTGAAGTTGAGGGAGACCTTGGATAATGCAACGCTTGAAGATGTGGTTTTCCATCCATACACCATTCCATCAGATGAAGAGGAAGATGTTGAGGTTGTTGATTTCTCACCTATCGCGGGTTATGATGGACAGTTGTTTCATCCTGGCGGTTGTACAATGTATAATCCTCGAAGAGTATTGAGAAAACTTTCTGGTGTCCAAAGTTTCCCACGAGCGGAAAACTTCAAGGTGAAGAAGCGGGGAACTAAGAACACCGTCAAATATTTTACCCCAAAATATGAACCTGCTCCATCAGTGAACTACTGGAACAACTTTGGGAATTATCTTCTTCCAAGTGAAGAGTGTGAAGATTTGTATGATGATCCAAATGCCGCTGACGAGGGATATATTGAATGGTATGAAAATATTTCTCATCCTCTTGTAATAAACAAAGTCCAACAAGCCCGTGCTGAGAAAGCGAAAGCGAAGGCAGTGGAAAAAGAGGCTCAAAAAATTCAGAAGCATATAACTACCTGTGGTGATGAGGCCATGAACTTATGGAATGCCGCAGTAAGATATTTTCTCTTATTTTTGATTTTCAAATTGTTATAAAATATTGAAAAATAATAGTTATTTACTCTTTTGATTGAAAAAAGGTGAAGGCAAGTACTAAATTGTTGAAGAAAATGATGGCAAAAATCCCGGAGTGGAGAGCCGATGAACACAGTTGAACAAACAGACCTCTACAACCAATGGACTAAGGTTTTTTCACCCAACATTGTTGATCCAAGCAAGATTGATCCAAGCCAGACCATGTCGGTGAAGAGTGTGAAGGTTCAAGTCGGTTTGTCTCAAAGTTCAGTTTGTTCGCATATTTACGATATAACCGAACTCATCAATAAAAGAAATCAGAAGTTACAGAGTGGTATTCGGTTACCTGGTAAAAAATGACAGGTAACCGAACCTGTCTGTTCGGTTACCTGCAAAAAAATGACAAGTAACCGAACTTGAGGAGTGAGCCTTACGGACATTGAATGTCCTTCAAGATGTTCCGGACGAGGGTGGTTATGATGACCTTCCACAGCATCCATAGATAGAACCCATCCCTTCATTTTTTTGCACTTCTTAAATACTAGATTGAACGGCCATTTAATTTTCTTTGAGCACGTTGTGTTCTTCCTCGTCGTCTTTCCTTTATACACATTACCCTTCCTCTTGTGACTAACATCCGGATCTCCACTTCTCTCACAAACGATTTCAAAACGAGTTTTGCTTTCTTTTACATTCAAAACTAATACGCACATGGCTTTCTTGGCATGTTCTCTAGCCCAATTCTTCGCATCAATAGGAAAGTAAAATACCAACTCATGGACATAGTGATGGGATGTATCTTTGAACAACATATCAACCGGAGAAGGTTGTTCATCCATTGGCATAGGTTGGCAATCAATCTACAAGAAATGGAAGAACATCAATTGAAATAACAAATAAGTTCGACAACGAAATAATTTTATCAAAATAATCGAACACAGAGTTCGGTTGGTTAAGAAGTTTTGCGAACCAACCGAAGCTAACAGTTTGCTTAATAATATTTTGGTACGTGAAGTTTGGCTGGGAACTTGGTTGGGTTAAAGTTTGCAAACCAACCGAACTTCTTACATTTGGTATAATCTTTTTTTTGCGTAAAGTTCGGTTAGTAATTTGGTTGGGTATAGTTTGCGAACCAACCGAACTTAGTACACTTGGTAAAATCTTAATTATACGTAAAGTTCGGTTACATATTTGGTTGAGAACCAACCGTACTTCTAGACCCTAAAGTTCGGAAACATTGCGGGCAAACCGAACATAACTCTGTAAATCCTATAAACAAAGTTCGGTAACATGTCTGTTAAGCGAACAACTAAAGACCTCCATTAAAAGCGAGTTCGGTTACCTGCGTGTTTGGAGTAAGTAACCGAACTACACTTTCAGATGTGTTCGGTTACCTGTTCTTCGCATAAGGTAACCGAACTCCTTTGACCTAGCCCAAATCTATTTTAAAAAATTATATTTTTTGGAAATTTTGGATCAATTCAATCAACATTATCTAAGTTTGAAGTATACCTGGGTACCCAAATACTCTTCCTCCGTTTGTGGTTGGTAAAATCCATCGTTTTCATCTTGAGATTGAGTTTGGGGAAGAATAAAATCACCATCTAAGAAATAACTCATATCCGGATCATTGTGAAGATTAACGAATACTCTAGGAGAGGAAGGAGATGAAGATTCAGATGAGCTATCATTACTTTAATCATCACTTGAATACTCAAGCTTAGTGAACTCAAAAAAAAAAAAAAAATTCCATGTTTTTCTTCTTCAACTTCTCTAACTTTACTCTCACAATAATTCTCCTTCTTTTTTACAAAAAAAAAAACATCTGATTTTTTAATCTCACTAATTATCTTGAACTTAATTATTTCACTAATCATTACAAAAATTAATCAGGAGGGTAATTTAGGTATTAATAAAAATATCTAGATAAGGGGTGACCTAGATTTACTTCTAATGTCTTACCCAAAATAAAACAATGGTCCCCCAAAAAAAGGCTGGTCCCCAAAAAATCATTCATCAAAAACGAGAACTAGTGAGCAAGCCCAGTTGTTATCAAAATTTCGGAAGCCTGCTAGCTATACTGCTATGTAATATACTACTAATATGTATTAGAGTTTAACGTTTACTGTAACAGTACGGGTGTTATATTGTAACGATACATGTGTTATATAAAATTCTGGATAATTATGTTAGATTGTTTATCAAGAATTTTGGATTTCTAGTCAAATCCTCCTGAATTTTGAAACGAACCCCGAAAAAAGGAGCATTATGACGTCTGAATCTATAATAATACTTAACGGAAACCAATTTTAAGCTATTTATTTTATATCGAAAAAGTAACTCAACTCACCTATGGACTTCCATTTTAGACCGCAAAAATTTCACATCATATAGCTGAAAGGTAGTAGAAGTTGGATGGGAATTCACTTATGGACCTCTAATGACTTGATATTTAAATAGGATGTTGTAATTAGAACGTCACTACACCAAATCAGACATTTAGTAATACAAATATGCGCGACTTCTTATTTAATGTCACACATATAAGTGTAATAAACACGGTGTTATTCTTTTGTTACACATTAGTGGTCACACGAATAAGTGTGACTTTAATTAATTTAAATCACACTAAAATGTATGTCAAATCTGTTACATATATTAGTGTAACAAATCTGGCATTATTTGAAAGAAGATTATTTTTCCCCACCCTGTTTTGGATAGTTTACCGACTTTCCCCAACCCACCACATAGCTAGATTTTTTCCAAAATCCACAAAAACATGTGCATAATTCAAAGAAAATAGCACCCAATAAATATTATAAAAATTACATTTATATAAATGAATCCATTTCAACATCAACTAATATCTTAAACACACTCTTAAACACTAAACAATAAAAACTAACATACAATTATAAATTAAAACATTAATGTTTGACATGTCTAACTTGTAATTCTTTCCAGTTTTGTTTAAGACATGATATAACCAGTTTCATTCTGATTGTTTTTTATTCCCAATAAATTTAAGCTAGGATGTAATCAGTTTCATCCTATTAATTTTTTTCTCGATTTTTTTTTTCGAATGTAATATTAATAACGGTTCTTGTTTTGTAGATCATCCCAAACCCCTCCGATAGATATGAACTTCATAAGAATCCGTCTTAAATTTCGAAAATTATGATTTTATTCGTGATTTATTTTTTATTGGAAAGAGAAATAAATAAAAGGAAGAAACATATATAAAGTAGAGTTAATTAGTGTTTGGGTTGTAAGTCTTGGTATGGCTTAGAGTTTGTGTCCTAAGTTTGTCCAATTTTGAGTTTGGGTCATAGACTGTTAGTCAACTAGGTATTTCTGGTCAAACTGCTAACGCTGCTTTCATCCGTTTACACGTTTTCCCCTCAATCCCTTAAATCCCATATCATCAGGGAATCCATCGAATTCAAGTTCTCCTCGCTACATAACGTGCCCAGCGGCTGGTCTTTGTCCTCGCTACATACAAAGGGATTAGACGAGATTTTGCAGGTCGAGAACAATACATAAATGTAATTCAAAGTAACAATGGAATTGGAAAAACTTTCTCTGCCGAGAATACATGGTTAGTTGTTGTTGTGTCGTTGGTATTGAAGATTACTGGTGACCAATTGAGAGCTATTTTTAGTATTTTAATGGAATTTGGAAACATGGGTTCGTATTGATTTCCAAATTACAGATCTATAAATTCAAGCTTCAGAAATCGGAGATATTAACTGCACACAAACTGCTCGAGGGAATCCTCCACAGAGAAAGGAGTAATTTTCCCACAACACCATCCGATGAACTATCTATAAGTTCTAATGTCTATTTCACCCAACCACAATTTTTACTCGTACACTTGATCCAATTTCTATAGGTTGTTGTCCATTTCACCAATTTTCTCTACAAACTAAACAAGGCTAGACCAAGAATGCAGAAATCTGTAATTTCATCCATTTTTCAATTTTCTCAAACATCTCAAGAACTCTCTTGCTTAGGTAACTTTTGAAATCAGTATTTAAGGATAACAAATTTGAAAGGAGACAAAGGCTTCATTGTTGGACGGTGTTCTTTCTCAGCGCCTGTTATAATTAGAAGCTCGTGTAAAATATCTCTTATAAGGTAGTCAGATTGTTAACCATAATTACATTCTTATGCATGAAAAAGACTTTTTCGCTCTTACGTACAAAATGGTTTACTAATGATTAGTGGTTTGCAATCCGTTATGTGTTTTTGGTTCATTCACAATTAAATTTGTAGGTAGCTAGTTTTCGCTGGCCCGCTGGGTTTTGTGTATGGATGGGTCGTACATACTTGCACGGCACGACGACATGTTTTATACACGTTGCATACAAAACTGAGATTGACAGAGATACGGCCATGGGCACACTCTCTTTCGTCACTCCACAGTGGATCATTAAGTGGTGGCTATGCCTCGTAGCACGAGTTAACTACTGACCTGAACAACACCGTGTGACAAAACGAGATGGCAGCTTGCTCTATATTTCCCAACCAGTTGGGAGCTTACGAGTTGACTCACTGCAAGAGACAATCCATGTGGTGCCCGTGCCCTTCAACTATCCCTCTCGGTTTCCTAAATTAAGTTATTTTTATTTAGTTTCGGTATATTCTAATATCCAAGGCATGTTCCAGGGGCGGAGTCAAGAATCATGGGAAGGGGTGCAAAAATTTGTTATGGGTGCAACCAAATATTTTAGGGGTACAAAAAAGCAAAAACATACTTGTTTGTAAAAGAAAAATTCTTATAGGTCTAAAATGGGCTTTGGAGCCAGCTGGACAGGGGGTGCAAGTGCACACCCTTGCAATGGGATGGCTCCGCCCCTGTGTTCCACCCGTTTGTCGAAGATATTTTGGCTTTCGATCCGAAACATCGATGTAATTTGCCATCTGGTCAAATAACTTGGTAGCCATAATTTTTTTTGCCATTCCACTATTTATCCATGCATTCAAGGCATCGGAGAGTAGAGGGGTAAAACGTACCGGCCCAGCCCAATTCATGTGCTTGGCGTGCTACGTGCTGGGCTGGGCTGTGCTGTGCCTGAGATTCAGACATGCTGTGCTGTGCCGTGCTAAATGGCGTGCTGTGCCAGAAAAATTATCGTGATGTGCGCTGCTAGCCATTTATTTTATGTTTTCCAAAGTAATATTTTTTGAATATTTTAGTTAGTATATCTATTATTAAATATTTTTCCAATATTTTCCAAACTAAATTAGCCCACTTAAGAGCCAATCCATGCGTGGGGCCCGTGCCCCTCAACTCTCCCTCTAATCACACGAGAGATCCCTCTGGACGTGAATTCTACGGTCTGTTTAGCAGTTCTGTTTCCTAAACTAAGTTATTTTTATTTTAGTTTTGGTATATTCGTATATCAAAGGCTGTTTCCACCCGTTTGTGGAAGATATTTTGGCTCCCGATCCAAAACGTCGATGTAATTATCCATGCATTCGAGGCATCGGAGAGAAATTGCGGATCCCGCAATTCTCGAATGGAATAATAAGTGGCCGTTCGCCTGACATGTCTCTCCATGCTTCTTGACACTTTTTGAAAGCTTTGTTTCCCACAAAATTTGACTTTCCATTCTTCTGTTCAAAATTAAACAGTGGAACCGTCAAGTGGTTGGTGATAAAGACAAAATTATCAAAACTTTTAGGATTGGCGAAAGAGACAAATTGAGCTTTGGAGCCCATATAACAAACACAACTAGGTTTGGGAGCCAGCCCGACTAGGTAGGCTGCCTACGCTTTCTTTGGGCTGACTCCGTCCCTTGAAATTTGACCTGCCAACAATTTCAGTGGAGACCTTCTCCCACTTTTTAGTAAAATTTTATCTCTGTCCTCGTGAAAAAAAAAAGTTTATAACTTTTCTTATTTTGCTCATTTTAAAGCGAAAAAGAAAAAAAAGAAAAACCTCAGTTTTAAGCGACTATAGGAGTATATCACAATAATATACTTATGATTCTATTGTCTAATACAATGGTACTAGTTTGGTCATAGTGTGAACAAATCGACATGTATAACATTGTTCTATGAATATGAGATATTTTGTAAAAGGGTTATAACTTTAGTGTTTAATTAAGGTTTAGGCCGTAGAGACTGATTTTGACCGTTTTAATATTTTACCAAGTTACCATTTGAATGCTTAATGAGCAATTTAAACAAACACTTGATGTCGAGAAACTGGTTATAGTGAAGTAAGTTTGTTGTGTTTTTCTCCCCCTTTTATAACTCCTTCACTTTAGCAATATCAATTTCGAAAACAACCCAAGTTTCCTTATCCATCATACACTATATAATTTTCAAATATCAACTATTCATCATCTAAAATCAATGGCAACAAGTAAACATCCTTGGTTGTATCCTCAGGTCTAAAACATTCCCTAAATAAATTCTTGCAGCTTTTCTTGCAACTCTATACAAACTGTACCCATTTCTCACCCTCGGAAACAATGATGAGAGGGTTGAGAAAGATGGGTTGTTTAACCTAAACATCAAAATTACCCCATCTGGAAACACGGAATCCCTAAATCAAAATGAGAGAAATTCTCGATCAAGAAAAATAAGATATCTAAAAGAGATGTGAATTAATTTACTTGCTGAATTCCAATTATAACTCCCAGCAAGAGGTGTCTTGATGTACGTTGTCTTGCCTGAAAAACGATTTCCTAAAACAGCGATGTTCACCACCATTGTTTCTTTTTCTTTTTCTTTTTCTTTTTCTTCTCAGTATATTTTTTTAAGGTTTTGGTTCAGGACAAGAGAGATGTTTTAATTTTTTTTATTTCATCCAATGAAGTCGGTCACTATATCTATGAAATCATTCCATTAGGCTAAACTAGAAATTGTTGGACAAACAATTGGCTGATAATGATTGAAGCTGCAAAATATGAAAGTGAAAAAAGAAAGATCAAACGGGTATAACCAGGTTTGTTTTTTTGAGATAAAAAGGAAAATATATTGAGAAACAAAAGAGATGTTTGCAAAGGAAGATGGAAAAAAAACATTCCAAGAGCAAGCAAATCATATCTACAATTTATTCTAGATAAAATAGGGTTTGAGACGTCGAGTGTATCCTTTAAACACCTCTTCCTAAGCACACCACATGCATAAATCATCTTGGTTCTTGACTTGACATCCATGCAACCTTGTACAGTCCATTAGTTAATAATCTTTTTAAAATAATATAGTTCTTTGATCCCAACTAGGCTTACAAAAGCTAAATTTAAACTCCTTAAATTAATAATTTCGCTCATCTATTAAACTTTGTTGGTCCCAAAACATTAATTTGTAGAGTTTCAACTGTAGTTTTCTCCTTCCATGGCTCCCAAATAAAATATTAGTATATAGTATCACACACTCCAGATAACGAGTTTTTGTACTGTTTAAATGAGAGATTCTTCGTAATCATCTTGTTACAGTACGTATTTTCTATAAATATTTTTCCGCTGAAGAAAAAAATCTTTCTTACGATTATTATCAATTATATCAACTCAATATCATAGATGAAAATTTAGACTTACGATTTCAGATAATGTGATATGATTGATCATATTGTTACATTGATCATATTGTTACATTGATGAGATAACAATATAATTGATAATGTTAGTGGTAAATAAATGATACTTATGCAAAATTGATATGATTGATTATGCTGTGTAACTATGGTATCTTGTTGCATATGCTAATTGTAGTGTGCTCATGTTTACTTGGATATATTATAGGAAATTCTACAATTCTGAGACTGATCCGTTGAGCCAATAAAAGATGCTTTATTTGTTTACCCTCATCTTCGTCATGGAAAACCATGTAATATGCTTCTCCACCAATACATTAATTGTTTCATTTGGTTCCTCTCTTCCGATGTATCATTTTTGTAATATTTTTTTTGTGTGTTGTAGATGGTCTCCAAAGTAGAAACATGATTTGGGTTTCTAAACTTTAAGTGACCGAAGATATCATTAGGTTTCATAAGTTTTTGGGTTATGAATCTACGATCACCTTTTTCTTCGGGATTAAATCGTGATGCATAAGGATGAGTTAGAAACTATGTTATATTTTTATGCAAGTTGTGCAAGGCTCTGACAGGCCGGCGTAAAAACCATGTTATATTTTTATGAGATTGTCTCTAGTCGACCCGGTACTTGCTACTTGAAAAGACTTTGGATTTGGCATAAGGATGAGTTAGAAAACTCTCCGACAATAGATGATTATGAAGACCGCATACAACTTTCTCCAAAAACCACTTCTTTTCGATATTGAGCTTAAATTGAAGGTTGAAAGGGCATTCGGTCATCTTAATGAAATTAATATTCTTGCTCCTTATCTTTCCTTTAAACACGGTACCATTTTTCTCTTACTTATTTTCATCTCCACCATACTCGTGAACCATTTTAAAGCAGTGGTCATTCACTTGATTGTTACAATCTATCACACATAATTAACATGCTATTGCATCGTCTTTATTTTTCCATGTCTACATGATCCATGAACACAAAGTTAGAAAATACACTTAGTAATATATTCCTAAGGAATTAACCTACCAAGTAATTCAAATAATGATGGTAGTATCTTCAGTAAAAATGTTGTTTATCGGTTTTGGATAAAGTATAAAAGAAACCGATTTGGACATGGTTTTTCACGGTTACAAAAGTTTGAAAACCGTTCACTCAGTTTCTATTATACTTTATCCAAAACCGTACCGACAACTTCAGTAATTAGACAAGTAGTACACTAACAAGATCCCTTAGTAGATGTTTGAAAAAGGCTCCACATATTTGCCACCTACGTTTTTCCTGTTTGCCACCCTCATTAATTGCCACCCTCACTTATCCTATTTACCACCCATATATTTTTTTAAATATCCTAATTATTACTTCTTGACTCTATATTTACACCCAACAATAAAACGAACCCCAATAACTTTTTTTTTTAAACCCTAAACCGCACCTTCTCTTCCAATCACCACTTTCACTCATCACTGGCATATTTTGGATTTTTCTTCCAAATCCAAAATCCAAAATAAGGTGAAATTAAACCTAATTAAAATATTTGAATGTGAAATTGCATATAAAAATCATGATTAAATTCCCTTTTTTTTAATTGTTTTTGAAGCATAATTCAATTTTGTTTGTTCTTGTGATAAAGAACCAGTCGTCCACTTTGGATTGACTTGATTTTGAGTAGCATTTTTAAAAACTAAAATAAGATTTCCTAGTCATGGATGATTACTTTACGATTATTAGCATCTATCCTATGAACGATTTGAATATAAAAAAATTGATTTTTGGTGTTCCGACAATGTCAAGTTCGTTGCTTCTTGATTTTAGACAACATTTTGTATTAGCTCTTTCGTTGTTTAGTCATTTCTTGAGGATCAAATCCAGATGCAGCTTGTTATAATGCCATGGATCCAGAATTATTAGTGCAGTACAAAGAAATAAAAGAATAGGTGATACAGATCCTATAGATACCTAATATACTTTGTGTATCAAAAGACCGCGTCGAAAATAGATGACGTGCTGAAAGTTTTGGAAGGTAATGGACGATTACAACTCCACAATTTGAGGTATTGCTTTGGATGGAGAAGTGGGAAGCAGTGGGTGAAGATTGTTTACTGCTGTGGTGATAGTAAAATACCTTTGTTTGTATTGTTTCAGATCGATTGGTACTAATTTAAAACAAAATTAAGGTGGCAATGGCAATGGGTAACTTTGTTTCTATTTGAAGTGTGTGTGCTTCCAACTCAAAACCAATTGGCAATGAATGGAGTGGCACTACACCTTATATATAGGATCTAGATATAGGATCTAGACTAAGGAGTTAATGTGGGACTATTTTTGTTCTCCAACATGCCCCCTCCACGTGTAGGGCTCCATGAGTCCTTTATATCGTGGACCGTTGTATGGTTGCCCTGCCTTCTTGGGTTCTTACTAGGCCTTACTCTCATACAGAGCCTAGCTCTGATACCATAAAGAAGTATGTGGGCTTCCAACTCAAAACCAATTGGGAATGAGTGGAGTGGCACCACACCTTATATATAGGATCTAGACTGAGGAGTTAATGTGGGACTATTTTAGTTCTTCAACAGATTCTTCTTCCAAGAATTAATCTATTGTGCTAATCATTTGCCACTTCGATTCAACATAATGATGCACCAATTTAAACAGAAATCTAACCTAGTGTTAACATCTTGTAATGGGTTTTTAATGAAAACGGGTGTTAGTGGAGAAGAAGACAAATTGGTTATAGTCATATTTGATTTGACTTTTACAGATGGTAATTAGGAAAAAGTAGAATTAGAAAATAGAATTACTTTAGAAACTCTAATAAAGGTGGTAAATAGGAAAAGTTGGGGTGGCAAATAGGTGGAGCCTTTGAAAAACATAAGAAGAAATCTTTCCCAAAAGTTATGAGTAAAAACGTTTTTTTATGCGTATCTAAAAGTCATTCTTTAAATTTTGACTTTTTACTTGTAGAAATAGAAAAGTATTCCTTAAAAGTGTCCGAACACCCTCTTACATGTATAAAAACTCCACCTCCCTATATCTAATTGCAAAATAAAACAAAAGAGAGCATCTCTCTCTAAAACTATAAAAACTTCCTAAGTCGACTTCTCTCGTCGAAACCCTAACTTGTAATTGAAGAAATTGCACTCGATATTGCAGTTATTGGGGCAAAAAAACTCTGGAAAAACTAGTTACATTAAGACTCTGGTTGCTGGTGATTATACGAAAATTTTAAAAAATAACAAATCGTTGAATTCTCGATTTTCTAAAACTAATAAGAACTATTATTACAGTTCCCACGTTGAAAGACAAAAGAAATGTTGTTCTCTACTGGGTAAAACAAACATCCTAACAATTTTGATCTGTTTTTTTAAGACACCTAACTGGTTATGGTTAGTAGTTTAATAACAATTTGAAGATTAGTTTAGCTGTCTATGTGTTTTTTTTATGGAGACATTCAGACACACAACTGATGGTGTAATGCTTTTCTTCAGTCTAATTAAACCATATGCTTATACATCTCTTGAGGATTACCATAACCAATTTTTTATGCAATTCAACAGGTATTATACAAGTACAATCCAGTGAAACCCAAAGATATGAAGAATACATCATGTGTTGAGCGAGAAAAGCAGAAAAAGGTATGTGCAAGGTATGCGAATCAATTCCCGAAACCATGTGCAACATATGGACTTGTCCTGGATATATTCCATTTGTGCGGAAACTTATAACATGAACCATGCTCGAAATAACTTGTATATTCAATAGAACTTGGAGGAGATGATGAAGCAAACGAGTTCTATGCGGCAAAATCTAGGTTCAAGCTATTAAGTAATTAATAAATGATCCTAGTATGTTAAGATATTCATATAATATTCTAATATACTTACTATGTACATTAATGTAAATTTAATTATGAAAATATGTTAATGTGTAAAAGACATTAAATATAAAAATGCAGTATTTAGTTAGATTTTAGCAATTAAAATCATCACTATCCAGTGACAAAACCAAAAGTTTACAGTATATATACTATAATTTTGGTTTTCATTTATTACAATTTGCGTTCATAAAAAAGGGTTTAGTCATGTCAATGGCCTACCATAGTTTTTTTTTTATATGGTTTGTAGGTTACACAAAAATATCAACTTGATTAAAATAATTGAACTTGAAGGAATTACAGATTATCAGTTTGAACTATACCCAGTAAGATCTGTGAGAGAATTATCTCACAATTCAAATCTATTCCCTCTTTCACAACGAAATACTTATTGTTTACGACAGTAGTAGCAATTGATAACAATTCAAGAGAAAAATAAGTTTATCAAGCATGATAAAGATGAATCTAAGCAAAATTCTAGATGAAAAAGAAAAAGAAATCTAAAAGAAATTCGAATACGTGTAACTGCTGAAATCCCATCGTAATTTCCGACAACAACCGTTTCTATGTATGAATTCGTTCCGGAAAATGGAGCACTAAGAACCGCGATCTTCACTATTATTTCCTTTATCTTCCGAGATTAGCAGTTCCTATTCGAGGAACACTATTGGTTATGAAGACTACAGTAAAATAGAGTAACATCAAAAAGTTGATTTAGAAGACTGACATTCCAGAGTTGAGTATCTGGTAAGAGTAGTTCTGCAACTTCCTCGTAAAACCTGAATGTATCATGCATTCGGATAGGTGGATGATTCATACCCGGTATCCATTTGTGCTTCCAGATTTTTGTTCTTTTCCCATTGTTAATCTCCATGAAGTAGTTTTGTTGCACTATTTGAAGGCCTTTAGCAATACCACTCAAAGTATAAGAACAATTTTTTTGCACAAATATTTGGATGCATGATATCTCCATTTTTGAAGTATTTACTGTTCAAAAGTCATGAGATTATGTTGTTCATTACATATCCACCATGCTAATTTGTTAAGTAGGGCTAAGTTAATAACTTCTCAAAATCTCTAAAAGCTAGACCTAGCAACTCTTTGGGTTTACATACTTTGTGCCAAGCAGTGAGATTATTTCCTCTGTTTTTATTGTACCCCAGAAGAGTTTTCTCTCAAAGTTAGCTGGTGAATTAGATTATTGGGTAGCTTGAAAGTGCGCATTTGATATGCCTTGGAAGTAAGTAGGTTAATTAAATTAACAGGTATGTCATTGTTAATACCTTGTTTTTCACATAATTTCGCGTACCATATTTGAAATGTATTATCAGGCTGAGACTTGTAGAAACTTAAGCTAATTTGGGTGGCCTTTGCTAGTTTTTACTTGGGCTTAAGCCCATATTTAGGAATGATGTTTTGGGGACTACTCAAAATAGGTGGGGGACTACTCTTTCATTTTTTGGTAGGACATTTGAAGTAGTTTTGGGTCACCCCTTATCTAAAAAAAATTAATACCAAATTTACCCTTGGTAATTAAATTAGTTAGTTTATTGATTAGTTAGTGTTAGTGTAATGATTAATTATTGATTAGTTAGTGATTAGTGAGTTATTATTAGGATAGTTTTGTTAGAATGAGAAGAAGAAGAAGAAGAAGAAAAAAAAAGAAAAAAAGATGAAGAAAAAGAGGGAAGAACCCAAAAAATCTTATTTTGAGTTTAGTAAATATGATATGAGTTATGGGTACTCAGGTATGTCTCAAATTTAGTTAATATAGCTTGAATTGTGCAAAAAATTGGCCAAATCGAAAATTTCAGGAAGAAATTTCGTCTAGGTGAAAGTAGTTCGGTTAGCAATTCTGCAAAACAGGTAGCCGAACTCTCCTGTATGTGCAGTTCGGTTACTCATTTCAGCATACGCAAGTAACCGAACTCTGTTTTAATGGAGGTTTATGAGAGTTCGGTTATCTTTTTCCAGAAAACGTTGCCGAACTAATTTTATAGAGTATACAGTTAATAGTTCGGTTTAGTCGAGTTTAGTCCCTTTGTTACCGAACTTTATGTTCGGCAAGCTCGCAAATCACGTTCATTGAATAGCTAACCAAACTTTGTAGTTTGGTTTAGTCGAGTGTAGTAATTATGTTGTCGAACTACATCAAACACAAAATGTTAACAGACTAAAGTTCGGTTATTTGGTATAAGTTGCGAAGTCACCGAACTACAAGTTTGGTGTTGACAGATCAAAGTTCGGTTACCACATAGAAACTGCGAAGTAACCGAACTATATTTTATCAAAGTTCGGTTACCTATATAAATTTATCGATTAAACCAAACTCAAATTTTTCATATAAACAAGGAGTTCGGTTATGTTTTTTTGTTTTTTGCGAGCTTACCGAACTACATAGTTCGGTTACCTAAAAATTCCTAATTGGCCAAACTGTTCTTCATTTTAAAAGTTCAGTTACCAAAATCTAGGGTTTTTAAAATTTCTCCTAGCCGAAATCTCTACTGTAACGACCATTTTCAATGGTTTTTGATGATTTCTAATCGATTTCTTCAACAAAAAACGATTCAAAGGAATGGGTATGAAGGAAATTATCTGCGGATTTTCATTTTAATTGAATCGGACTTCTTGGTTGATGTTGGATGCTTGAATAAAAGAAGAAGAAGATGATGAAGAAGAAGAAGAATAAAAGAAAAAAAAAGGGTTTTAAAACCGATTTTAGGTTTTAATTGAGGGGGTTAGATTAGTGGGTAGTGGTTAAATTAGTGGATTATTAGGATAAGTTATAACCTTAATTAGGATAAGGGCAGATTAGTCTTCTCTAATCTTTTAGGACACCCCTTAAAATTTAGGGTGGACATTCAAATAACTTAGTAGTCCTCCACCTTTTGGGGTAGTCTCCAAAACATCGTTCTAGAAAAAATGCCTTTCGAGGCTTTGTAGGGTCCAGGGGAAGCTAGGCACTGGTTCTCCTTTGCATGTCAGCTAAAAGATGGGGCCGCGTCTTAAGGTTTTGAAGGTTTGAGAATAAAGAAAAATACAAAACGGAGAGAGAGGGAGCAGAAAAAGGGCGATTTTTTTTTTTACTTCAATCATGCGATTTTGACTTTTTTAGGGTTTTGATTTCTTTCTCAATCGCGCTTGATTTTCTCTCTAATGGTTTTGTTTTCTGAGATAGATTGATGCTCTCGGTGTTGCTGATTCCTTCAGGGTTTTTTTGGGGTTTAATTTCATCTTTTAACCCCCGTTTGAGCTATTCAGGTCAGTTTTTTTTTTCCTTTCTGTTTTGATTTTCTCTTCTTATTTTCTTCCTGATCTCTTCTCAGTCTTTTAGGTTTTTTCAAATTTATTCTTAGGGTTTAATCCTGTATATTTCTTCTTTTTTGATCCTCTCTTATTTGGGTCTTTTCATGAACTTCTTAGATCTTCATGTTTTTTGGGTTTCTTGAGTTTGTTCTTAGTATCTCAAAAATTTGGTTTTGGGTTTTATCATGTTGATTTTTCCCAATAATGGAACTCCCTTGGGAGGGTTTTCTTCTTTGTTTAAGGCTAAAACTCCCAGTAAAAGAGTTGTATCTTTTGCTATTTTGAATGCACTTCCTGCTCCCTATTTCAAAGGAGATTTACCAGTCATTAATCTTACTAATGGTATGTATAAGAAAGGTTTAAATCAATGGAAGTTCAGTCTTATCGGAAGACTTGATCTAAGCAAGATTAAGTTGGAAGATGCTAGAGACCATATGTTAATTCAATGGAATGTTGAAGGGAAAGTTAAGCTCATTCCAATAGGAAGAGGATTCTTTATTATAAAACTAGACAATGATAAAGATAAGATTCTGATTGGGTCAGGGGTTTCATGGAGGGTGGCTGATCAATATTTGCAGGTTAGAGATTGGGAGCCGAAATTCAACCCGGATAATCAGAGAACTTCTCTAGCAAAGGTTTGGATTAAATTCCCTGGGCTAAGCTTAGAATACTGGACATAGGAGAATTTGTTGGCTTTGGATAAGGCTTTCGGTAAACCAATTCAGGTAGACGACGTAACTCTCTCTATGGATTTCGGTTATTTTGCTAGTGTTTTAGTAGAAGTGGATTTTGCGAAGAAGGTTCCGAATCGAGTTTGGGTGGGGGATGTTGATGACGACAGTGAAGAAGGATTTTGGCAATTTGCTGAGATTCTTAAAGTCCCAAAATTTTGTTCCCATTGCAAAATAGTGGGACATTTAGTCTCTGACTGTAGATCAAAAGTTGAAGCTGCAGCTAATAAGATTGAAGCTACTAGAGTTACTAGTGGGACTGTTAAGAAGTAATGCCAAAATAGGGTCATTAGATAGTAAATCGAAAAGCCCTTAACCAAATATTTTGGTAATGGCAAAACTGCCCTTTTAGTATTAGTGTTAATACTAATGATTAGTTATACTAAATCTTGGTTAATGATAAATATTAATGATTAGTGATTAAGTATAGTACTTTGTGTTGATAAATTTGGGGGAAGAAAAAAATGTTAGGTTTTTTTTTTTGAGAAAGAGAAAGGAAATTGAGGAAAAAACTTGTTTTTCGATTCAAGTAATCAAAATGGATGAGGAGGGAGAATCTTCATCTATAAAAGCTAACACATCAACTACAACAATGATTCGGAGGTGGCTGATTTTCTAGATTATGAGAATGATTTTACCCAAACTCAAACTCAAACTTATAATGATGATTTTTATGAGCCAAATCTAGAAGATGCATGCATTGATGAAGAACCCCAATGCTAACGATACACAAGTATACTTCTAAATTATGTTTAATTTCAATTTTAGCGGTTGAAATCATCAAAAAATTGATTTTTTTCATCAAGTTCGGCGAACCAGAGATTGGTTCGGCTTTAAATTGTCGGCCGAACCTAACTGGTATACTACAGAAGATGAACAGTTCGGCTTACTCGAAATAGAATAGTTATTGGCCGAACTTATATTTTGTGACTTCCGGCCTACGTACTAGTTAAATGTTCGGCTAATACGAAATTTTCATTATAAGCCGAACCTTCTCCTAAGAGTTTTGAAAAAAATTGAAGTTAAAGGTTCGGTTTTTACTCTAAATATCTTATCAGCCGAGCCATATATCTTTCCAAGTTCGGCTTATATTAAAAAAATCATATTAGCCGAACATGTTTATGATTTTGCAAAACACACTTAAGTTCATACACATTTAGGGGCCCGACTTTTTATTACGTATGTTTTCTATTATGCAGCCTTTCATAGGATTAATCAACCAAAAGAACTAGAATTGACTATAAAAGTGTTAAGAAAGTGAAGTCTACTAATGGAGAATACCAAGGTCAAAATTCAACTCGTTAAAATCAATGAGATTTTATCTTCATCTTAAAGAGAATGAAAATACGAAAACAACGCAAAAAGAATGAGGCCATTCCGACAACGGACGAAGAAGTTATGAGCAAAACAAAATCTAGACTTGAGTTTACAAAGGGAGGTTCGGCTGATAACTAATCAACACGAGCCAGCCGAACCTAAGGCCTACGAATCGATATTTTCAAAGTGTTTACAGAGATATGTTCAGCTTGAAAGTGATATAATCGGGTTAGCCGAACCTGACAACCACCTGGGGTAAATTTCACTTCTTAGGTTCGGCAGGGAAAGGTTGGGAACGTATTAGTCGAACCTGACACTGTATTAACCACCTGGGAAGTTCGGCTATCGTTTAGAAATGAATTATCAGCCGAATTGTTCATAAATACTTTCAGAACGAAGAACAATTAACAGTTCGGCTCATAATTCATCTCGCTAATCAGTCGAACTTCGTTCTATAACCACAAAAAGCTCTAGTTTTCCCCGAATTAATCATATTCTATCAATCAAAAACAATAAAATAAGAGAGGGTTTATAGGAAATACATTCTAATCATCATTTTAGGACTTGGTTCTTCATTTCGTTGAATTTCTGCGTCCGATCCTTCAACTTCTTCGTGTCCTTCAATTGGCGGATTAAAAGAAGATTTAGAATGACTATCTACTGCAGGATTCTTTGTGCGAGTTATTTTTGTAGTTGTGTTTAATCGACGATCAAATTTTCATGATCAATTTTTTTGTCGATGGTTTCGCGAGAGGGGATCAAGTAGAGAAGAAGAGAAGATGTTTAAGTTTAAAACTGATTTTGATTTTTGGTTTTTAAATTAAGGATAAGGACAATTTAATAATATAGACCGTTTAAGGGTATATAGGTTATTGCATACCCATTAGACACCCTTTATAAACATACCCTAATTAGGAAAATAAATTTGTATGCCTCAAATTTTTTTTATGTATGCCCTAAAACAGGGTTCGTGTAAAAAGGTGGTATAGAAAGAAATTGGGCCGAGTTGCAACATTACTAATATGGTACCCCCATTAGTCAGCCTGGCCGAGTTGGGCTGCACAAAGAAAAAATCTGCGGCCTCATCTTCTTGATTTCTTATTTGAAACTCTGTTTTTCCGGCTCTAGACTGCTCTCTCTTTCTCCGTCTCTCTCTCGATTGCTTGGAGATATTTTGGTCGAACTGATTTTTGATTAGGGAAAAATGATGATACGAAGTCTTTGGCATAGAGCTGCTTCCTTGATGTTGATGATACGAAGCTATCTTTCTTAGAAGAGGGAAATAGAAGAAACTACAGAGGTAAATGTTATAAATCGATCCTCATTCATTCATGTAGTATTAATTGCTTGTTCATGAATTAGAAGAAATCTATGATTGATTTTTGTTTAAACCCATATTTGATCTTAGAATTTATTTCTAGGGTAAGAACCTAAACTAGGGTCTCTGATTAAATTTGTAATTGAATATGTATAGTTTCCTTAAAGCTTGTGGAATCTCTTTTAGTTTAATTGTGCTGAATAATAAGAGAATTATCACCAATTTTACTATGTTTATTGATAAAACGTCTTTTGCTGTTGTTGTCTACATTAGCTTTGGATTGTATTAAGAACAATGGAGTTTTCCAAGGGTGTAGAAGAAGATGAATGTCAAGTAGTAGCTGTACAGGACGAGATGCAGGAGTTGTTGTATGATGCAGTTTATGAGATTTTAAGTAGAGTAACATTGGTTAATCTGTTACGACAATGTCAATGGGTTTGTAAAGGCTGGCAGAAGCTCATTCTCTGTGATACACAGTTTCAAAAGAAAAATCTACAGAACACGCCAAGTTTGGGACCAGGTTGCTTCGTCTATGATCCTGTTATGAAACATATAAATTTTGTCCCCTACGTTGACATTCACCATGAGCACAAATCACCTAAGGCTGCTTCTCCGTTTCACGATTTCTTACCAAAATCAGAGAACGATATGATGATTGCTTGTGCATCTCAATTTTGTTCTTTACTTTGTTGTGTCACTAAAGTCGGGTCTTTCCCGATTCCAAGTTACTACATCTGTAAACCGGCAACAAGAGAATGGAGAAAGATACCCAATCCAAAGACCAGTCTTGCCAGCTTCCCTAAGGTCCGTATTGTTATAGCAGTGACACAGTCATACCCAAGGTTGCAATTTAAGGTACTCCGCTTATCTGCATCTCGGGGGGGATTTGGATATCACTGTGAGGTGTTTGACTCCACCAACTGGACTTGGAAGAGAAAGCAGTTTATCAAATTTACTAAATGCCTTATGTTCAAAGAAGCCGAAGCTGTTTTTCTTAACGGAGGATTTCATTGGTCAACTTACTCCAAATATATATTTATCTACTACGTGGATCAAGAGAAGTGGACACTGCTTAAATTTTCACGCGACATGATAGCAATAGAAGCTGCTAGCTTTGTAATCAATTGTGGTGGAAAGCTTGGAGTCTTATTCTTTAATAGGGAGTGGATGGAGGTTTGGATTTTAGAGAGTTACTCTACCACCGAGCCGATTTGGAAGAGGAAGTTCCGCAAAGATAGGATCTATACAAATAAACCTGGTAAAATGAGAATGTATCATCCGGCGGGAATGTGGTCTAGTGATACTATTCTTATGGTTGGTTATGATGAGATTCTGTGGTTCAATTGAGAAAAGGATACCAAAACTATCATTCCATGCACATGTACTCCCCATATATTTAGTATGTTCCAACCTGAAATTAGTTACTTCTAGTTTTTGTGTCTTCTTGTAATCTATAAGCCGATGTTCGTTACATTGATATCCAGGGAGTTCTTCTTACCAATTGTTTCCAACAGTTCTCTTTGATCAATGGCATTCAACTCTTTTTTGCGGAACAATATTTTATCCGCCTTTACATGTGGAATTAGCTCATACACATTTGTTTTTGGCTTTTTGCCCATTAGAGTAGCGATTTTTTTTGTCAATTTAACTAAAATAAAAGGAATATAATTGTGAAAAGTCTATTTCAGACAGTATTTAGGTCGGTAAGTAATTATTTGGTTCTGCATTTCTCGCATTGTTCTTGATTCTTGACTTGTGTTTGTTAGTGGAAATGTCTGAGACAAAACTAAGGCCAAATTGCTGTTGTATTTTCAGTCATCTGATTTGCAGGGAATGGGATTTCTGGAACATATACCTTATTTGCTGATTGCAGCTATGGCAACCAAAATCAAAAGGTATGTACTGAATACTGAGCCTTTAGTCACATATTAGGCCGTATTTACATGTTAATTACAATTTCCTAAATGAAAAGAATGTCACCCCTAGTTATGAATTCAATCATAAATGTGTCACAGGCAGGTCTGCAAGTGAACATTATCCTTTCTCAGCCTTGTGTGTGTCCCTTTCTTTGAATTAGTCTTGTTATGGACATTATTGAAATGCATCTACATTGACTTTAAATCATCATTATCTCAAAGGTGTGTGGACCCCGTAGTGATGGAGGAACTGACATCCGATCTAAGCAAACTGCCTTTTTTGTGCTACATAATTCAGCAGGTTTCCTTGCAGGCCAAGTGGTGCGCAGTTTGTTTGTCTGAGACATTGATGAAGACGGGTTGCAAATTTTGACAAGTGCAAAGATGGAGGTTAAGGTAGAGGCGTTGATATACGCGCTCTGGCATGTGCATTAGAAGAATAAGGATGGAGGCAATGGTATTGTTGATGGTGGTGGTAATGGTGGTGGAGATGGTGGCCTAGGGGCATATGTTAAATGTTAATATTTTTCTAAATAATTGATGAAGGGTTGGTAAGGAGGTGTTGGCGAGGGTGGAGGTGGAGGTGGAGGTGGGGTTGGTGATGGACCCACAGAAGACCAAGGTTCACCGAAAAAATGACGAAACAAGAAATCACCTAAATTTCCTTTCTCAAATTCCAAGTCTTTGTCTGCACCAACTGACTTTTGATCTCGATGCTCTTTAACTCTCAATTGGATTGCTTGCTTCTCTGCCTGCTCTTGTCTTCTATCCGTCATGGGCGCCGTTGGTGGTATTTTGTGCAGCGGTTGTGGTGATTCATTTGGTTGTGTGGGTGGTGGTATTGCTGGTATTTTCTGCAACGGTTGTGGTAACTCAGTGGGTTGTAGTGGTGGGGGTATTGGCGGTATCTTGGGAAACAGTTCTGGAGATTCAGTTGGTTGTATTGATGGTATTTTTGGAAACTGTTGCTCTGATTCTGTTGGTTCTATGGGCGGTGATTTTAAGGACTGAGATTGTTTATTTTTTTTGAGTTTCAAACCATTCTTCACTTCAACCACCGGGTTCTCTATACGTCTCCTCAATTTGATTGTTCTTCTCTCCTCCCGTTCTTTTCTTCTCCGCTCGGCTGCAGGTGGTGGTGGTGATGGTGTTTTTGTTGTTGGGGATTTTGTTGGTTGTTGGGGTGCTCGTGATGGTTCGGAGGATGAAATCTCTTGTTGACGTGCTATGGGCGGTATGGTTTTTGGATTGCTGATATATTGGGTGTCGTACGATTCAGGTATTGGCGGAGCCGATGGTTGAGGATGATTAGGATAACTTGGTTCACCATATTGATATGTATTGACATCGTTATCATCATAGTATCTCCGCCTTTCAGGGTCGGGTTTCCAGAGCGATTCTTGTCTCAGATCAGGAAATGAACTACTATTCCTTCTCAGCAATCCCTTTCCACTTCCCACAGGTTTGGCACCTGTACTAGTAGCGGCATCCGCAGCAGAAGATAAGCTACTCAATTCGTCCATATTTTGATTTTTATCGGCCATACCTGTTCGTCGTCGATCCACAGACCTATGGTGAGGGCGTTGGCGGCGGCGACGGAGATGATAATAATGATGGTGATGATGATGATGGTGGTGGTGGTTGTGATGTTGTGAGTGCAAATTTGTTAAACCATGATCCCTCCCACCACCAACTGTGGTGTTTCTGTTGAGAAGTACTCCCAGTAGTATCGAAACGGAAACTAAAACTAAGTTACGAATATCTGAATCCAAAATGTTAATGAAGAATTCGGATACGAAAGAAAGAAAAGATGGATATACAACAAAGAGTACTACTGCTAATGCTGTTATTAGCAAACCTGTAATCAAAACCCAAGATTTTTTTTTAAAGATGTTCATTGAGAATCGACGTCTGATGGATGAGCTGCTGCTGCTGTGCACACAAAATGGTTGTTTATCTCCCTCTTGTTCTGTGGTAAATATTTTAAGGTTCTATTGCTTTCTTGAGCTCTATGGAATGTGAGATATTTGTATTTTATGCTTGTATGCATGTATGATTTATAGCAAGCAATATTGACTGCGAGGTGGCGTAGGAGAGTGGTAGAAATGTTCTTGTTATTGATTAATCTTGTTTGTACTTATTAGTGATGTCACATAATTACATCATTTGCAGGTTAGAAAAATCAATGATTGCTACAGCCTTGACATTAGTGCGCAGATTTGTCAGATGAAGTGTTTAAACGGGACACTGTTGCAGCAAGGAGATTTGTAGTTGGTTGTGCACATAGTCTGCGAGATCCTGGTGGTGTAGTCAACAGATCAGTTGATATGACTCCATTTGCAGGTTAGAAAACATTGCTGACTGTTACAGCCTTGACATTTAACTGGATAGTGCGTGCAGGACCACCATTTCGAGTTCAAAGGGAGACCATATTTGTCGGATAGTGTTTAATTGGGACACTGTAGTAGGAAAGGAGATATATTGGTCTGTTTTCTTAGTCTGGAAGGAAGATCCTGGTGTTGTAATCAACAGATCCGTTGATATGCACTGCACCGTCCCAAGGAATCTGGGAAAGTCATGTCTCAAAATTGGATTTTTCAGCGTCACACTTTGTGGTCCATTTGGTTTGGTTGGGCATAATTGTGGAATTTTTGTGTTGTCATACTTTGTAATCCATTTGGTGTAAGCATAATTGTGGAGTTATCCAAAAAATTGTGGAATTTTTGTGTTTGTCACTCTGTGGTCCATCTGGTTTAAAAAATTGTAGAATTTTCCCAAAAAAAAAAAAACAACAAAAAAGTAGCGCTAGAAACAGGGATTGAACCTGTGACCTTGTGGTTAACAGCCACACGCTCTAACCAGCTGAGCTATTCCAGCTTTGGTGTAATCAATTGAGGAATTATTCAATATAATATTTCTATTTTGGGTCCCCACGAATTGGACCCTAAATCTGATCCAATTATAAATCGAATATACAACGAAATTGATTAGCACCAAGAGTCCAAGACCACCACCACCACCACCACCACCACCGATTCAGAGAAATTCTGTCCCTCTCCACTTCACTCTCCACACCCCCCCCCCCCACTATCCTCTTATACTGATCATCATTGGTGGCCGGTCTCTTCTTCCTCTTCAAATTCGGACTACTTGCAGTACTAGTTCTAGTTGTTACTACAAACACGGGGATCATCATCTCTGTTGAACATCATTCGGTAAGGTATTAAAACGAACTGAATTTTACTTTTCTTTAATCTTCTATTACACCAAATGTAGTTGATTCAGTACTTGATGCCCCCATTAAATTAAGTTTGCCAATTTTATTTTCTGAGTTTTAAGTGTTTGTGAAAATGCCTAACAGAAACAAATCATCAAAGGATTAACTAGATATGGATGTCGAATTGCCATTGGAGAAACTATCTTTGAAACCCATTGATGATGGAAAGGTTGTTGTTGTTTTGGTAGCAAATGGAAGTTTCAATCCTCCGACTTTCATGCATTTGCGCATGTTTGAACTGGCAAGACATGCATTAAATTCAGATGGATTTTGTGTTATTGGAGGTTACATGTCACCTGTGAATGATGCATACAAGAAGAAAGGTCTCATCTCTGCAGAACATCGCTTACAGTTGTGTGAGCTTGCTTGTAGAAGCTCGTCGTTTGTTATGGTGGATCCATGGGAGGCAAAACAAAGTAGTTATCAGAGGACTTTGACTGTTTTGGGTAGAGTACAGAGGTGTTTGTGTGAAAGTGGATTGATACGGAGAGAGTCGCTTAAGGTTATGCTTCTATGCGGTTCTGATTTAGTGGAATCTTTTTGTGTGCCGGGAGTATGGATCCCTGAGCAGATTAGGGCCTTGTGTAGAGATTATGGAATTGTTTGTATTCGTAGAGAAGGCACTGATATCGAGAAGATTATTTCAGGGGATGGGACTTTGAATGCGTATAAGAACAACATTAGAGTTGTGGATGAACTGATACCGAACCAGATTAGTTCTTCGAGAATGAGGGAATGTATTTCAAGAGGATTATCAATAAAGTATCTGACGGTAGATGAAGTGATTGATTATATCAGACAACACAACTTGTACCTGAATTCGGATTCAAATGAAAAGAATTACCTGCAAGAGGGGAAGGATGAAAGGATGATGCTTAAAAAGAAAGAGATATCAGGTGCACTTCTAGCTCGTTTGTATCAAATCTTTCTCTAAATATGGATCACTTTGATGAAAATTTCCCAAATTGCACTGTAAAAAATTGTGTTGTTTAGGCAGATTGAAAACTACTTATGTAGGTATTGGATCCACCTTATCTTTGGACCGAGGGAGCATCCATAGAAACAGGTACACTATAATCATTTTCTTTTTCCATTGTTTACCTACCTCAGAAAATGGTATCGATCGTGTAAGCTACGTGTTCAATAATCATGTTTATTCTGACAGAATTAGTTGTTCCATTAAAAACGAGACAAATATTTCTGTGAATTCTGTAATGATTTTCAGCATCTACATAATTGGAGAAAAAACAATTAGGTACGAAAAGCCAGTCTTTTTTGGGTTAAAGGCATCCAGATTGTTTTTTTTAGATAGACCAAATTGTGTTTAATTTTGTCAAGTTTGTGTAAATCACCTGCGTATAACTAGTGCTTAAAACTATAATCTAATTCAGTTGAACATATTCTTGTCTTTGAACTAGTCTCGTTAGGCAGTACAGATGAACTGAGATGACCGTGAACCAAAGCCATCCTTCAGTTAGGAGGTGGTTTCCACTCATTAGTATTGACATATGTGTAGAATTACCCAACATATATATCTTTCTTTGTCTTGAAAACTGATTCATATATAAGCATGAAGATTACAGAGTTTAAATTACACGTTCATTTGCTAACTTAGAAGATATATAAGACGGTAGATTCGCCTCCCCATCAAAAGAAGTTTCTGATATTCTTACCAGTATTGCCGTTTCGTTTGCTACTTTGTTTGCATTTCTTGAAACATATTGAAACCGGTTGTATGTTCCTGACATACAATTACTAACTTGTAAAGCTTCTTTAAGTAGTGAGGCAGTGGATTCTTGAACATTTGTCGTCTTATTTTGTAGATAGTCTATGATACACTTTGTGTCTCCTTCAAAAGTAACTCCATACAGTGGGATTTCTTTTGCCCATGTAACAGCCTCCAAAGCTGCTCTTGCCGAGGCTTCTTCACTCGACACTGAAAAGCATTTTCTTCCCCTTGCCCCCCTACATAAACCTGTAGAGTCTCTTAGAATTAAGCCAATTCCAGTAACTTTTTCTGGAGTAATCCATGCGGCGCTAAAATTGATTTTTAACTCAGTATAGATAGAAGGGATCCAAGCATCAGAATCTCTGTGATCCAAGATTTTCTTTATCTCCGGACTCTTGCTGGATAATTGAGGAGGACCTGATGAAGTTGATGCCCAAGAGGATGGTGGTGGTGGTGGTGGTTGTGGTGGTGGGGTTGGCCCAGAACGCATCTTTTTCCACCTTATTTTAAACTTTTCATAAAGTGTTACAGGCGGTGGTGGAGGTGGTGGATCCACCCGAGAATGAGGTTCACCAATTGAACACTGCCTAGAGAAATTCTCAAAATCTTCTTTCGTGATTAATGGCGGGGCTGATGGTGGAGGACCTTGAGGTCGACCACCGTACCGATACCTTCCTACATTAATATCATCACAGTATCTTGTGCTTTCGTAGTTGAGTTTCTGATGTGATTCTTGTCTATTGAGATCAGAATATGAACGGCTATTCCTTCTCATCATCATTCTATTTCCATTAGGCACAAATTTAGGAGTAGGCACCTGTTGTTGATCTCTAGTGAAATCTTCAAATTCTTCCTTCTTAAATACCGGCGGTGCTGATGGTTGAGGACCTTCGGGTTGATAACCGTACAGATACCTACCTACATTAATATCATCATAGTATCTTGGGAATTCATTGTCGAGTTTCTGATACGATTCTTGTTTACTTAGATCAGAATATGAACGACTATTCCTTCTCATCATTTTATTTCCATTTGGCACCAATATAGTAGTAGGCACCTGTTGTTCATCTATGTCAGTAGGCAACCACCGTTGATCAGTAGTCTCCTGTTTCTGATGGATAGGTACTGTATCAGTATCTAACTGTTGATATGTATCAGTTGGTACCTGTTGTCGATCTCCATCAGTAGGCGACCATCGTTCATCAGTAGGCACCTGTTGCTGCTGGATACGTACTGTATCAGTATCTAACTGTTGATATGTATCAGTTGGCACCTGTTGTTGATTCGCATCAGTGGCCAACTGTTGTTGATCTGTAGTCCTATTACGACGACGACGACGGAGGCGTCGAAGATGATGATAATGGTGATGATGATGAGGATGTTGATGTTGATGGAAATGATAATGATGATGGATATCCTTTTTATTCTTCTGTCGGTGATACTCACTCTCTTCCTTCTTCTCTGCGGAGTCTGCCCCCACCTCCTCCTTCACATCGGCCTTCTTCTCCTCCCTCTCATCAGCCTCCGTGGTACTTAAACTAAGAAGTCCACACAAAATAGCCGAAAAAACTAGAACAAGAATAAGACTACTCCAATTTTTCTGAACAACACTAGGCTTGAAATTTTGAGAAAAGAAAGACAGAAATGGAATTACAATGAATATCAGTACTAGTGCTGTAATGAGTATGATCATAATATAAAACCCATAGTTCAATAAGAAATTCGACAAGGGTCGACGTTGTTGATTATAATGATGGTGCTGCTCCTTCTCAACCTCCCCGTTGCCAACTGCCATGGTTCTACAAAGAAGTACACCAAGAACAGCAAGGAAGACTAATACCAAATGGGGTTTTATGAATTGAGAGCTGAAAGAAAGAAAAGATGGAACTGCAATGAACATGAAGATTAACATAAAAAAGAAAGCTGATGGTGATGGATGTCGTAAGTTGGTTGTTGAATAGCTTCTGAACCAATTTTGTGGCAGATCCCTTTCACTGCTTTCTTCCATTTTTCAAGGATTTTGCTCTTGATTTAGGATGAATTGCTATTGCTAGACAAATTCGCCTTTCGATATGTTCTGTTGTTGAAATTGCTCAGATTTGTATTATATTTGGTATTATATACTTTTTCTTTTAAAACTGAATTATGAAGTAATAGGTTATTGACTTTGAGACAGAATGTGATGGAAATGAATAATTTATTGTTTTCTGACTTTCTCTCCAGGTTCTGATTTGTATTATGCACATTGTTCTCATTAATACTGGTCTTGGTTTCACATGCACCATGCTAATATATCAGTATATCTTTATTGCAGGGAACAAGATTTGCAAATCCATACTTCAGTTTTATAATTGCTGAGACTCGAATTGGCATAGTGAGTTAGGGGCCTGATTTCCTCTTGACCCGGAACCTGGTAACTCTGACATCCCAAAAACTTGCAAGAGGGATGCATTTACAACTGAGGTAAGGACTCATTTGCAAATTTCAGAAAACATGATTTGATTATTTTGTATGGGTACTGCTGTCTGCTGGCCCTCCATGTGTGATTATTAGTTGCTTTGAAGTTCCACAGCAGAGAAAGCGTTATTCTCCTCCCCTTTGGTCATAGCTGTAAACATAGACAATATATCGTAATCAAATCTACTATTTATTCTACGTATATTACATGTCGATTTGAAATAAGGTTATACGTTTTGCAAGGAAATGAAGAAATTATTATTGCTCCCAGCTACACGTTTTCTTGCAAAAACCTATCAGGAACAGTTTTTTTTGTTTTAAGCCGAAGACGTAAGTCCTTGTTTAGTAATTATAAAGCTTGCTTGTACAAGAGTTATCACTCCTGCCTAGATGTTGCTGGCCACTCTTGCAAAATTCAGAAAATTTGTTTGTAAAATTTCCTGGTGCGGGCTCTGAGTACCATAAATTACCAGGCCCAGTATTTTCTTATCTATAGTGAATAGTGAAATTTGTCTATCAGATTTTTCCCTCAATTTGATTATGACTGGACTATGAATTTGGCCTGCGATAAGATGCCTCCGGCCATAGATAAAATTATTTTTCGTTTTTGTTTTCACGTTGGCAAATCTGGAACAGTCCGAGAGATCAGGATTGCACATGGTTGTGTTTTGACTTATTAATTAAGGAATCATGATGTGACAAATCTTGATATGTGACGCCATTTACTAAACGTCACTAAATTTCCAAAAGCTGTCTATAAAGTCAAGTCAACCCGATGTCCTTGACCTTACCATTTTTGTACTAATAGACAGATTGTTCATGCCATACTTTACCATTTTCTTGTGGTAAAAGACTAAAATCCCTTCCGTTATGCTCGCAAATCGCCATAACAGAAAAATGAATGCTATTGAATGGAAAATATCATGATATCAGAATTTTGATTCTGCTTTTAGCATGGTCTTAGTTATGTGGCACATTAAATGGCTCGAACATATGCCATGTATTAAATACCATTCTACCTATAAATTGGGAGTCGAAGTTCCAACCTATACAAGCAATCCAACAATTTCATCTTCCTGAAAGAAAAAGAAGAAACACCAACGAAAAAAGATTTCAAGATACCTTGGCCTCCATGCATTAGTGAGGGTTGTACCGGTAAGCATACGATTCTTTCGTTTCTTCAAAATGAATTGAGCAATTGCAAAGAAATATTTTGCTTTGCTAATCACTATGCCATGATATAGCGCTCTAATATGTTTTCTTTTAATTTTTGTTCGTAAATGGAACCAGGTTCTGCAGCCACAAGGAAGAGTTGGCCACAACTTGTTGGAAAGCCAGGTGCAATAGCAAAAGAAACTATTGAGAGAGACCTGCCTGGAGTGACTGCGGTTATCATACCAGTGGGAAACATTAGAGATCTCAATTTGTGTTGCAACCGTGTGTGGGTTAACGTTAAAAACGACCCTCAACACACCGTTGCTACTGTTCAAGGAGTTTTTGTAATGGTGATTCCACTATTTTGTTCAACTAAAGGAAATAAATCAACTTATTTATTAAATATGGTGTTGGTGTTTTATTTTCTTTATTGTGCTATATGATTTGGTAGAACTCGATGAGTTAATTTGTTTGACTGTTCCATTTACAAGCCTGAATTCCTATTTCCCATAGATGTCACGTCGAAAGAAAAAAAACGATCCCACGATGCGGGAATAAAATCAAATTCGCAGCTTTATAGTTGTCCGATACCAAAGATCTGACATCATCCAACTGTGGACTCAACCACAGTTATGGTAGTTTCTATACGGACTCAAAAAATCAAAGATTTCTTCATTTTGATCCCATTGCTCTTCTTTAGCAGCCGCACGACTCTTCTCTGACCGCGCGGGTTCAGTGGCGGAGCCATGTTGACTAACTCTGCCTCTAGCTCTCCCAAAAATCTTAATAACTATATAAACACCCTCAATTTTATCCTGCATTAGTATTTTGCCCACCAAGTATTAATATTTAGTCCCGAACCTTTTATAAGAATTTTTTAGCCGCCCTCCATACTGTTTTCTGGCTCCACCACTGCGCGGGTCACCACAAGCCGCCAGCGGTTTTACTTAATCCGCGCGGCCTTTTTGCAACCGCCAACAAATAAATCTGATTTTCATCATCCAGCGACTGTAATTCTTTTCCCTTTAAATTCAGCTCATTTCAACTCAAAATTCACATCAATTTTTTTCTCTTCACTCACTATTATTTGTAGAAAGAGTTCAACGAGCTCAGTATATTCGATAAGAAGATTTAGCTATTTGTAGAAACTATGTGTTGTTGCAAACTCAGCTTGCTGAGGCACACTGTCCGGGTTTGAATTTCTTGGAGGATATTTACGAGAGCGACACCTGAGTTGCCGTGCTATATGCGGCATTAAAAATCATTTTCAGACAATTAAGAAAAAAGTAAGTGAGTTTGTAGCTTTAACCATGCAAGCCAATAGATATAGACTGAGGGATGAAACTGATGCTGAAATGGTTACAAGATCTTTGGATGAATCGCGAAGATGGAAAAATATGGTTTTCCGTTTCCAAGATTGTCTCGAAATCCTTAGGCAGTTGAACACATTCAACCCTTCTTGTTAGATGTTGTTCCACCGAGTACATTTCAATGAAGATGTTCAATTACAAATCTTTCAATTGGTTAATTGAGTTAGTAAATTAAATGGCGGTTTCTTATTAGAAATGTAATGCTTAATTTATATATATGTAATTTGATTTTTTTAATAAAAACGCTAGTTTTTATTAATTAAGATTAGAATTACATTAGTAGCAGAATTAAAAGCTACAACTCTATTTTTGTGTAGCAAAATTAAAGAAAGCACTGCTTTCAAATAAACATGAACATTAACATAAAAAAGAAAGCTGACAGATATGGATGTCGTAAGATAGTAGATGAATAGCTTCTGAACAAATTTTGTGGCAGACTCCTTTCACTGCTTTCTTCCATTCTTAAGGGATTTTGCTCTTCAGTTATGGATAACTTGCTACTGCAAGACGAATTTTCCTTTTATATGTTCAGTTGAAAATGCTCGTATTTGGTGTTATATTTGATTTTTAATGAGCTATGAAGTAGTAATAGTTTTTCTTTGAAAACTGAATTATTAAATAATAATAGGTTAATGACTTTGAGACGAAAAGATTGAGTACATGGTATATGGACTAACCAAGAACCAATCGAAAAAAAAGAAGAACGGGAGAAGCCACAAAGAAGCAACCCCGAAAGATACTACCTCCGTCCCACTATTAGTTGACCTAGTAGCATAATTTAGAAATGATTTATCTTTCAAACTATACCACGGATATTCATAAATTTTATATCATTGAAAAGCATTTTAAAACACCTACGTGACGAATATAAACATGAGTATCAAATGATATAAAATCAACTATTAATGAGACAAAATCTAAAAACAAATAGGTCAACAAATAGTGATCGTAATCAAATCCACTATTACCCTACTGTTTGTACCATGATAAAATTGCAACATATTGGGCCAGAATATTGTCTGGGCCACTATTCAGCTGCCATCCAGCCAACCAACACAGCCCACCAGCCTACCAACCGAAGTAGCTACCAGCTAATCTAGTGCTCCATGAAGTCATTGCCGGTCAACGGTCAAAGTCATTGCCCGGTAAATGGTCAAAGTCATTGCCCGGTAAATGGTCAAAGTCAACCTTCAGTCAGTGGTAAAAGTCAACCGTCAATCAACTGTCGAAACCAAATTGCCAGTCGCGCTTCTAGCCAGTTTCCAGTCATGTTGCCAGCGGTGCTGCCAACCAATTTCCATCCATGCAAACCAGTTTCCAGCTAAGTACTCTATCGCGCTGCCAGTCAGCATCCATCCATGCTGTTAGTTGTGCTGTCAGCCAGCCTCCATCCATGTCTCCAGTCAAGACTGTCTGCCAGTCAAAGAACGATAGTTGCAGTCAACATCGAATGTCAACCCTGCTAGTAAAAGTCAAGGTCGATGGTCAAACCCGCAAGCCCGTGTCAATTAAGCCCGTTTCCATCGATCCAGTTCAAGAACCCTGCAAGAAGATTCTGGATGACTTGCAGACCAAGTTACTTGCATAGGAAGTTTATCTCGAAATTAGGGTTTAACCCATGTATTCAACTATATAAATAGAGGGGAATCTCAACCCTAAAGGGAGACGCCAGGATACAGAAAAATACACCAGCAAACCCAAAAAGGGATCAAAATCCATTGTAATCAAGACATCAATAAAATATCTCTCACTACGGGGATTCGTCCGTGGATGTAGGCAACACTTGCCGAACCACGTTAAATTTGTGTCCCTGCTATTCATGTTTGTTTGTGTTATTAACCCTAATTTTCATGTTCATCACCAAAATCATCGTGTTTAGTGTCTGAAAATATTTCTAGGTACAAACACCTACGTATATTAAATGTCTGGTGGAATGAGTCCAATTAGGTGAATTTAAACTTCAGTAATCTGTAATTGTGTATTATTTCATTGACTTTGAAATCATGTACGACATTCTTTATACGTTTTCTAAGGAAATGAAGAAATTATTATTCCCCCAGCAACGCGTTTCCTTACAAAAACCAACCAGGAATAGTAGAGCTTGTTTTGTTTTAAGCCAAAGACTCAAGTCCTTGCATCTAGCTAGTGATTATTAACCTTGCTTGTGCGGCAGTTGTTTGTCACTCCTGCCAGGACGTTGCTGGTCATCCACTGTCGCAAAAATCTAAGAAGTGGGAATGTTATAAATACCCTTCATTTTTGTTGACTTTGCATAAATACCCCCGAGGGATAAAAAATATTTTTTTTGGAGTCAACTTGAGAAAGTTGCTTCCACTTTTTGGAAACAACTTGTATAAAGTTGCGTCCACTTCTAGAAGCAACATGTGCTAGTTGAGTCTACTTCTGAAAGCAACTTGTGCTAGTTGCTTCCACTTTTCAGAAGGTAGGGTATTTCTAAAAATTTAATAAGGGTATATTTTAAGTGTGAATTTTGAAGGGTATTTAAATAATGTTCCCGGTCTATAATATTTCCTGTAAAATTCATGTGGTATTTTGGGCTCAATCCGTTGTGAAATTTGTCTTTTGAGATTTTTTTTCCTCAATACTGGTGGTCAGTACTGGACCCTGAATTTGGCCCGACACAATTTTTATTTGTTTCCCGCTGGCAAATCTGGAACAGCGCGGGAAATCTGGATCCACCGACCTTTCCACATGGTTGTGTTTTGATAAGTTTACTTTAGATCTCTGTTAGGCATGAAGATGTGCCAAAAAAATCTTGTGTCGTCATCTAATAGACGTCATCAAATAGTCAAAAGCTGTCAATAAGGTCAACTCAACACAATCAGGCACGACCACAAATGCTTGTTTTTTTTGTTTTTTTTTTGACTTAAACGGGTTAAAATTTTACTTGACCCTAACATCTTTGGGTTCATTTGAGAATTCTTATATTCTCATGATAATCAAAATGTATTGAAAGTAAAGCAAAGATGAACACAAGAAGAAGAAATTGTATTGCAAAGAATTAATCGTTACAAAACAGACAGAATTCAAATATATTTATTACAGGACATTTAAATTGTCTAGATAGAAAACTGACTCAACAAAACTATGCCTGATTCAGATAACTGACTCAACTGAACTGAATCAAGTCAAACCTATTTGACTTGGCTATCCTATTATTCATAGCAGTTGAAACTTGAAAGTACGAAAGTTTTTCATACCAGAAACAGAAGTTGATCTCTGTAGGGGTTTTTGATATCATAAGCAGAAGATAACGCTTATGATATGAAAGTCACTACATAACGCTCTAATTCTTTCTTCTTCTTTTTTTCCTCTTAAATGAAACCAGGTTCTGAAGCCACAAGGAAGAGTTGGCCAGAACTAGTTGGGAAACCGGGTTCAGAAGCAAAAGCAACTATCGAGAGAGACTTGCCTGGAGTGACTGCAGTTGGAAACATTAGAGATCTCAATTTATGCTGCAACCGTGTTTGGGTTAACGTTAATAACGATCCTCAACGAAATGTCGCTACTGTTCCTAGAGTCGGATAATTAAATTACTAAAGTTATGAATAAATCAACTTAATTGTTTTCATTTAAACATTTCTTTTTTATTTTGAGTGCATAGTGACTGTTAACAAATAATCAAAATGCAAAACCAAATATACACATATTGAACTTAAAGTCAATTTCTAGGAGGTGGTTTCCATTCGTTAAACTTAAAATGCTGAAAATCTGGGATCGGTGTTGATGACGATGAGGCGCCATCACTACTAGCCGGATTGTTATTCTCGCGTTGTAATCCATCTCTAAATGTATTGATGAAATTATTAGCCCTGTTATTAAAATCAGAACTTAAATAAGATGGTGTTGATGGTGGTTCTTCCATAAATTCAGATGAACTACTTTGCATTGAACTGCTTTGAATTCTTACGAGATCCCGACGAGCAACAAATCTCATCCCTGGAGTTGGATCAGCCGGTTCTGGTGGAGGCGGTGGTAGCCCTTGTACTGGAGATTGATTGCCGATGGTTAAATAAAATTCTTTCTTTCTTTTACCCTTGGAAGTAGTCGGTAATGGTGGTTTTCCTTGATTAAGCGTCTTGTTCGGGTGAGATGATTCTGCAGCTTCTGGTGCTGGAAGTTCCACATCTTCAGGCAATGATGCAAGTGGTGGTGGTAAATCAGTCGTAGTGCTACTAGTACTACCCCTATTGAAAAATTGAAGAAAGGAATTTGGTGGTTGCGGTTGCGGTAGAGGTGGAGACGATGGGTTTTGGGTTGTACTAGTAGAGGTTGATGATGGAGAAGGCGCAGCGGCCTCTGGGTTCTGATTATTATTTTTTTTGAAAAATTTCTGAAGGAAGTTTTTTGGTGGCGACGGTGGAGGTTGAGGTGGACGTGGAAGGGGCACCGGCGGTGGTGTTGTTATTGTCGAGACCTGATATTTTAATCTTTCAAGCTCTGCTTTCTTTCGTTTTATCGACTGAGTTATCCTTCTCTCCTCCCTCTCTTTTCTTCTTCTTCTCCGTGGTGGCGGCAGTGGCGGCAATGAAGTATTTGGAGTTGGAGGCAATAGTGTGGGTGATTCTGTTAGTTCTAGGGGTGCATCAACCGGCGGTATGGTACTCGAATTACTAGTATACTGGGTGTCGGAAGATTCCGGCGTAGCTGCTGGTTCTTGCTGACAACGATGATGGTGAATATGTATATGGTAACGATGGTGATGGTAATGTCGGTGAGGCACATGATTCGCATCCTCCACAACCTCTTCCTCCACCTCCTGATGAATCCCAATCTCCTCCACCATCTGTGCCACCTCCGCGGCTACTTGTTCAGGATAAACGTTTGGAAAACTAGAACCCCTTTCACCAATAATCCCACGACTGGCATGAACCCTCTCACCACCAATGGTTTCACGACGGCCCTGACCCCTCTCACCGCCAATATTAGTCGCTTGACCACTGTCATCACTAGCGTTGCTAGCAAAAAACCAAAAAATAATAGCCAAGAAAACTATAACAAGATTAAGAGTACCCCAATTTTTCTTCACATCAGCATAAGGTCTGAAAATATGAGTAATATAAGAAATAATTGATGGAATCACAATGAAGATTAAGATTAATGCTGTACCAGGCAAAAATACAATCAAAAATCTCGAATCTAGAAAGAAGTCCCCCACAGATGGACGATGACGGTAGTTCGTCGATGTAGATGGGTTGCTTTGCATACTAAATCGTTGAGCATTCATGGTTTTTAGCTAAGGTTTTCCAAATAGTCATAAATATATATGTTATGTAATTGACTTTGGGATAGAGGTTGATGATTATCATTATTCAATATCCATAATACATCAAATATTCAAAAATATGTGCTTAACTTATTGTTGTTTTTAGTTTGAATTATTGTTCTCATTTGAACTAGTTTTTGAGTACATACAATAATAATTGAAGTACAATAAACAAATGTGTATAATCAAATCAAATCAAAATGAAATAAATACAATAATAATAGTAAGATTATGGATGGATTCTTGCTCGAATTAAAAAGTTTCGCTGGATTGAATGCGATTTTTTACCTACTGAAAGACCAGAACACGAGAGAGGAGTTTGGCCTCTCTGGCAAAACAGAGGGTGTTGACTTGACCCATCTGCCGGCTGACGTTCATTATGTGACGCCATAAAAAAGTTTCAACGAGTTTATAATTGTTGATATTAAATCTAACAAAGCTGCAACATAACATATGGGAATCCTTCTATATTTTACCTCTACAGTTCAATGGATGGACATACCATAAAATCTAGTCCTGCTATCTCTAACAACTGAAACATAACCTCCGCACCGATCTGTCACTCTTTTGTGTAAAATTGTTACGTACTGAAATTCTAGGGTTTGTGGTGAATAATATAAGGAAAATTTGCGAGATTTACTAAAATAGCCTTCAACTGATCCGATTGGATATTTGATTGCAGCCAGTGAAGAAGCCTTGTTAAATGCAATTTCAGGAGCCAACACTGATATGCTTTGTGACTGTGAGACAGGATTATAGTGTAACCCACATCACCACCCTCTGCCATCGCCAGTTTTGATTATATTGTTGCCTATCAATTGCAGCATTCATCTTAATATTCAACTTAGAGGACTAGAGTCTCAGGCCAGAAATTTAAGTACCATTCGCCTTGAGAGTTGTTGTTAATTGGTCACCCATGTATGGATGTTGCAAGTTGTCCAAGTTAAGGTCCTCCGCGGCAGACAGTATTACATGGTTGATAATTGCGGTGATCCGATGAATCCCAATGACAGAAAGAAATGTTTTCTTTCCAAAAAAAAAATCAAGAAAATGGGGTTTCTTTTGTTTTTCTTGCGGCTGGAGTATCCTGCTGTATTTGTTTTCTGGAATGATGCGAGAAATCTGCATCCTGTAAGGACATTCCACAATTCACATGGTTATGTTTTGATAAGTTGACATTAAATCTATCTGGAATCTGGTTGGAGATGATTGGACAAATTTGATACTGGGTAACCAACATCTAATTTACAAGCTACAACCCAACCCATCGCTAGGAGTATTAAGTTTAAGGAAGTGTCACATACTTGACATGTTTGCAATTACACTGTTTTGGATATATTATGATGCAAAATTCTATGAACAAATCTCCCTATTGTTTTGAAACTATATTAGTATCCGGTGATCAATAACATCAACGTATTTAAAATGAGCACATAATTTAACTTAAAATGGTGGTTTCCGCTCCTAAACACCAAGGTGTCTGGGAAAGTATGGGATTGTTTTTGTTGATCGCTACCAACCGGATTATTCTTCTCTTGCACCGGATCCAGCTCTAACCTTAGAGATGAAATTATTAAACTTACTATTCACATCAGAACTTAAATATACGGTGTTGATGGTGGCCACAGTTACAACTAGTTACAAATACATACAGCACTACAAGTTGTGATAAACACATACAAGTTGGATTTGAGAGGAAAAACTTCATATCGGATGAAGTAATTGACGCATCAAGTTGTGATAAACACATACAAGTTGGATTTGAGAGGAAAAATCATTATGACAATTTTTTTGGAAGATCTGTGATCTCTATTCTCTTAGATCTCCACCAGGGTATGTTTAAAGGCTCCCCCATAAAACCAAGATTCCGATTCATCTGATTTGATTTTGGAAACGACAACTTCAGATTGGCGGCAGAACTCCGCTTGTTTGCTCACCCTGCTAGTCTATTCCACTCTTACTCTCACTCTCTGTATGACATTTCTGCACAAATTCTAGGGTTTGTTTGATTTTATATTTTGTAAAATTTATTAAAATACCCTTACGCTAATGTTGTAGCCCAATTTGCATTGTGCTGCCCGTAATATATGAACGATTTTTTGGGGACCATGACATTTTTGAGGGGACCATGATTTGATTAGGCCACCTTCCCTATGATTATAAGGGGTGACCTAAAAGGTGGAGATGACGAAGTTATCCTTTTATTGGGCCGACCGAGCGAAGCGAGGGAGGACCTTATATGACCACTTTTTTGTAAAATCTAAGCCATCAATTGACACAAAAAGATTGGAAATGGTTAGGGCTGAAAAACCAATAATGCCCCTCTAAATCATATTTTTCTTTTTTTCCTTTAGACATTTTCGTAAATATACCGAAGAGGAAGGGCAATAGGTATTAAACATTTTTGTAAATAAATCAAAGAGGAATGACAAATAGATATAAGTGTCAAATTGTATTATAATTTCTTATGTATCCTATTTTTTTAGGGGTATAGTTGGCAACCAAATTTTAATATAACATATCTAAAAATTCGTGCCTTGGAATTTTACAAATTTTATCTCGTTGGAAAGGTTATAAAAAAAATCTATTCAATGAGTACAAATAACAATATCAAATTTAGAGTTTTTACGAAAAATTCGAAGGCATATATCATTTTAGGTACAATTTTAGAAAATTAGATGTATATCAATTATGCAAACCACCACAAAGGATACATAATACCATATGTAGCCATATTTTGGTTTATGCATCAACTAATTTTCCGTTGCAACTAGGGATGCACAAAACCGACCCAACCCACCAACCCAACCCAACCCGCATCCGCTAAAAAATACCCGCACCCAACCTAACCCGCCTAGGCGCGGGTCGACTAAGGGTGACAACATCAGAACCCGTTGTATGTTGGGTTGGGTGCGGGTAGCAACTTCTGTCACCCAACCCAACCCGCCACCCACCAACTTTAACCCTTAGATCTTTCAACCACTAATCTAGCCGTCAATTCTCATATATAATTCAAAAATTTAACTTAATTATTAACCCTAATCGTTTTTTCTCTCACTTCTCTGTTCACAGCCTCACTTTCTCTTTTTGGCTTTTATTTGTTACCTTCAATTTTTCGAAGATCTAAAAAGAAATTGTTGCTAACAATCGATTTTGGACTGGAAGAGTGGAGATTTGGTATGATGGATTCGAGTTTACAGCGAGATATGGTAAATTTTAAGAAAGTTTAACAGAGAAAATCAAATTGAATCTGTGAAGAGAAATTATTGTTGATGTTTTAGAATTTGATAGCAGAGTGGTGGTGATACGAGTACTATTGGATGAAATTTGGGGCGAAATTGTTGAGAACGAATCAGTTATAGATGGTGGGTATGGAATTGGAGTTAGGGTTTGTGTTCTTAAAGAACAGATTTAGGGATTGATGAAGATAGAAGAAAATTAGAAGATGGGTCATTAAAATAGTGGATTTGTGTAATTGTATTGGTGTTCTGTGTATAGGATTAGATCAGTGATGATGAACTGTGAGCATCTGTGATTTTTAAAGCATGCTATTAATACCTATCTCTGTATTTTTAGTAGGAAAACCATTACTAAATCTTCATTTTATGTTTGAGAAAGTTTATAGGGTTTTCTTTTCCTTTTCTTCTTAAAAATAACAGTATTCAAGTGCTTTTGAAATCTCATATAATTTGGATTGACATTCTTAGGAAAGAATTAGAACATAAGAGTTTTAATTGGGTGTACCTACCCACCCGATCCAACCCGCCATAATGTGGGTCGGGTGAAAACCGACCCATTGTAATGTTGGGTTGGTTGCGGGTGACAACTCCTATTACCCTTCATCAGTGCGTTGGGTGGTGGGTGAGGCCAAAACCAACCCAATCCAACCCATGTGCAGCCCTAGTTGCAACTAATAAAATGAGGTACTCCCTTCGTTTCAAGAAAAGTGATACTTTCACTTTAGGCACAATTCTCGAATATTGAATGTATAACTATTATGCAAACCACCACAAAGGATGCGTAACACATCATGTAACCATATTTTGGTTTTTGGATCGACTAATTTTTGTTTATTGAAAAGTGATACTTTCACATTCCGTTTCAGGAAAAGTGATGCTTTCGTTTCGTTTCAGAAAAAGTGATATTTTCGCTCCGTTTCAGAAAAGTGATACTTTCTCTCCGTTTCAGAAAAATGATAAATTTGTTCAATTTATAATTGCAGTTATCCGTCGATGAATCTCAATGACAGAAACAACTCTGCAAAAAAAAAAAAAAAAAGAAGAAAAAAAAAGATGGGATTTTTTTTTCTTTTTTCTAGAGGCTGAAGTATTATACTGTATTTTGTTTTCAGGTTGGTCTGGTATAATGCGAGAAATCTGCATCCTCTAAGGACCTTCAACAATCCACACAAGCTACAACCCATCTCTGGAATCTGGTTGGAGATGATGGGACACATTTGTTATTGGGGTGACCAACATCCGACCTACAAACTACAACCCATCTCTAGGAGTTTAAGTTTAAGAAAGTGTCACATACTTGACATTTTTGCATTTACACTGTTTTCGTATCCAGTGATCAATAACATCACATATTATCATGCAAAATACTATGTCAATCTCCCTATGGTCTTGAAAGTATATTAGTATCCGGTGCCCAATAACATCCACGGCATAATTCAGTGTAAAAATTGTTGTTGTTTTTCTACCAAAGGAAATGAAAAATGTTTATATAAAATGTTTTGTTTATCGTGCGTTGCACTCTCACAAAAAATAAACGCAATAAAAATGTGCACATAATTTCATTTTTGGTTTCCGCTCATACATAATCAAAATGCACTACTATAGATGCATCCGTATTAACTTAAAGGGGTGGTTTCCGCTCATAAACACCAGGTTGTCCAGGAAACTATGGGATTGTTGTTGATGAATATAAGGATCATCGGTACCAACCGGATTATTTTTTGTAGAGATGAAATTATCTATTCGATGGTGGCTCATCGAAAAATTCAGATGAACTGCTTTGGATTGAACTACTTTGGATTCTTACCAGAATTATAGCAATGGATGGAAGTTTGGTACAGGTAACTGATAAGCAGTCTATCAAGCATATTAAAGAGCTTGGAAATGATAAGACTTGTCCTCTAGTTTTCGAAACAAGCTATCCAGGTGTGCTGGCCTTGTGAGCAGTCAAGTTTCAGTGTAAGAAAAGCATAATTACAAGAGTTAATTGCTGTCACTGCCACCTCCTAAGTAAGAAATGAATGGTTAATATTTCTTTCGAAACCTAAATTACAGGCTCTCTGATATGAACTATTTTCCCTATAACGAACTATGAACATGATAATGTTTGAGCTTTAAGGTTGATAAGACTTGCGAAACATAACTGCAAGAAGATACCAATTCAATCATAATATAGCTTTGAGATATAGAAGACTTACGAGAACAATAAACACTATCCTTTCCTTGCCAATGTTATTGAGTATTCATTAAGACATATGAGTATTTGCGTTACTTTGATGGAGTAGAATCTTAAATAAAATTTCTAACAATTGAAAGGCAAGCTCCAAACTGATCCATCTATGTTTTGATAAAGCCACAGTTACAACTAGTTACAATTACATAAAGCACTACTCAAATCAGATATGAATACACTCTGAAATTCTCCAATTGAATAAACTGAAAAACTTAAAACATCTTTAATCCAATGATTACCGATTCAAGATCTTAAAAAAATAAAAATAATATGATCTACTCAGCGACAGTTGGAGGAGCAAAGTTCCCATAACCTGATTGCATTATTTGTCTTCCTTTCATTTGCTTGTGTTATGTTGTACGACTCACACAAAAATACCATTGTTTCAAAAACACCATTGCTTTTGGGCTAAGATAATGAAAATTTCAAAAACACCATTGTTTTAGAGATGTTACCCTAGGAAGAATAGTGAGAGATGTAAGTGCTAGGGAAATTTGACATGACACTACAATTTCAGACATCTGTGTCTCTATTTTCTTAGATTTCAAACAGGGTATGTTTAAAGGCTCCTACATAAAACCAAGACTCCTATCCATCTGATTTTTTAAACGGAAACTTCAGATCGGAGGCCAGTTGCTTGTTCTCTTTTCTATCAGGACGGCCGCACTCACGAACACTGCTAGTCTGCTAGTCTCCCCCCACTCTCACTCCCTGTATAACATTTCTACTGGAATTCTAGGGTTCGTTTGATTTTGTTGGAAAAGTTTAAGTAATTTACTAAAATAGCCTTAAGCGAATCCTATCTTTGCAGCCCAATGTGCAGGTCCAGTTATTACTGCTTCTATTGTGCTGCCCGTGATATAATGATACTGGATGTGTACATGCGGATGATAAACCTTTCGCCGTGGGTATCAACACAAAAAAGGCATTAAGGATTTTATGTCTTGTTTTAAAGGAAAACAAAGCCGGAGAATAGGAAAAAATTGGACAAAGAAGAAGAATTATAAACTCTGCAGATTCAGATGTGAACTATACAGAGGGTATGGGTAGCAGAGGTTCCAAAGTCAGGAATAGCCGAGCACAATTGATGATTACTTCATCATTCCAAAGTGTATAAATAATGTGTCGCCATAGCATTAGGTGCGCATATATATGATATCGAAAACACATTGCAATAAGTGTACCTCAGGCATACTTGCATAGACAATGCCATCTTTGTTAAAGTTCCAGTACATTTCGGACCAAGCGGAGGAAAAAGAAGCAGCAGAAGTATTGCTTTACCAGCACTCAAAAAGTAACAATTATTTTGCTAGCCTAGTCCGGAAAATTTAGAGCCACAGAGAGTTTAATTCTTTGTTTTAGCAGATTGGATAGATGGGATACCAAATAATAGGGAGGAAGGTGATCAACAACCGGAAGAGGTGGAATAAACATCTTAAGTATCTAATTACAAAGTAATGCCTACAGTCTCAAGGTTTACCTCATCTCGATGATAATATGAAAAATCAACTTCGTGCCCTGAATGAAATATCATCACCAACTGCTTTTGCCGACACGTTCAGTGTGGTATCATAAGTAGGCTTTATATCGAACTAGAACGGACAGGTAAACTAAAACCATATTTATTTTGTAAATTAAATTACTTTTATGTATCAGCAGCTATTTTGTTAGAGAATATTATCCTAGCATGCAACATGTTAATTTGTAGGAATGATGTACAACATTCTTGTCTAGCTAAATTTGGGCTATTGGGAGCCAACTGAGCTGACTCTGCTGGCCCAGATCAACGCCATGGAATGAAATTGCAATTGAAACAAAGAGGGTGATCCACCTACTCAGAATTGGTGTGCCGCTTGGTGTGCTATTGGTTATTATTCTGCTTCCAACTAGCACAAAGTGATTTTTTGTTCATAGATTTTGGTTCATTGGCATAGTTTTGGAATATGTTTTCGATACTGTTTTTGAGTTCTTTGACTGTCATCATGCATGGAGAATATCAGATGTTACAAGATATTGTCCATCTTAATTAGTGATAATATTGTTTCCATATTGCGGTTTGTAAATACATCACATGGGTTCTGATTCGTATCATGCACATTGTTAAACACAAGTTTTTGGTTCACATGCACTATGATAACGGAGGCACATATAAAGATCGAAATGAAAGAATTGCAGCCCATAACTGAACTAAAATGACCTGGGGCTTGAGGCTAGATATTTTATGGCCGCTAATGGGGATTCCAATTTCTTTTGGGGATTACAATTTCAATGGGGAAAGATGTTTGTGTTGTATGGAATTTGGTACATCCCTAATTAGTAATCTTGAGAAACTGAGTATTATTCTTGAGAGTTGTTAATTAGTCTCCATCATACTGTATTTTGATTTCATGTTGGTAACTCTGGAATGATGCTTGAATCTGCATCCAACAACCCATCCTTGTTTGCTTTTGCTGAAAGCTGCAACCCATCCTGACATGCCAAAATTGTGACTCTCTCTGCAACTTCAAATTAAATTCTAATGTTTATTTGAAATGTTCTGCTTATTGTGCATTACACTGTCAATAAATAATTGAAATCATAAGAATTCACGCAAACAATTTTATTTTGTTTGAATACGAAGGAAAAGAAATACAAATTGTTGCCAGATAATCAATCAAAATGCAGTAGTGCACGCGCGCAGTACTAGCAGTGCATCCATATTGAACTTAAAGCGGTGGTCTCCTCTCATAAACACCAGGTTGTCTAGGATAGTATGGGATTGTTGTTGTGGAGGACGATGAGGCATCATCACTACCAACCGGATTATTCTTCTCTTCTTCGAATCCAGCTCTAACCTTAGAGATGAAATTATTAAACTTACTGTTTATATCAGAACTTACATAGGATGGTGTTGATGCTGGTTCATCGGCGAATTCAGATGATCTAGTTTGCATTGAACTAGTATGGATTCTCACGAGATTCGCATGAGCAGAAAATTTCATCCCTGGCGTTGGAAATGGCGGCGGTGGTATCCCGGCAACTGGAGATTGATTGCCGATGGTTAAATGATATTCTTTCTTTCTTGAACTCTTGGCCGACGTCATTAATGGTTGTTTTCCTTGGTTAAGCGTCGTATTTGTGGAAGATGATTCAGCAACTTCTGGTACTGGTGGTGCGGGTGCTGGTAAATCAGCTGCAGTTTTACCACCACTGTTGAAAAATTGTTGAAGAAACGATTTTGGCGGTGCTGGTGGCGGTGGTGGAGGTGGGGATGATGGGTGTTGAGTTGTTATAGTAGATGAACTTGACAGTGGACGTTGTTCGGAGGCCTCTAGGTTCTTGTAATTATTTAATTTAAAAAAATTCTGAAAGAAATTCGGTGGCGGCGATGGTGGAGGTGTTGGTGGAACAGACACCTGGGATTTTAACTTCTCGAGCTCCTCTTTCTTTTGTTTTATCAGCTGAGTTATCCTTCTCTCCTCCCGCTCTTTCTTTCTTCTTGGTGGTGTTAGTAATTCCGGTGGTTGTGCTGGTGTTCTTAGAGAAGATAGTCTGTGTGATTCTGCTGGTTGAGGGGGTGGTGGTGGTAGTTGTGGAATTGAATTTTTTTGTCCGCGCAATAAAGACGAATCAACTGGCGGAATAGGTATCGGGTTACTAGTATATTGGGTGTCGTAAGATTCCGGTATTGGCGGAGCTGATGGTGCTGGCCGATAATAAGTTGCTTCCGGTGCCGAAAGTGAATTTTGGCTTGGATCATCAGATAACTGTTGGTAACCCATAGTAGGCCTATTACGACGACGAAGATGGTGACCACTGCCACTAAAATGATGATAATGATGATGAATATGAATATGGTACTGTGGGTGAGGCACATGATTCTCTTCCTCCTCCGCCAACTCTTCCTCCGCTTCCATCCAATTCTCCTCCTCCACCACTTCTTCCACCTCCATTGCTGCTTGTTGTTTAGGATACGGGTTCGGAGGGCTATGACCCTTCTCCCCACCAATAGTCCTCCCATGATCCCCGTCACCACCAATATTTGTCCCTTGATCGCTGTCATCACTAGCATTTCTAGTAAGAAGCCCACAAATAATAGCCAAGAAAACTATAACGAGAATAACACTACCCCAATTTTTCTTCACATCCGGGTAAGGGCTGAAAATACTAGTAATATAAGAAAGAATAGATGGAATCACAAAGAAGATTAAGATGAATGCTGTTCCAGGTAAAAATATGATCAGAAAGCTTGAATCAAGAAAAAAATCCCACACGGATGGACGATGATGACGGTAGTTCGTCGATGCAGATGAGATCGTATGTTGATCGCCCTCTCCTCTCATCGTTTTTTTAAGCTAAGGTGTTCCTGATTCTTGATATGTTCTTCCGGGAAATGGCTGGTAATAGGTAACGTTGGGCATTGACTTTGGGATAGTGAAGGAATGTGATCGTAGAAGATGCCTCAAAAAAATTAATAAGAATATGCTTAATTTTATTGTTGGGTCTGGTTTGAATTATTGTTCTCGTTTGAACTAGTTCTTGAGTTCATACTATAATAATTGATGTGTAATTGACAAATGTGTATAAACAAATCGAAATGAAACAAATACAATGTTAATATTGATTAGAATAAGAGGGTTTCACTGGATTAAGGGCGATTTTTTACCTACTAAAAGACCAGAATACAAGGTGTTCGGCCTCGCTGGCCAAGCAGAGGGTGTTGACTTGACTCATCTGCCTGCTGACGTTCATCATGCGACGCCATAAAAAATGTTTGAATGAGTTTATGGTTGCTAAGAAAAAAAGAAAAAAAAATGCTATTCAATTTGCAGAGAATAACATCCCAGAAGGCATGCTTGAATCTAGATAGTATGGCACAGTACTCACTATCCAGTATCCCGTTCATTGTAGTTTATCGCAGGCTCGAAGCCAATGGAAACCTAACTAAACTGCAACAGGACATGTGGGAGTCCTTCTATGGTTAACCTCCATAGTTCACTCTGCATTTTAGATGCTCAACCAACAAACAATATTTTACACGCACAGCAAGCAATGGATAAACTTATCATATGAGTAAATGACAAGCATTTTCATTTAATCTAAACTGGAGTAAATGTAACCTTCAGTATGGTCCAAAAAAGTCTTTTCCTGCTATCTCTAACATTTGAAATATAAGTTCTGGCCTGATCTTTTCCAAAAAAGCCATCCCCATGGGAACCGGCCTTACAGAAAAAAGTAAGACCACCACTACACCATTTCCAGGATTTTGTCACAGGCTATACCTGTTACTGATAAGATTTGTGATGGTTATAACCTGTTGTAAAAACGATGTTATTAATGATTGTGATAGCGTTAACGTTTTTATCTGTGACAATGTCCAACTACAGTCACGTTTATTAACCGTTACAATAATTAATAGTCACAATTGAACTAATATTATGATTGCGACACGTGTTAATCTTGCCACAGTTATTATAACAATTATAGTTTTTACTCAATATTTGCAACAAATAAGCGGGTGACACGTGCAGTCCTCCAGTTACGACTACTGTAACAGCTAAATTGTTACTGTTATTTCCAACAACTCTGAGAAGACGACACGTGTTGCTTTTACTCACATTTGTTGTTACAGTTATGCCCGTTACAATACTTTAAATTACGATTAAAAAAAAAGGGTAGCCCAGGTCATTATCATGGACCTGGGCTCCCAATTTACAAGCCTGGAATACAGGTCATCATCATGGATCTGTACTCAGTTTACAGGCCTGCAATATAATTAAGTTTATACCTGAAACATAATTGCAAATCGTTTCTTTTACAATTCAGTGAAAACAGAAAAGAAAAAAGAAAGAATCATTCTGACTTCATTTGGAAGAACAACTGCAGCTTCAGTGTTAGGGATATCTCCTACGTCTATCTGAAACAGCAAAAAGAAAACTATAAATCAGAAGCAAGAATAAAGGCTAAACTACTGCAGGACATAATTAAGCCTCAAACACAAACCACTGACACAGAAAGCTAGTCTGAAGTGAATAAGTATACCTTTACATAAAAGCTCAAAAGGATTATAAGCTCCATGTTCTTGAGATATTATTTTCTTCATGAATCCTACACAAAACAGTTTGAGAGATTGGTTCACATAACAATTCAACAACACCAACAAGAATACAGAGAAAACAAAATAAAGATCTTTCTGGGACGATAATTCTACAATTTTAAGCATCCAAGTAAACTATCCATACAATGTTTACCTTAACAAAAAGAAGAGCTGAGTAATTAGGGCCTCCAGCACTCAAATTCAGCACTTGCATCTTGGTTGAAATGGCATTACATTGACATAAACAGATACATCAGGTTTCATTTCAAGTGGAGGTTGGTCCCATTCACTGAAAAAAATTCACAAGAAAACAATTTGTAATAAATCTGTAACACAAAAAATAAAAAAAACATAGAAAAAAAAATTATTCTCACAACCGATATAAAACCAAAAAGATACAATAAAGATTTGATTTGCTTAGGTACTATAAGTAATACCTCTTCAAAACATGTGTCCTTGGTATGATATTAGCAAGACCTTCAATCATCAATACCACCACATCTCACAGAGACCCAAACTTTTCAGAAACAATAGTTGAAATATTGCTGGAAGGCACAACAGCTTCAAAACCTATCTTGTCTGCACAATCAAATATAATTAAATCTCAACTGAAAAGAATTAGCAATACCTTAACGGGATTCAGAACCCTTGAGAGACGAGATTTAATTGATCAGATTGAAATTGCTTGATGAAGCTCTGGCTGTTCCTTCCATTTTCTTCTGTCATTAAAATCATTCCATTTATCTGTATCATGATACAACAGCTCAAACGGGGGACCATCTGGATTAAAACAATGAAAGTGAGAACAATGGATTTTAAAAAGATACTCTAAGAAGTCCATTCAGCAATCTGTGTTGAAGCATCATAAAGTAACATTAGAACCTCATTGAGTCAAACAATCAAATAGTGTGACCGTAACTAGAAGAAATAAAAAGCACAAGTCTTTTACTTAAAAAACCAACATAAAGTTGATAATAGACATTGGCTAATACAACACCCTGCTGCCCATTTACAAGAATAAAGTTAAGAAATTAAGTAATAATCTTATCTACCAACTTAATCATATAAGATGGCGGAGTTTCAACTCATAACCTTTATCAACGATTTTGAAAATTAAAATGTTTCCAAAAGAAGTATGGATTCATTAAAAGTTTACAAGTAACCTAGTAACTAGTAAGAAATCAAGTTGGCACTCACACCGGCCGATCCAATTTGTGTAGCATCCTCTCTTGGTCCACTAAAGACGGATAGACACACTAGAGGATGAGATGTAGGGAAACCTGACGCATAACTGTTTACTAAATATGGATGGCAGGGGTTGGAGTAGACAAACTAAACCTTGTACTTTAGGCTCATACGCGGATATTTAAGCTTATGCTGGGTCAAAATAATATCTAAGTAGCATACTGGTCTTTGTTTTAAATATTTAATCTCAAGGCCATTCTTATCTAGACAACTTTAGTAAAATCATAAATAAGGGGGAAACTTTATAGATCTATATTTACAAGTTCTCAAAGTTATCATGGATCATGGTTTGATTGTGTTCTACATCAATGAGTAATTATTGTAGAAGATAAGATGTAACCATTTACATGTTGATGAAAGCATCAAAAATAACTTGGATGGGGTTTTGGTCTGTGAGGAGATGGATGATGTCCATGGCATGCTTAATTATGCGAACTGCCATGATCTTCTTCCCTTTGTTTCGCCCACAATTGGACATTGGCCTTCCTAAACCTTTTTGCTGAGTACCTACTAGCTGTGTGTGTGACATATGTTGCATGCCTAGCAGCAACACCAACATAATCCACCAATGACATGTCATTGACCTATAACAACATATTATTACAGGGGATAAGAATGCCAGATGGAAGTCTACAAAAAGACAAAGTAGTGAACAACTGACTGCTCCGGCCGCTATAAAAGAGTCAAGATTCTGCAAGCCCCTGTTTCTCCATCGCTTTTTAGAACACCGTCTCCACCTTGCTGAGATATTAAGAGAAAATGTTAGCATCACAAAGAAAAAGTAGAAGATATCAGGTGGAGATGCTCCAAGTGAAAAACATCAGCCTGCATTTTGGATTGAGAGGCCGAGGTTCACAAACGCATAAGAACTCATCACATGTTAGTTGGAAGAATACTGACAAAAGGAGTTGTAATTCAAATTGTACCCCGTCTCACTATAAATTTTACAAGTCTAACAATTTTGCAATTGCAAACCACTTCTTAAAAACCACTTAACATTGATCTTTTGGAACCTACAAATGATATATAAGCCTATCTTTAACCATACTGGCCTAACATGTCTCTCGTGCACTGCTGCGAAGTCCTACAAGCTTATTTAACTTACTAAATTGCGATTGCTCGCAAAATAACCTCAGTAAGACATCACCTGTAGACAAACGCAATGACATTAAAACGATCGACAAAACAGAAATTTTACAACTAAGCCGTAAAGGATGAAGAAACCACCACATTCCCGGAAAGCTATTGTCGCATATTCTTTAATAAAGATGTTTACTAGGAATGAAAGTTAAAATGAAAAATTTCACCAACACCTGAGCACAAAAGACAATAACTAAATAACTTATACTAATTATAAGGATGGAATGTCCTTTTAACCATTAGTTTGAGTTTTAGTTCATATTGCTTAACAGTAAGCGCGATAACAAAGTCGTTAGAAGTATCCGAGGTTCTCCTTCCACATATGGTTTTGATAGCATAAGGAAGGATATATGAAGAATCACATGGGTAAAAATTTCATTTACAAGTCAAATTTCAAAGCATTGGATAAATTCAGTAAGGCCTACATATTAGATGAGCTGCACAAGAAGGCTGAACAGGGTTTCACTATTACTATTGAGAAAGATAAAACCTGTTAATCTACATACCCAATGCTTATCGGCAAGAGCACCTTCCATTTCCGATGAAAAAAAGGATTGTAACCGTTTCTCTATTCAATCCCTCCTCTGCGAATGCATTTTAACAATTGATCAGAACACAAAAATTGGCAAGATCACACACACAAAAAAAAACATAATTAAAAACCAAGAGCATAAGGCGGCATATCTATCATACAAGTTTCTATGCTGAAATAAGTTCATGCAAGAAGCTGAAAATATCTGTATATGAAACATGAAAAAAAGGATGGAACTCAGGACATCCACAATCCAAAAGGTGTCTCTGAATTATGCTCTGTACACATATCTTTCTTCCCTTCTCTTTTGAGCTAGCTCAGGTAACATCATTGACAATAAAATAGACTAAGCTTCCCTACAAGATACTAAAATAGACTAAGGTAAACCCAACAGAAGTAGCTAAACCTAACTTTGCAACTACAAAATGGAGATATCAACAATTTTACGTGAAGTTGGCAGTAAGATCAATGTAGCCAGAAGCTGCAGAAGCAAAAGTAACCACGTAAGATTTGACTATTCGTCACATTCGGCTCTAGAAATTATTTCAGCCGAATAACCAAAGACTAGAAAAATATGATGCATAGGTTTCAGCTGCCAGTTTTCTCAGTTTCGGTATATCACCTCTTTCATTTTTATGAGTTGCCACATTCGCTGCCATGGCCATATAAATAAGTTTTTAGAGCATAGCTTGGTTGAACCCACCAAGCGTTGGTATGTCAAGTTTGGTTGTCATATTTTAGTGAATCAAAACTCATTTAAAGATTCGCTTGCTTATTTACTAGAGTCAACTTCGTAAAGGTTAGCTAGAAAGTTACTAGGATATGAGACTTACAAGTATTACGTGAAGACTTGAAGAATGTGAAGAAGTAAAGAACTACAACGACGACATTATCCTTCCACTTGAGGTTAGTAATATTTGACTTGAACTGTTTCATTTCTAACGCATCTTTCAAGTCGTGCATATTAAAAACATAAATGCAAAGATGTGAATGATTATACTCTAGTTAGACATAGTGTTAACGAATTACAATACGAAGTATAACGTCTATCTTTTGAACTTCGTATATAAGACATCGACATAATCGTATGAATGCTATTATGATTATGTATGGGTATGGGTGAAGATTTCGTCCGAGGAAACAATGTTTTACATTCGTTTAAAGGAAGTATATTCATAAACTTGTTTTGTGAATCGAAAGGGAAATCGCTAGGCTTATTGGTATTGTAATTCATTGCAAATATTTGGATTACCAATATGTGTGTTCAGTATAACCACTCATAACTTGTTTATGTATCTTGGTAAAACTATTCATAATGCCTGACTTTTGTATTGGTATGACTTTTATTAGTGAAACCGATCTTAAGTAATCACCTGATATGGTATGATCGATTTGTTGTAATTTGTATGACCAACTCTAGACATTGGGGAACCGATCCTAGTAAGAGGTGCAACCGATCACAAGCATGAGGAATCGATCCTTGTAAGAGGGACAACAAGTCTTAGTAATTGGTGACCGATCCTATGATTTGTTGATAGACGCATTATTGTGTCTAATATGTCTTAATTGTATATATTATTAGTGTTCGATTTTGTATTTATTTTGTTATTTTATGTCTTTGTAGGTATTTTTAGAGAAATAAGCTCTTGCGGTGAAATTGGCTTGAAAAGTGGTGTTTCACACCCCCAGGATAGAGTACTAAAGGCACCCCAGAAATGCACCGGAAGCACCCAAAAATGTGTCGGAGGAACCCCGGAAAAATTACTATCTACGCCCAAAAATTACTATTTGCACCCCATAAGACAAGTACTAAAGGGACACCCGTGCAGGATTAGGGGGAGGACATCTTCTTCTCAAATTCAAAAAATGAATTTTGGCGGGAAAATATTTTCATTAACAGCAGAATTTCGATCGGATGTTTGGACGTGATTTAGTGAGATTCAATCCCTGAAACTTAGTGGGTAGATGTGATATGACTATAGAAAGCTAGTATGGGTGTTCGTTTGGATCAGAATTGGCTGAATCGTGTCATGGAGCAAAACAGGGGAGTACGTGCAAAGGGAGAAGATATTCACGTGTCTGCTATTGCTGGAGTGTGCTGGGAGAGTTTGGAATGTTCTGTGAGAATGCTAGATGCGTGTAAGAGTTAAACAACGAAAGAAATACAACTGCAAACGCGTGGAGAAGCTAAAACAGGAAATTATTGCCGTGAGAATAAAAATAATAAAGAGAAGATTTTTTGAAGTTATGGAGGAGATTCGATGCATCTTTCGGGTATAAATAGATTACACAGGTCATATAGAAGGGGTGTCGAGAGTTTGGGGAGCTGAGGAGAGCCAGAGAAGAAGAAATCCGAGTTTTACAAAACTCGGTTTCTGCTGCTACTGCTGCTGATGAACATCAAGAACACGAAGAACAAAATCCCGTAAAGGAAAGTCGTTGCAAACTGTCGCTTAATTGCGGGAGTTCCCAACTCCTTTCCAGCGACTGTGCAACAGTGTTTACAACACTTGTCTTTTATCGGTCATTTTGTGACTATTTTTGTGCGTCGCAAAATCCTGTTCTACACCATTTTCTCTTTATTTCATCTTTGTAAACCATTTTTGAGCCTAAATAAATATTTTGAGAGCATGTTTACTATGATGAGCTAAACCCCAAAATTGGGGCGATGGAGGAAGCCTTATTTCACACTTGGGTAATTATATTTAATTCTTTTCATGACTTTTGCACTAATTTTAATTGAAATTATGATTTGATTTAATTAGTTGTCATTTGATTAGATGGGTCATGCTTAGCTTAGGTGATTTGGTGTCCCATGCTTAACATTTACATCTAATATTTTGAGAATCTATCTTGACAAAAATAAGAGTCACTTTATTTTATATTTTTATTGAGCTATAATTGTTAAAAGAATTATTATTTAAACCTTAAGAAATGAATTTTGTGGAATCCTAAGCCCTAGTACCTCTTGCCCACTTTGTTAATATTTTTGTATATAATTTTTATTAAATTTAAAAACTCGAATCTTCACAAATCTCAACGAACCTTTTACTATAACAAAATTGAAATCACATCAATTTTTGGCGCCGCCGACGCGGATTTGTTTTTAGATTTAGAGTTTTTAGATTTTTATTCTTTTGTTCTTTTTTTCGTTTCTTGGGTATTTGTCTTTTTGTTGCAGGTTTTGGATCAAAGAGGAATTGGATACGAAATACCTGGGGGATTAAAAGCTAGACAAAGCGAAAAGAACGGAGAAAAGACGAAGATATTTTTATTTTTATTTTTTTAATTAATTAGATTTTTTTTTATTTTTTTTATTTTTAGATTTTATTTTTAGAAACTGTAAATAGGACATTTTATTTTTGTATTTTATTTTTATTTTTGGAACATTAAACATTGGACTTTAATTATTGTTAAACCCTACGGAAGGGTACATTTTTTTAATAAATATAAACTGTTTGTAGGGAAGGACGATGATAACGATATCGTCTCGGCCCCTCGGGTTCGTACACTGACACAGGAGTCAGTGGCCCGAGTCGACTACAACCGTTTCATCTCTGATACGGGAGGTAAGCTTCTAAACACCCGCGAATCCCCTGTCAGCGGGTTTACTGTCTTCCTTAAGGTGCATATATGTTGAGGTTTTGAATACGGACTTTAATTTCTTTGTAAAGGGCAAGGCCAGGCCATAAAAGATAAGGGTTCGGATTTCATCAACGTTCTCTTCTTGCCCGCCTTTGGAACACATAACCTACGCGAACCCAAGCTTCAAATACTGATTAGAACAAGACCGATAGGGTAACGAGCTTGTAGGAAAGTCATTCAAAGGGAAGTATTGGGTATCTTATTAGTTTAACTCAAAAGTTCAGGAAGATTACTGTGAGTCGACTAGAGCCGCCCTAACGGGAAACGTTGCCAAAGAGGTGGGGGTATCAAAGCTCCTCTGAGCTTCCCCTACTTCTCTTCGACTCACTTTATTCGGATCGATCTATAGAGGTTTACTAAAACGATACCTAGTTTCCTTTTGGAGGAATAGAAGCTGGTCTAGAAACAATCTAAGGGAGCCATCATGCTTGTTGTTTGCTAGATTTTATAGGTTTGATTTGGTCGAGTCAGCCTTGCTTGTGATTGTGTAGAATTCTCTTGCAATTAAAAATGTCGAACTGGTATGATAGAAGCCAATACAATGAGTATTGACCTGAATTTGATTATGGACATCATCATTTTTATGACCATGGTGGGAATAGTTGTTTGGAACGCCAATCTTTTAAAGGTTATGGTTCATCCCATGGTGAGCCCAAGTACTATCCACACACGAATTGGTCTTACGAGAATAATTCTGATAATTCCTCTTTACTAGAGTCGACACGTAAGTTAGCTGAGACAACACGTAAGTTTGCAGAAATGAATAACTTAGTTATGGACGAAAATTCAACGAGTGAACTTTCTTTACCTTCTTTCCTAGATTATGTCAGGAAATCATGTGAGTTGGCCCAGAAGCTTTTGTTAGAGACCCAGAAAAGAACTTCTCTAAAAGATCTAATTATTCAAAATAGTGTTTCCAATTTTACCGTTGATATCAATGGTGAATATTTGCCTAATTTAGAGGAAGAGGTTAGAATAAAAGACCCTACTTAATTAGAAAAGGTTCAATCATCTTCGTACTATTATGATGATGAGGATAGTAATAATGAAGAATCTGAAATATGTAGGCATAGTGATCAGGAAACTATTAATCCAATTGGGCTTTGTAATGATGATATTATTTCTAGTTCAAATCCAAATAATTTTTATGATTATTCACCTATTCAAAAGGAAGAGGATTTGATTAGGGATACCACCGTTTTAGACGATGTAGTTTTTCCTTTTGATTACGAAGCCGATAGTGGTTTAGAGGAACGGGTTTATTTCTGAAAATGCTGTTTTAGAGTCTAGCGACTTAGAAACAATAGTCTTAGACGAAGAAGATAGACCCGTAGAGATGAGTAAAGATGCACTACTTGATAATAACTTAGAAAAATCAATTGACCATTTCCAAGAATCTGATGATCTAGAAATTAGGGAGATTATGACTAGTCTATCTAGAGACACTGAAAACTCTAAGTTTGGGGGTGATTATCACTTTCCTAGTGCCTTACCTTTAACTATCAGAAAGTCCCCTCACTTAGGACTTGATATTTGTGCCTCGACCATTTTACAAGATTACCTTCATACTCGTTTTCCCGAACCTAATGATGTCTAGGAAGAAGTGTAGTCGTTAGAAACCCATCCTCTGGTTGATGTGGTTTTCCCAGGCTATGATACCCAGATTGACTTTGTTTTCCCACCAAATAGTTTTCTTCCAACTGTGGGAACGTTTATATTCCAAATGTGTCGAATATTAAGTTCTGAGACTAAGCCTAAGTACTTTAGGTTAATAGAATCGACACATTTACTTAAGAATGACCACTACTCTCATTGTGGTAAATTATGTAAGTCAAATCTGATTGACTTAGAGGATCCTCAGTTATTTAGGTTATTATTTTGTGATTCTAAGTTCTTATTTGAGTTTTTACAGACTCTAGGTTCTAATGATTCGGATCCCACCTATGAGGAAATGCATCCAATGAAAATAATTTATCTAGACCCTTTCATAGAACCTGAACCTGAACCACAGTTATCGATAGTTATCAGGAAACTAGGTAAGGTCATGCGATATTTGTTCACTTTCTTGGCTTATTGTTGTTTCCTATGGTCAGCTCAATTTGGTTTTGAAGACCCACAGTTATTTCGACTGTTACTTTATGATTCGAGTGACTAATCCTTTCCTAGTCTTGCTGAAGACTTTAAATTTAGCACTTCTTGGGAGGTAACCCATGGTTTATGCGACACGGTAATATCCTTCCTTAACTCTTTTGCTTCAAATGGTAACAGTTTCTCCTTGTTCATGCTTTTAATTTTATCTTTAGAACATTGAGGACAATGTTAGATTTAAGTTTGGGGGTATGGGAGAAACTTTTTAGTTGCATTATTAAACTCCAGATCCTAGAAATTTATGCCTATTAAGGATAGCACTAACCAATCTAAGTGGATGGAAGCATCTTGATTGTAGGAGTTGAGGAACCAATCTGAGTAAGTGGAAACATCTAAAGAGTCCATTCATAAAAGAACAGAGCTCAGGTGTTAGAAATAACATGATAGTTTCATCGTATCTCGGAATCATCTTATTACTTCTGTTTGTTTTTTTTTTGCAAATTTTTATGTTGATGTCTGCTGGGTTGAAATAGAGTGATTGAGTTACTAAAAAAAAAAAAAAAAAGATCAGACCAATTAGACCAATCGGAATAAATATTAACACTTGGATAGCAATATGTGTGTGTTCTCCCTGTCTCCGTCGCCTAAACAAGCGTGGAACGCAGGATCCACGGGAATTACCATGTAATCTGCTGACAAGAAGCATGCGCTTGGATCCAAAAGATCTAATCATGTCGTTAAAAAAAAAAAAAAAGAGAATAAATAATAAATAAATAAATAAATAAAGGTTTATTATAAAATCGACCACTGGTTCCCTTGTATATGCCAGCTGAGTTGATGTACATTTAGGATTATCGACCACTGGTTCCCTTGTATATGCCAGTTGTGTTGATATTAGTCCAGACCAGTATCTCAATCAACTAGGTCATAGGTTCATCTTGGCATTGAAGTCCATTCGCAACTATCTATTTCTATATCCATCTTCTTAATCTATTCATGTGATTTGTTTGATTCCGGATATTGATGTCCATAGTGCGACTATCTGAGTAGAGCTCTGTCACTTATATATGAATTTTAGTATGCTTGAGTGCAAACTCGTGTACAACAATTGGAATTTCGCATCAGGGTACTTCTTCCTGTAGTCAATAAGTATGCCAACCAAGGAGGTTCTTTAGTGCATTCCAAGGTTCTGCGTAGATAGCTAGGGTCTGGAGTAAAGGTTTTGTGGGTACACCTCTGGTAAACCCTCCCGAGACTATAACTCGGCCACTAGGGCCACCTAGGGGTTCAAAGGCTTGTTGCACACGTTAAGTGCAATCGCGATGCCTGCGATAGTGAGTTAGGATTTTATTTTGTAAATTAAATTTGCTCGGGACTAGCAAATAATAAGTTTGGGGGTATTTAATAGACGCATTATGTGTCTAATATGTCTCAATTGAATATATTGTTAGTGTTCGATTTTGTATTTATTTTGTTATTTTATGTCTTTGTAGGTATTTTTAGAGAAATAAGCTCTTGCGGCGAAATTGGCTCGAAAAGTGGTGTTTCACACCCCAGGATAGAGTACTAAAGGAACCCCAGAAATGCACCGGAAGCACCCAAAAATGTGTCGGAGGAACCCCGGAAAAATTACTATTTGCACCCAATAAGACAAGTTCTAAAGGGACACCCGTGCAGGATTAGGGGGAGGACATCTTCTTCTCAAATTCAAAAAATGAATTTTGGCGGGAAAATATTTTCATTAACAGCAGAATTTCGATCGGATGTTTGGACGTGATTTAGTGAGATTAAATCCCTGAAACTTAGTGGGTAGACGTGATATGACTATAGAAAGCTAGTATGGGTGTTCGTTTGGATCAGAATTGGCTGAATCGTGTCATGGAGCAAAACTGGGGAGTACGTGCAAAGGGAGAAGATATTCACGCGTCTGCTGTTGCTGGAGTGTGCTGGGAGAGTTTGGAATGTTCTGTGAGAATGTTAGATGCGTGTAAGAGTTAAACAAGGAAAGAAATACAACTGCGAACGCGTGGAGAAGCTAAAACAGGAAATTATTGCCGTGAGAATAAAAATAATAAAGAGAAGATTTTTTGAAGTTATGGAGGAGATTCGATGCATCTTTCGGGTATAAATAGTTACCCAGGTCATATAGAAGGGGTGTCGAGAGTTTGGGGAGCTGAGGAGAGCCAGAGAAGAAGAAATCCTAGTTTTACAAAACTCGGTTTCTGCTGCTGCTGCTGCTGATGAACATCAAGAACACGAAGAACAAAAGCCCGTAAAGGAAAGTCGTTGCAAACTGTCGCTTAATTGCGGGAGTTCCCAACTCCTTTCCAGCGACTGTGCAACAGTGTTTACAACACTTGTCTTTTATCGTTCATTTTGTGACGATTTTTGTGCGTCGCAAAATCCTGTTCTACACCATTTTCTCTTTATTTCATCTTTGTAAACCATTTTTGAGCCTAAATAAATATTTTGAGAGCATGTTTACTATGATGAGCTAAACCCAAAATTGGGGCGATGGAGGAAGCCTTATTTCACACTTGGGTAATTATATTTAATTCTTTTCATGACTTTTGCACTAATTTTAATTGAAATTATGATTTGATTTAATTAGTTGTCATTTGATTAGATGGGTCATACTTAGCTTAGGTGATTTGATGTCCCATGCTTAACATTTACATCTAATATTTTGAGAATCTATCTTAGCAAAAATAAGAGTCACTTTATTTTATATTTTTATTGATCTATAATTGTTAAAATAATTATTATTTGAAAGAAATGAATTTGGTGGAATCCTAAGCCCTAGTACCTCTCGCCCACTTTGTTAATATTTTTGTATATAATTTTTATTAAATTTAAAAACTTGAATCTTCACAAGTATCAACGAACCTTTTACTACAACAAACTTCAAAATCTTATCACTTGTGCAACCGAATACAAGTTAAATACCATAAAAATGTTGTAACCGATCCTAGTACCTAGTCAACCAATTTTTGGAAAGCTAGTGTGACCGATCCTAGTACCCACATGGAGGTAGAACCGAAGCTTTGTGTTTTGGTAGAACCGTGAAACCCATTAATGGTGAATTGATAGGATAATCAATCACATAGTTCTTGGAAGTTAGATGAACCAATACTAAACTTGTTTGGAAGTGTGGCAAATCGGTTCCAATATTATAAATATGAAAAAGGATTTACAAAGTAAAGATGTCGACGTAATTTGAACATGTGCAGTAACTCTTATCTTTTATTGTTCAAAGATATTCCTTAATAGCTAAAGGAGAATCCCGAATCGAAATAAATTGAGAATCTTTTAATTAAAGTTTTTAGTTTTATATGCTTTTAATTTCCAGCAATTAAATGCATATCTTTAGAAAATAAAAAATTGTAATGCGCATTTACTAATTGGAGATTTTCTACTGAGATTTTGGTCAATATTTGGACAGTGCATTTCCAGGAATTATGAAAACCGATTTTGGCGTTAATTGCATATCTTTGAGAATATTCGGTTTTGGAAATTCCTTGGTGTCCAAACTTCCTTGGTCTATAAATATTGAAGTTTACATTTCAAGCAAACTAATCCTCAGAGCCAGCAAAACTACCTAGGGTTGTTGTTACTGGTGGAGCCGTCTATTCGGAGAGGAAAGTAACCTAATTAGGCAAAATCTCTTACGACCGCTCGTTTTAAAGACTTCTTTTGGATTGGGAAGCTGTACGAGTACCGTTGGTGGGAAACTAGATAATTACAGTTTATTATTAGTTTTCGATTGATTTGATTGACTAACGGTTGTTGAACTTTGATTGCACCTAGTTTGTTTATGCTTTAGAATCTTCTCTTCTGATATAAGATCCACTCAAACTAGATCGAAGTATCGATGGGGATCTTTAGACTATTTGTAGACTCAAACTTGATCACAAGAGATTCAAGTTGTTTTTGTACAGGTGTTTATTGAAGATCTAAGAAGATTTGAAGACAAAGAACATTTCTTATTTGAGTTCATAATCTTTGGTGTGCACAAAACTTGATCGGTTGGGGATCCAACTATAATCGGTTTATCTTTTTGATAACCTTGATTTGTTAGTTTAGTAGATCGGCATCAATACAATTCTTTGTGATTAAGAGTATTGATTGCATAGTTTAGACAATTACTTTGGTAGTTGTTAAGAGGTAGATCTAAGAACCTGACAAAGGATTTTATTGGGATAAACGGAAGAGCCTTTTGTTAAACTCATATCATGTTGTTTGAAAAGAGTTGTCACCGAACAGATTTGTTGTTCCTTTACTGTTTGGAATACAAACCAAAGGAATTGTTCCAAGTGCGTGACTTATTACAAGTTGGAGGCGCAGTGATACTGAGGGAACTAGGTGAACTATAGGTTTAGTTGCTTGGTCTCAACTATACGAAGTTGGTTTAGATTTTGTATAGCAGCTTAATTCGGAGAGTATTCAATTCTGGACAAGGTCCCGGGGTTTTTCGGCATTTGCGGTTTCCTCGTTAACAAAATCTTGCTGTGTCTTTTACTTTTACTTTTCTATTTCCGCAATTATAATTGTTTATTATAATTAGAAGTAAAATACACAAACGTTAATTCCTATTTACTTGATAGCAATCCTATTATGTTTGGTTAAGTCCGAACCTATTATCAAGTAAACATACTTCGTTGTTGTATTGTCTCGATCTCATACCCATAGACGATCACACGAAGTGTGAACCAATTAGTTGTATTGTCTCAACTCAGTCCATAGAAAATCACTTTCGGGAGAAAGGACTTATAGGTGGAAAAGTTTTAGATTGAGGTATATTTGGACACCCTTGTCTTTTCAATCGGTATCAGAGCAGGCAAACACGAAAAGATCTAACAATCTGTGTTTGGTGCGATCCAACCTATAAGAGTGGAATCTAGAAATGGGTTTTTATAGAACCTGAGAATGATTCAGTTAACGTAAAGCAAGACACCAAGAGTTTTGAATTAACACTTGATGATGGCATCTACGATTCAATATCTAAAGGCCTTTATGAAAGGGAATCTACTAGACAAGTTTATCTTGTTAATGATGTAAAAACTGGTGATAACTGGGAATACTGCCAAGCAAATCAGTTGGATAAAATATCCGATGATGGTGACTCAGATATTGATCGAGATGTGGATGATGATATCTCAAAATACTCCAAGATACTGAAGCCATTGGGAAAGAGTAAACTCAAAACTTCTGATGTCATTGATCTCTTAACTCCTCTATGTTGACAGAACAAGAAGTTGATAAAAGTTTTTCAAGGACAATATTGTGGTTCTCGCACCACTGAATATCTTCTTAAAGATCGTACAAACAATCTAAATTCTAAGAAATTAGAATGTGAAAATCTTCGAAGAGAACTGTTTTTATCGGAAAAGAAACGTGCCGAATCGAAAGCAATGTTTAATTCTCTACAAATACAGGGTCTTGAAGAAAAAGCCAGTGCTAGTCTCTCTCAAACAAAATTATTAGAGAAAGAGCGTGATGTTTCTCTTGAAAAAATTCACTTGTTGGAAGAGAAACTTGTTGAATCTGATGCAAGGATTAACTCAAAACAAAAGAGTTTTGAAGAGTAAAAAGGTGTATATCTCTCACAAGAGAAACACCTTAAGGCTGATCTAGCTGGTGCTCTTGATAAAATCAAGATGTTGGAAGAATAAAATTTGTACTTGAAAAAATCCAATGATAGCACAAAGAATTTATCCTCATTATTAGAAGCAGGAAGATATCATGGTGATACACGGGGATTAGGATATAAGGAATCAGATGCTTCCAACGATAACAATGAGATAAAATTTGTTCAAGTTACAAATTCTTTCCAACCATAGGATTCTACTGATGACAAAGATGCTCCTATTTCTTGTAGAGAAAAAAAGTCTGTCAAGCCTAAGAATAGTGTTCAACCAGCAGTAATCAAAGAAGGCATTTCTGCTAATGTCAAGAAAGCAACAACGTTGAACAAAGATAAGAAGTAGAAGAAGAAGAAAACTCGTCGAGCTCCAATCCAAAAGGATCCACAAAAAGGTAACAATAAAACTCAGTCTTCGTATGTTACTAAGCATTGTTATTATTGTGGCAATAAAGGGCATTTGCAATGGGGATGCAAAGTTCGTAAGATGCAAGATGCACTTTCTTTTGTATCAAACAAATTTGCTAAGATTTCTCCCCAAAGGAACTCAGATCGCTATTGTCCAAAGTTTAGGCAAAAGAATTATTATAATGATAGTTCAATTTTTTCCCATCGCTCGTCAAGGACATCTCATAAAAAACCCTACTATAGGAAAATAGATGACTTTGCAAATACTAAAACAAGATACGATGTTCCAAATTTGAGAAAGATTGTTTCGCAAAATATCCAAAAGGACAATGATCCAAATGGTATGAAGCAGAAAGCTGCTCCTGCGAAACCAACCTCTAAATGGGTCCCAAAGTCTCTCATAGCCAAGAAGGGACCAAAAGTTAGTCACAAGAATGACTCACAGCTGTTAATTATTGGTGACAATAATTACAAGAGTTTTCTTGAAAGACTAAAGAGAGACATCATGTCTGAAATCTCTTGTACTAGTGAACGTTGTGATAATGACACTCCTCATCAGAAGTGAAATAAGAAAAACAATAGATGGAACAAGAGAAAACAAACCAAGCAAGATGTCAAGAATAATGATTCTGTCTTAGTCACTTGTGATGAACAAGACAAGGATCAACTCAACACAACCTAGTTGTGTTAGAATGTGCATGCTCACCTTGGTGCTCAATCTTTTGAAAGGTGAGGAAGCACATGAAAAACTGAGCACATGATCTCTCGGTTATTATATGACTAATTAACATCTTTAGGGAGATTGATTTTCTTCTATACTCATACCTTATCTATCTATATTTGAGATTTTTTTTATAGAAAAGGTAATTTTTAGTTTATGATGTTGATATCTAATGATCATATATGTGTAGCTCTTGTTTGTACGGTGAAAACGACCCAAAAATCACTAAATTCGGACATTGTATGCAAAAGTTATGTCAAAAACAGTTTAGTGTTTTGATCCATCAAAAGTAACTACTGTAACCGATCCTAGTGAGAGGTGTAAGCAATCCTAGTGATTGGTGTAATCGATCCTAGTGAGAGGTGTAAGCGATCCTAGTGATTGGTGTGATTGGTTCATATGAAGGAGTATAAAACTGTTTTGCCCATAATTTCTTCGTCCGTACTCGGAATGACCTCATTCTTTTTGCATTGGTTTCGTAATTCAATTTCCTACAAGACCGAGGATTAAGTTCTATCCCATGTTGGTAGGATTTATCAAAGGATCATAAGGGGTTCTGATTGAAACTAATATGTGAAAAAGTTACAATATGTTGAATCGTTTTTGGTTTAGCATAAAAGCATATGTGTGTCGAGGTTTCAAATTTTGCATTGCATTAGTTAAAACTGGTTTTCAACCTTTTTATGGTAAAGGTTGGTCCTTGTTGTTGTTCTTTTGTCTTGCGATAGGATGACAACACAACGGGGGAGAGTTCTATGTGAACTTGCGCTTAATGATATATCTTTCTGGGGAGAAGAGGTACGGAGGTTGAGGTAAAAAAATTATTAGTTAATCGTTTTCATGTTTAAGAAAAGCCTGATGTTATTGCATATATTTATTGCTTTTGCTTAACAAAATTTCGGTACAATTGATGTTTATACCATTGTTTGTGTATGAATGTGTGTGTGTGATTTAATTGTTTCCGGTTAAGAAAAACTATTGTTATCTTTCTTTATGGTTTGGTATCAATTGTTTAGGCTTACGAAATTACGGTGCAATTGCAGTACTATAATGTCTATGTTTGTCTCAATTGCTTCCGATTGAGGTAAATAATTATGCAAGTTGATTTATTTGGTTTGTATGAATTGTTTATGGCTTAACAAAAAGGTTTTCGGGATCAATTGTTTAGTCCAATTCGATTCCGGATAAGAGAAACTAAGTTAATTCTGATCTTAGTTAGACTTATCAAAGTGGAGGTTTCGGTTATTCAAGTCTAATCGAATGCCTTAACAAGAAATGCTAGTTATCTAACCTAGTACTCGCCCTTTTTAAAAGTGAAAGGTCTAAGTTATTATTTGAATAATTAGAACCTGATGAGAAAAATATAGTTAATTCTTATCTTTATTTTTGTCTTATCGAACAAGCAATTGTATTTGTACAATCGGTTTAGCAAAAGAACTAAAGAGCTTAGTCAATTTTTGATTTGTTAAACTATTAGGGAAAATTTCTTTGGGCAATTGTTTCTTTGGTAACATATCAAAATAAAATTACTTTGTAGTTTCGGTTTTGATATTGGTTGTCTAAAATGGTGTGTGGAACCCTCGTTCTTTACTCTTATAGGTTTCGCAAGTCTTTTAGATTTCTAAGATCCTTTCGGTTTGTCTTTTATTTGCTCGTACCTTTGTCATTTTGTGACAAAAGGGGGAGAAATATATGGAGTAAACAAGTGATTTGGTATCACTAAGGAAAGGACAATGTTATATCTAATGAAAGAGTAAAGCATAGACTAGGGGGGAGTAACATATCATATGATGATTTGTAGTTATATGGACTACAAGAGGGAATAACAAAGACGTGTGGATTGAAAATATACCTATCTTACCTCTAGTTGGAGTATTAGCTTTGTTATTATAATGTCAACAACGACATAAATGGATTGAATGTATACAGGTTATTGTGTTGTTGAAACTTGGAATTAAACATATGTGTAATGAATTCTTGTAATTTGTTTATCCATATGATGTAAGAGTTTTTTCACTAAAATTGACAAAGGGGGAGATTGTTAGAGCATAGCTCGGTTAAACCCACCAAGCGTTTGTATGTCAAGTTTGGTTGTCATATTTTAGTGATCAAAACTCATTTAAAGAGTCGCTTGATTATTTACTAGAGTCAACTTCATATAGGTTAGCTAGAAAGTTACTAGGATATGAGACTTACAAGTATTACGTGAAGACTTGAAGAATGTGAAAAAGTAAAAAACTACAACGACGACATCATCCTTCCACTTGAGGTTAGTAATATTTGACTTGAACTATTTCATTCCTAACGTATCTTTCAAGTCGTGCATATTGAAAACATAACTGCAAAGCTATGAATGATTATACTCTAGTTAGACATAGTATTAACGAATTACAATACGAAATATAACGTCTATCTTTTGAACTTCGTATATAAGACATCGACATAATCGTATTAATGCTATTGTGATTATGTATGGGTATGGGTGAAGATTTCGTCCTAGGAAATAATGTTTTACATTCGCTTAAAGGAAGTACATTCATAAACTTGTTTTGTGAATCGAAAGGGAAATCGCTAGGCTTATTGGTATTGTTATTCATTGCAAATCTTTGAATTACCAATATGTGTGTTCAATATAACCTCTCATAACTTATTTATGTATCTTGGTAAAACTATTCACAATGCCTGACTTTTGTATTGGTATGCTTTTTATTAGTGAAACCGATCTTAAGTAATCACCTGAGATGGTATGATCGATTTGTTGTAATTGGTATGACCAATTCTAGAAATTGGGGAACCGATCTTTGTAAGAGGTGCAACCGATCACAAGCATGAGGAATCAATCCTTGTAAGAGGGACAACAAGTCTTAGTAATTGGTGACCGATCCTATGACTTGTGCAACCGAATACAAGTTAAATACCATAAACATGTGGTAACCGATCCTAGTACCTAGTCAACCAATTTTGGGAAAGCTAGTGTGACCGATCCTAGTACCCACATGGAGGTAAAACCGAAGCTTTGTGTTCTGGTAGAACCGTGAAACCCATTAATTGTGATTTGATAGGATAATCAATCACGTAGTTCTTGGAAGTCAGATGTACCAATTCTAAACTTGTTTAGAAGTGTGGCAAATCGGTTCCAAGATTGTAAATATGAAAAAGGATTTACAAAGTAAAGATGTCGACATACTTTGAACATGTGCAGTAAATCTTATCTTTTATTGTTCAAAGATATTTCTTAATAGCTAAAGGAGAATCCCGGATCGAAATAAATTGAGAATCTTTTAATTAGCTGCTGCCTTTGACTGATACCACTTTCCTTATTGAATGTTCTGTTTAGATGGTGTAACCTAAGTTCAAACGCCACTTTCCAAGGAAGAAATGAACGATTAAAGACTAGTAACCTTACAGTTTTTCTTCAAAACCTAGATTTCGGGTTCTGATACAAACTATTTGCTCTGTAACAATTTATGAGCATAAAGAGTGTTTTGAGTTGTAAGGAGATAAGTCTTCTTTGTAGGTTAAATTGACAAGCACTTTCACCAAACTGATAAAATTTATAGATGAGGTAAAATCAAAACTTAAGGTCTATAAAGGAAATTTTCTTTCTATATGTTCAGATGAGAGAAAGTAACAAGTACAAACATTTCCCAAATCTGGTTTAGATACACCCTGAAATATTTTCCAACTAAAAACCAATTACATACTCCCAATCTTATAAAGGGTGGCTAGGTATGAATTGATAATTGAAAAAAAAAACAAAGAAAAAAAACTTAAAAACATCACTAATCCAGTGACTACCAATATATAATTAAGATCTTAAATTTTCTACAGATATACAATTTCGACCGCAGCAGCATTCAATTAGGTCATAAGTTCTGACACTAGCTTAAGAGTCTGTAGATGAAGGTAAAACTCTGGGCAGATCTAACATCTCATATAAATATGAGAACATCCCTGCATAGAAAAAACAGAAACTTGAATGTCAATAATATGATGAGCTAAGACAATGAAAATATCAAACAAACCCCATTATTTTACAGATCTTACCCTGTTTTGGGATGCTAGAATTGATTTCACCACCCTTATGGGACTTTCGCTGGTACTTACAACATAGATATGAGAGGAGAAGTCATTGTGACTGGCAACTGCATAGATCTGTCTCTGTTTCCTCTTTGATCTCCACCAAGGTATCTGTGACTGTAATGATTCCCACATAAAACTTAAACTACTTTCATCATAACCTCCCATCTGATTCTGATTCTGGTAACGGTAACTTCTCATCATCAGCAGCTGGTTACTAGTTCTTCCCTCATCACCGCCTCCCTCCCTCAAACTGCTACTCTCTCACTCTCTGTGTATAATGTCTATCCAAAATTTTAGGGTTGGTTCATTTATAAGGGAAATTGTTTAATTTACTCAAATGCCCTTGAAGCTAATCTTAACGTTAAAGCCCACTATGCAGGCCCGGGTATAAGAGTTCATATACCCTATTAATGCTGCCATAGACCTCACGCACCGTGAATATCAACCACTTCACGAACCAAAGAAAAAAAAGAAAGAGTTAGAACCTCCAGTTGGGAATTCCCCAGGGTAATCGATGTTGGAAAATGAATCTAAACAAGTCTAGTTGCTGATTGTTAATTTCAAAGTGTATAATCATAGCCATAAGCGCACTTGTATAAATCATCTTGAGGCCACATATTAAGATTGCTAAATGAAATCAAAGGACAAGAAATTAACAGCAAGAAGCATTGGGTACTTAAAAATGAAATATAAAGCTGTACAAACTATACCCCTTATATAAATGCAGCTTGCTCCAATTTAAAGACTGCTGGCGAAGTGCAAAACCACGAACCTCTACTATAACTATAAAATTTTGAAAATAAAAATAAAAGCACTAAGTTCGCATCTATAGATAACCCAATTTCACTCTCCTATTGTAGTAGTTCAACCAAGAAACAATCAAACACGCTCCTACCCTTAAGCTTATCCCAAATGGAACTTTAACCGTTGTCCTGTTTGGAAGCCCTGTTATTACAATTCCTATTACCACACTAAAATTACTAGCAAACTGCAAACTGGAGGCAACGAAAGCAATATGAGGTGGAGGCGATGATCTTTTATTCCGAATGGAATATTACGTTGCTAAGTTAGGGATGTTAAATGATGGTTCAGTCGATGACAAACTGGAGGCAAGAAAGCAACTGGATCACAGAGACTATACACTTAATTCATTACGAACTATGTGTGTTGTGTTTGGGAGCAGTCACGGTTCAATGTTCTGTTTTAGTTGGTGTAGCTTAATATATGCCTACTGACAATTAATGCCATTTCCAAGCAAGAAATGAACGATTAAAGACTAGCCTTTGGAGTATTTTTATGAAATCCAGATTAGAGGTTCTGATACAAACTAGTTTATTAACATAACATAACCGTGTTTCCAGTTGTAAGGTAGATAAATCTTCTTGGCAGGTAAAATTGATGAGTATCATCGAACACTAACAAAATTTATAGATATTGTAATTGTAAAATAAGGTATACAGAGGAAATTTTCTCTGAACTGATCTTCTTTCTATTTTTATATAAGAGAGTTGCAACTACTAACAATATCCAAATCAATACACCTAGAAACTCTTCAAACTAAAACCAAATCGCATACAAACACTACACGAATCAGTTATGAAATTATAAATACACCCTGAATTTTTTTCCAACCAAACCTAATTACATAGTTTGATTAACTAGATACGAATTGATACTCCAATAAACAAACTTGTAGCATCTCTGATCCAGTGACACCTATATATAAAATCTTAATTTTTTGACAGATCTTGAAGTTGCAATAGCATTCAATTGTCCACATATTGCAGCACTTGCTCGCCTTAGGTCAGCCGATCTATCTCCGGATAATCAATCAGTATATGAAGATACTGGAAGAAGACCACTACATCACTAATATAAATATGAGAACATCCCCGCATAGAAGAAACAGGAAGTCAATATTATGATGAGCTAATTATGACAATGATAATATCAAACAAAACTCATTATTTTACAGATCTTACTTTATTTTGGAATGAGAGGATGGGTTGTACCACCGTTTTCAAATTTGAGATGGCCGAAACAACATAGATTTGAGAGGAGAAGTCATTATGACTGGCAATTTCAAACATATGTGTTTCTCCCCTTTTTGATCTCCCCCAAGGTATCTGTAATGCTTCCCACATCAAACCTAAACTACTTTCATCATAACCTCCCATCCGAATCTGGTAACGGAAACCTCTTATCGGCAGCATAACTCTGGTTACTACTAGTTTTTTCCCCTCAACAACGCCTCCCTCACTCAACTGCTACTCTATCACTCTGTAAAATGTTTAACGAAAGTTTTAGGGTTGGTTAATTTATAAGTGAATTTGGTCGATTTACTAAAATACCCTTGAAACTAATCCTAATGTGGAAGACCAGTTTGCAGGCTCTGGTATTACAGTTCGTTTAATAGGAAAACAAAACCAAAGAAATTTTATTTACGACCTTCGTGTTGGGAATTCCAAAAGGTACTCCACGTTCGAAAATAAATCTTAACAAGTCTAGTTGTTGATTGCTAATGTCCAAGTGTATAATCATAGCGATAAGCGCACTTGTATAAAATCAAATGAAAAGAAAGTAACAACAAGAAGCATTGGGTGCTTAAAATGAAATATTATAGCAGTACAAACTATACCCCTTCTACAAATGCAGCTGTCTCCAATTTAAAGACTGCTCGCAAACTGCAAAACCACGTACCTCTATAACAATAAAATTTAGAAAATAAAATTAAAATTACTACGTTCGCAGCTCTAAATAACCCAATTTTACTCGCCTATTGTAGTAGTTCAACCAAGAAACAATCAAACACACTCCTACACAACAATGGAAAGAGAGTATCGCATCTGTAATCCCGATAAAGAACACTATCCTGGTATCCTAAATCAGGTTGATGTCAATTCCACAATTGTAGCATGTCAAGCGATTAATGCACTCCCCCGTCACACACTAAGCAAATAAATTCCTATTAAGCGTAAGTGAAAAGTCCTGAAAAAAGTAGTCTGCCGTGCGTGCTAAGTGTATGTTAAGAACTACAAAAACCATACAAGAGTTACAATAATAGTCGTGAAGAAATAAGAATTACAAAATTTCACGAGAGAGCAATTTGGCCTCGACTGATCGACAATGTATTGGATTAGTTTGTCTTTACATTACGTAGATCTCGTTTCAATAACATCACAAAATTTAGTGTCATAAGATTCCTGTGTTGACAAAGCTGCTGGTTCTGGATGCAATGGATGGACGTGCGTATCATATGCCTAACTGATGAGCATTACCAATATTTTTCATTAGCAGTTTTTTTTTTCTTCTTCTTTTTTGATCAGATTCATTAGAGCTTCTATCAAGCTTAAAGTGCTTGGAATAGGTGGACTTGTCCTCAGTTTGGGCAACAAACTAGGTTTGTGGCGATGGGAACAGTCATGAGGTTCTTGGAATAATCCTGTTGTAAATGGTGTAGCCTTGGATTATATATACGAATCCGCAATAGTTGATTGTCATCAATGCCACATTCCAAGTAAGAAGAAATGAACGGTGTAAACCTAGATTTAAAGTAATTTTTTCAAAACCAAGATTTACAGGACTAGCTGCTCTGTAACAACTATGAACATAACGAATATGCAAGGAGATATAAATTCAAGCATAAATGGCATTGAGATATAGGAGACTTACAAAAAAACACTATCTCCAGACCAACGTAAATAAGTCAATATGAATGGCATAAATGGCATTGACACGCACCAAAATATGAATGTATATAACTATCATGAAACATGAACGACATTTAATAACTAAATTTATTGTAAATTTGTAATAGCAAATAAGGTCCACAGAGGAAATTTTCTCTAGCAATTGAAATATAAGGTCCCTGAAATCTACAAGTACAACGTTAATACACCCTGAAATTTCTCCAACCACAAGCAATTGCATACTTTGAGAAACTCAAAACATCTTTGATCCAGTGATTACCAATATAATAAAATCTTCTGAATATCTACTATTTCAACAGATGGGAACATCAATATCACAAAGTTCCAATTTTGGTTGTAAGGTCAGAACTCCCCAACTAATCTATTTCTCCAGCTTAAAATTTTGAACCTCAAGAAAAACCTGAAGACAATGCTACCATTTCAACAGAAACTACCGCAATAGGAACTCATTTTCCAAATGATACCCAATCTTGGATGAAGATAAACATGTAGATGCACATGATAAATACCAAACACCATTGTTATGCAGATCTTACCTTATAAAAAGGTTTCAGAATAGGTGTTGATTGGAAGACACAAATTAGATTTGAGAGGAAAACTAATTATGACGATAATACTTCAAAGAGATCTGTAATCAAACCAGATCAAACCAGAACTACTCTCATCATAATTCCACATGTGATGTTGGAAGCGGTAGCTTCCCTATTCTCCACAAGGTAGTCTCCCTTTTTCAGAAACATAATCCTAAAGAAATGTTAGGGTTTGGGTGGTTTATAAGGACATTTGTTCGATTTACTAAAAAAACCTTGAAATAATCTCAATGTATATTTATAAAATCCAACCCAGTGAGGCCTGTTATTACGCTGTATTGCACTGCTTTTTGAGACTGGGGAGACTTTGCAGACCTACCTCATTATCCCAAAGCGTATAATCTTGAGGTCTAATCTTCAGTTTTGTTAGATTTTGGTTGAATTTATGATGAAGCTTAAGAAGGATTTTGATCATGAAGAAGTGGGAAACTAATAGTTTTTACTCACTCTCTTTTCACATTTAATTTTATTTCTCAATAATGTTTCTGTCTCTAAACATGGTCAATATAAGATCTAGAGATAAGATGACACATGTGGACATCTATTGTCCTTACAATTCTACTACTACTAATACTACTAATTAACTAATTAATTTAATCACATTACTCAACATTCTCCTCCTTAATATGATGATCTACAACTCCTAGTAATTCATTAAAATTTTGAAACTTTCCTTTGGGAAGTGCCTTGGTGAAATGTCCGCCAATTGATCTCCCGTCTTGCAATACTTGAGTTCTATCTCACCATCTTCAACCGCTTCTCGAACGAAGTGATACTTGAGTTTGATGTGCCTTGCTCAACGATGCTCAACCGAATTTTTGGACATAGCAATTGTCGATCTATTGTCACAAAAGATTTCGGTGCACCCTTCTTGTTTCTCTTGAATGTCTTCCATGATTCTTCTTAGTCATACAACATGAGATGTAGCTATTGATGCCGAAATGTACTCCGCTTCCGCCGTGGATAGAGCTACGGTTGGTTCCTTCTTCGAATCCCAAGAAAATATACCCGAACCAAGAGAAAAACATACCCCGATATACTCTTCATGTCATCAATACATCCTCCCAAGTCGCTATCACAATAGCCAGGTAACTTGACATCCAAATTTCTAGAATACATGATTCCAAAATTCATTGTTCCTTGTATGTACCTCAACAACCTCTTTTCCGTGCCAAGATGTAGATGACTTGGTGAACTCATGAACCTAGAAAGCAGACTTGAAGCAAACATGATGTCGGGTCTTGTATATGTAAGATACAATAAGTTTCCAATAAGACCTCTATAGTTAGTCTTATCAACTTTTCTTCCTCTATCATCTTTCTTGAGTTTCTCATTCACTATAAGTGGTGTAGATGTGGGGTTACAACCAAGCATACCAAATTTCTTCAACACCTTTTCGGCATACTTGCTTTGAGAAATGAATACTTCATCTTCACTTTGATGAACTTCTATACCAAGGAAGTACTTGAGTAAACCCATGTCACTCATCTCATATTTCATCATCATTTCCCTCTTGAATTTTTCAATCATATGAACATCATTACCCGTAAAAATAAGATCATCAACATATAAAGCAACAATGAGAATAAATGTACCTTGTGTTTTCACATATAGCGTAGGCTCACTCTTGCTTTTGTTGAAGTTTTGCCTTTTGAAGTATCCATCTATCTCACTATACCAAGCTCTTGGTGCTTGCTTGAGGCCATACAAAGATTTCTTCAACTTGTATACTTTGTCCTCTTCTCCTTCAATCACAAAACCTTGTGGTTGTTCTACATAGACCTCTTCATGGAGTTCTCCATTCAAAAATGCCGATTTGACATCAAGTTTATAAAGTAACCAACCTCTTTGGGAAGCCATAGCAATCACGTCTCTAATGGTGTCAAGACGAGCAACCGGTGCAAAAGTCTAATTCTAGTCGATGCCGGGTTGTTGCGAGTATCCTTTTGCCACCAACCTTGCTTTGTTCCTTTGAACCGATCCATCCACATTGTACTTCACCTTGTAGATCTATTTCACACCAATAACTTCTTTGTCACTTGGCCTTGTTACTTTCTCCCATGTGTCGTTATCATTAATGAGAACAACTTCTTCTTCCATGACTTTTATCCATACCGATTCTTTTGATGGTTCTTTAAAAAAAATCGGTTCAACTGTACAATAATTACATCTTTCATACACTTCAATCAATCTATGCATCTTCCTTGGTGCCGATGGTGGTGATGTTGATGCACTAGTACTTGGAGACATACTTGGAGATACTATTTGTCTTGTATTTGGAGGTGTTTGAGGTAGTTCTTCCTCATTTTATTCACCTTCTTCAACTTCATTTGTTGTTGAATTTTCTTGCTCTTCATCAACAATAATGGTTCTCTTCTCAATTTTACCTTCTTCCCAATTCCATGAAGCACCTTCATCAAACAAGAAATCACGGCTTGTGATCATTGTGTTTTTTTCAAGCTAAACAACTTATAACCTTTTAATTGGAGGCTATTTCCAAGAAATATATATTTCTCACTTGATTCATCAAGCTTTGTTCTCTTCACCTTTGGAATTTGATAATTACACACACTACCAAAAACTCTGAGATGCCTTGCCGATGGTCTCCTCCCACTCCATGCTTCAAAAGGAGTTTTGTCCTATACGACTTTTGTTGGATACCTATTCATCAAGTAGACAACGCTGTTAATGGCTTCAACCCGAAACTCTTTAGGCATACGCTTCTCATGAAGCATGGACCTCGCCATCTCCATCACGGTTTGCTTCTTTATCTCGGAAACACCATTTTGTTGACGAGTATAACCCACGCTTAATTGCCTATCCAATCCTTCATCTTCACAAAATTTGCCAAACTCTTTGTTATTGTATTCTTTGCCTCTATCACTTCTCAAAACTTTGATGTAGTGACCACTTTGCTTTTCAACAAGGCTTTTGAACTTCTTGAATATGCTAAAAACTTCGGACGTTTTAGTTGGAAGCCAATTGGCAATGAGTGAAGTGGCACCACACCTTATATTTAGGATCTAGTCTAAGGAGTTAAGCTATGTGGGACTATTTTAGTTCTCCAACATGACCCCTCCACGTGTAGGGCTCCGTGAGTCCTCTACATCGTGGACCGATGTATGGTTGCCCTTACTTACTGGGTCTTACGTCTCATACAGGGCCTAGATCTGATACCAATTGTTAGATTTTGGTTGAATTTATGATGAAGATTAAGAAGGATTTTGATCATGAAGAAGTGGGAAACTAATAGTTTCTACTCACTCTCTTTTTTCATTCAATTTTCTTTTTCAATGATGTTTCTCTCTCTACATGGTCAATATAAGACTTAAAGATAAGATAACACATGTGGACATCTATTGTCCATACAATTCTACTACTACTAATACTACTAATTAATCTAATCACATTACTCAACAATTTCAAGGTACTAAAACTTGGCCGCATTGGTGTATAACTTGAGGTGACAAGTGGAGCGGAGTTCCACGACGTAACATTGAGTTTTAAGGAAACCGAGCAAAAATAAAATAAAATTAGTTTTAAGGAAGCCTGCTTTCAAAGTCTAGCTCCTCCATTGCTGTTGACGTTACTATAATTCTAATGCGGAAAAACACGTTATTTCAAGCCTCGGAGCATCCCAAAGATATAGATTACCGGGCTATTATCCTTAGACGAGAATTGGCTGCTATGAAACTTTAATTCCAAAGAAGCAATGAGCTCCAAATTAACGGCTGCAGGAAAGAGTTCCAGTTACAAGAGAGAGAAATAAGGGAAGGTGGGAAAATTGAAGGCAAATTAAGTGAAAACTTCATACCAAAACATTATCCAATTTCACTCTTGTTTGTTAAGTAGTTCACTTTGAGTCAATAGTCGAAGGACATAGCGTGTGACCCTGCTGTAATGCCTAGTTAAGAAAAATTATTATGGTTATACAAGATCTCCATATTTAAAATATACAACATTTAAAACAGATCTGTAGCAATGTAAATTAACAAGCATTATCATCATTGCATACTAAGTCCTTGTGCATTCATGGTTTTAAGCTAAGGTTTTCAAAGAATAAGTTTTGGTATGTTCCTCCAAAAAATGATAAGAAATAGGTTATATGTTTTCTTATGTATTGACTTTGGAATAGAGGTTTATGATTATCATTATTGAATATCGATAATGCATCAAATATTCATAAATAAATGCTTAACTTATTGTTGTTTTTAATTTGAATTATTGTTATCATTTGAACAAGTTTTTGAGTTCATACTAGTATAATAATTGAAGTACAAAACGGAGGGTGTTGACTTGACCCATCTGCCGGCTGGCGTTCATTATATGACGCCATAAAAAAGTTCGAACGAGTTTATAATTGTTGATATTAAACCTAACTAAGCTGCAACATAACATGTGGGAATCCTTCTCTAAAGTCTATTCCTGCGTTCATTTTCATAATTACTGAAAATGCAAAAAAGTTATCGTACCGTATCGATGATGAAGTGCTTTCTAGTCGAAAAGGTTGGATTTGTGGTGCTTCTATCATGGCTTTTTCTGATAAATGCGTATCAACACTCCACTACATTCCACGACAGTACGATGGCAATTGGCAAGAAGCTGGTTTCGCCTTGTCTAATCACTCTCCATCTCGTGGACGGCAGATGAATAAGACTATCAACAACACTCCACGATTTTACGCCGACATTAAGAGTGCTAATAAACTGATAGATAAGTAAGAAGAAGCAAGGTACTCAGATTTGGAGTTGGCACAACATATCCGTAAGTTTGTTGTATATTTATAGGGAAGCCGGGAAGTAAACCAACGGTATTGATGGTCTTAGAGATGGTGGACGGTGGATCATATAGATAATGTCACCGAATTTAATTGTTTCATTTATTATCCTGAATTTTCAAGTTTTCCAACCGATCTTGTTTAAGCCATGTACGTTTCGCATTTAGAAGAAGAAAAAAATCCTTAACTCTTTGAATTAAAATTCTATTTCAATCAATATCAGCCGGTATATCCATAAAAAAAAATGTTTAAAAAGGAAAGTTTATACAAATTCCATGTGTAGTGCTGCTTGGTTATGGAGTTAAACTAGCTTGTTCTTTTCGTGACATGTTTGAGCTTTGAAACTTTGAAGTCAAAATTTACTGGTTTGTTTAAAATGTTATGTATGTTCATTAGGGTAATATTATTATAACTGTAATTAAAATGATATGTAACTAAAAAATATTTTGCTTGCGGATAGAAATTCATCAACAAAGTGTTTACTATATATGTATATCCCGAACTGAATAAGTGTTACATAACCTAGATGTGAAATTTACATTTCACTTTGCCGATTAATATAATCATTTCTGCCTATCCGAATCTTCATAATTCGCCGAATTACTAATTAGGATTCTGAAAGAAAAATCTGTTGTTTTCTATCACTTGAAGTAGAAAGAAATGCGTATACAGTATATAAATGAACGGAAGGATAAAGCAAATGCAACTTAGTACACCATTTCTCTGAATTATTTCACAACATTATCATGCTTAATTTTGTTGGAATTTTTAGTTTGAAAACAGAACTAAAAATACAATTTACCGTATTAAAACCAAAATTGATTTAGAAAAGTATAGCTGGGTTATCCATCGATAATTAGTTGTCGTACATAAGTAATGGTGGGAATTATCTTTAGCCACCGTGAGTCACCTACTCACCAATGGATAAATGCCACTTGCCGCGGCATTTGCATTAATAAAATGATTAAGTATTGCGTTCAAATATTTTGACGATTATATGTTCCTTTCTCATCCAAAATTCAAATATGCTTAAGAGAACATACATTTACCACTTGTAACCAAAATTCAAATATGGTAACAAGTGAGACAACCAATGCTTATGTATATAGGCTATAATAACAGACTTCACTTCCTCAAGATTTCTCTAGATATTTCTTGACATTTCTACGGATACCATTTCAACAAACTTCAAGTTGTGGCATCTCTTCCAGTATCAGGTTTCACAAGATCTGAAACTGATAAAAATTGATCAATGGAATCTAAGCAAAATAAAAAAAAATGTTGCGAGACAGCCCAAGGTGTGATTATAAATTTTGGCCAGCTAGTCAAGCCACCAATTGGTACCTTGGCTTACTCGAATCTATGAACATAAAAATGTGGACTATAATTAGAACTTGACATAATTCAAAAATACCTTCCAAAATCTCGTTAACAGTACACAGATATGAATCATGTGAAGGCTTGAAAACATTGTTGGCAGTGAGAACAACCGCTAAGAGCTTGGAAATGATAGACTTGTCAGTCAGTTTCGGTAACAACCTAGGCGTGTGATTGCTTTGGGAGCAGTCAAGGTTCATGTGTTTTAGATGATGGAGCATTGGATTAAGATATTTCAAGAGTTAACTGCTGGCAATGCCACTTTCCAAGTAAGAAATGAACAACGAAAGACTAACACTACGATATTTCTTTCCAAAACCTAGATTACAGGCTCAAATATGATTCAACAACAGAAATGCACGGAGATATGAATTCAAGCGTAAATAGCTTTGAGCTATAGATTCAATTGAGCACCAATAATGCGAGGAGGCATCAATTCAAACACAAACAACAATTAAATGAAACAAATTTAAATTATAAGGTCCACAAAGGACATGCCTTCTAGCAATTGAAATGTAAGTCCCGACCTTTCTATGTTCACGTAAGTGAAAATTACAGGTACAAACAACAAGAAACTGATATGACTACACCCTGAAATTTTATCCAACAAAAACCAAATTACATACTTTGTCCCAACCATATAATTATTGTTTAACTAGATAAATATTGATAAAAAAACAAATAGCATCTCTAATCCAGTGATTAACAATATATAACATCTTAAATTTTCTGCAGATCTACTATTCAACGGCAGCTACAACTGTGCAGCTTAAACAACAATTATCCAATTTTGGTGGTAACCTAACATAAATGTTAGAGTGGTGCACTCCTACCGGACACTCCAAAACCTAACTAAACTAAATTGCAAATGATAGACTTGTTCGCTTGCACAGTTCATATATATATGGGAAGGTGAAAAAGCTAAAGGCTAATAAGTGTTTGGAAATGATAGACTTGTCCTCCAATTTTTGGTAACAAAACTATTAAGTGTTTACCATGCTTGGGGCGCAGTAAGGTCCATGAGGTTTTGTTTCAGATGGTGCAGCATTGGACTAAGATCTGCCTACTTAAAATAGTCAATTGTTGTTAATCCCACATATGGAATGGTAGAAGACTAGCCTTACCAGGAGTATTTTAAAACCTATAGATGCTTTGCAATCGCTTGTGATTGCAGTGAAATATCAATGGAGTAAAGCCTAAATAGCTTTGAGATACAGATTCTATCAAGCCCAAAAATATGCACTCATTGTGGTACATTATGACTGTCATCAAAACCTAACAACATTTATTGATGAAGTAAATCAAAACTTGATATTTGTAAATAAGATCCACAAATAAAATTTTATCTAACACATACAGACTACTCAAATCAGATATGAATATCCCCTCAGATTTCTCCAAAGAAGACCAATTGGATACATTCAGAAACTTAAAACATCTCCGATTCAATGATTACCAGCATATAAGATCTTAATTCTTTTTGCAGACCTACATCTACTACCATTTGCAACAAAAAATATACCCAATTTTTGGACCATCCCTGCTTAAAAAAAACAAAAGATGAATATCAATATTATGGGCTAAAGAGAATGAAAATATCAAAGAACACCACTATTTTGCAGATCTTACCTGGAAGTAATGATTTGAAGTTTCATAAGGTCCGATACAGTGATAGAGATTGTATACAACTTAGATTTGAGAGGAGAAGTCATTATGACAATTTTGAAAGACTTTGATTTCCAAGCTATGTGTAATGCTTCCCACAAGATACCAAAACTACTTTCGTTGTAACACCCCGTCAGATTCTGGAAACGGCACATCGTAATCAGAACTCCCTCCACACCGCCGCCTCCTCACTCACTCACAGTGCTGGTCTCTCGACTCTCACTCTCTTGGTAAAATATGTGCCGAAGAAATTATAGGGTTCAGTAGATTTATAGGAAAATGTGTGATTTACTAAAATGCCCATGAACTGATCCAGTGGATGTTTGATGGTCCCGTCAGTTACAATTTCCGGAGCCTAGACTCCTATGCTAATTTGTGACTTGCGAGACTAGATTATGGTGTCACCACCACTAGTTCCCTCTGTCATCGGCGGTTCTTCTTGAGCACTACTCCCGGAAGTTTACTTGACATCGGTGGGTGAGTTTGGAATGGGAAAAGGAAACATGGAGTTTCAATGATTATTAAGATGAGTAATGTATTAGGCAAACATATAATCAAAAACTGTGAATCTAAAAAGAAACTCTTATGGCCATAGTTTGTGGATGAGCTGCTGTTTGGGACTTGATGGTGAAAAGTGGAATCGAATTCCATGAATTTCACACCGAGCCAACCTGTATGATTATAGTGTCTTCCTACCATTCACAAACTTTAATAGTGCAGATGAAGTGTTTTTATTTACAGGCTGTGTTGTCTCATTGTAAAGGGGGCTTAGGCGAGATAGCACCATCTTTGTTGGTGAATCCAATTACGATGAAGATGAATGCCGTAGTTGGCAAAAATATAATCCCGGAGAGGAATGGACTCTCCCTAAATTACTTTTCGATCAATATCAAAATACACCAAAGATTGATCAGACAATCCGATTCAACATACCATTCCACAAAGCACCATGCGTCCATCTTTACAGCCAAATGTGGCAATATCTCCACGACGCTTCCAAAACTTGGATCCTGGAGAGCAAATTAATCTCAATTCTGTTATTAAAACCACTTGTTTTGACATCACATATACATATCACTTTGTAATGGGGTGAAAAGACTAACAGAACCAGCATAATTGTAACTTAATCAAAGTTGAACAAATTATTTCAATAACGACAAGAGTTTCGAGTCCGGAAGAATCACGCAGCCTTGACGAATTGAGTCCAAATTTCTACCAAAGGAAAAATTGAACAAATGGTCACTGTCTATTAGAGAGGTGTAAGCAGAAGTGAAATGTCCTACAAAAAGTACTCTGCAATGCGTGCTAAATGTAATTTATGTGAACTACAAAAAATATATGAGTTTGTACTTATGGTTTCTAACTTAGTTGGTGTTTAGAACTTTAGATAACTGAATGGCACACATGAATGAGAATTAAAGGCTAAAGTGCTACATATTCGTAGAATAAGTAAATGTTGTATTTGAAACATTACCAGTAGTACAGTGGTAAAGTCGCTCCGTGATGATACCAGTGACCTGAGTTTGAAACTCGCTAGCACCAAAAATTCTTTACCGATAAAAAGAAAACAAACATTGGAACAAATGCTTCAACTTCCTAATCTATTAAGTTTTTTAATACTATTACTATTCTAAATCGTGGTAAAATGTCTCCTTTGCACATATGCTAATATAATGGTGTCATTCATTATCCTATTAACACCATCAAAATTTCTTCAATTAAAAGTCGCATACCTATTTTCTTCAATCAAAATTTCTTCAATTAGAAGCCCCATACCTATTTTCTTCAATCAAAAGCCAATGAATACACCCCCACACAACGTTTGGGTGGAAGAAAGATCCAAATGAGGAAGGGATTAATGAGTTGTTCCAATTGATGGCAATAAGTTGGATTCTTGTTATTCTAACAACTGTAACCAGAGCTTCTATCATGCTCGAAGTAAATATAAACTTGAGTAAACTTTTGTAACCTTAAGTAAGGTGCAAAATAATCAGATATGCACAATTACAAGAATTTCTCAATGCCACTTCCAAAATGAAAATGACCAGTTGAAGACCAACTATATGATATTTCCCTCCAAAACCTAGATTACAGGCTCTGATATTAACTAGTTACTCTTCAACAAATTATGAACAATAACATACATAGGATAACACAAAAATGATTCAACAACAAAAATGCAGGGATATAACAATTCAAGCGTAAATAAAGCTTCGAGAAATAGATTCAATCAAGCATTAAAAAGTGCAGCGAGAAATCAGTTAAGACACAGATTAGATGAAGGAAATCCAAACTAAATGTTTAGTCTCTACATAGGACAAGTTCCCTAACAATTGAAATGCACCCTCCAAAGTTTCAAAGATAAAGCAAAAGTTACAAGAACATCGCTACCCGAATCAGATAAACAGTTATCTTAGAACACTATTTAAATTGCTGCCAATGCCCTTTACAAGCAAGAAATAAAGGGATAAAGGCTACCCTCACAAATGTAAATAAGTCTTCTTTGGATGTAAAATTGACAAGTAGTGTCATCAAACACTAACAAAATTTATAGATGAAGTAAAATCAAAACTAAATATAAGGCATACAGATGAAATTTTCTATAACAATTCAAATTTACGCATAAGAGAAAGTTATGTAGAGAAAGTTACAACAAGCATTACCAAAATCCTATATGAGTATCCCCTGAAACTTCTTCAATCATATTGCTTAACTAGGTACGCACTGATACTCTAAGAAATAAACTTCAAATATCACTAATTAATCCAGTGATTACTGGTATATATATAAAAAAAAAAATCTTAAATTTTCTATAGATCAACCATTTCAACAGCAGCAGCAATAGCATTACATTATCTAATTGCTGCCAAATTCACTCGTAAGTCAACTGATCTATCTCTAGCTAAAGATTCTGAACTGGTGATCAAAAAAAATAAGCCCAACTGATATCACATCCCTACATAGGAAAAAAAGAAACTTGAATGTCAATATTATGATAAGCAAAGACAATGAAAATTGTCTTAAAAAAGACACATTATTTACAGATCTTACCTTATTTTGGGATGAAACAGTTGATTATACCCTCTTTATCCGACTTGAACTGCCAAAAACAACTTAAATGTGAGAGGAAAAGTCATTATGACAATTATTTCAAAAATATGTGATCTCCACCAGGGTATGTGTAAGCCGTAAGCCAAAACTAGTTTCATGATCATAACTTCCCATCTGATTTTGGAAGCTGCAATAAGAACTCTTCGATTACTGGTTCTTTCCCTGGCGCTCTCACTCACCGCTACTCTCAACTCTCTCACTTATTGAAATGTTAGGGTTAGGCTGGTTTATAAAGAACTTGGTGTGATTTACTAAAATACCCCTAAACCAAACCTGGATAGATGTTATGTTACCACTAAACTATTAGTGATAAGCTGTTATGTTAGGGTTAGGCTGATAGCAGCCAAGGCCCAAGTGATCAAGTATGCTGTTATGTTACTACTAAACCATTAGTGATAAGCTGCAATTTGAGTTATAACAATTAACGATGATCCGGTGAATTTTGACATGTTTGTCGCAATTTATGCGTTTGACCATAAAGTTGTTGGTATTGGCAGCACAATTGATGGGCATGTCTCTCTATATCGGGCTTCCTCGCCATGAGTCCATAACTTAGTATATTGATGTGATTCGCGTAGCATGTCTATGATACCCAGTAGCTGACATTAGGTAAATTCATAGGGTTTACATCTAAATGTTGATGTCTAACTCGTCAACGTTCAGTCCTAATTCATTCATATCACATTACAATATCAAGAGGATATTGGTGTCAGTTGATGATTGTTAGGCTGCTTAGGCATCAATGCTAAAGGTATTATTCATTCTCTTGTTGAAATCCATCTCTAATTTGTGTTGTTGATGAAATTCTTAGCACCGAAGTATTTATGCGATGTATATTTGTTGATGAAGTAAATCTAACCTTCATCAAATCTTCTTTTAAGAAATCCCATCCAACAACAAAAAACTTCATGGGAAGCCCATCCGGACCCGGAGCACGATCAATTCCCAAATCATTAATTGCATTCTTGACCTGATCCTCTTCACTAAAAGGCCTCTCCAACCATACACTTGCATTCTCATCAATACGTTTTAGGCACATGTTCTTGATTCTTGGAAGATTATTAGAAACTTCTTTAAAAGCTAATTCAAAATGATTTGCAATACCCTTCTTGATTTCTTCTTTGTTTCCGGTCCATCGACCATTAATACGAAGGTTTGTTATGTTGTTCAAAGCTCGATGACCCTTTAAAGATGGGGCAAACTTTGTAAAGTTTTAGCAAAATCTTCTTTGAACGACTCTTCAAATCGTTTATCATCACGGCAACAAGACATCCAGAATGAATACTGTCGCAATTAGCATGGCTTAGACGTTTCAATCACTCATTTAGGGTGGTATTTATCGACCGGAACAAAGACCTTGAAAATTACATCCAAGAATTTGATTATCAAAGATACTCATTTAGGGCACCCTTATCTTGCCTTAGATAATTTTCAGGTTACCACTTACCACGTCAGTTTTCTCATCTAACATCCACTCACTCATCTTGATCTCTCCAACTCAAACTTTTCAGCATCAATTTCGACACAATTCGCCAACATTTCCTACAACGTTGATTATTTGACAGAAGGTTTCACTACAATGGATGGACTATTGTATAGGAAGACAAGAATATTAGTATCACTTAGCTTATTTTCATCAGAGCATCTATCAATCTTAAATTTCTTGGGAGTGATAGTAGCTTGAAAACATCGTTCCCGTCATTGATAAATGATAAGTGTTTTGGCTCATAAGGAAACTGCTTAATTCCTAAACATATCACTTTCTAGAGTTGATCAGCAGCATATTTAAATCGGTTTTATAGCATTACGTCTTAAACCAACCCATCGAAACAGAATAAACTTCAATACTCAACAAACAAGCACTATTTTTCTAGGTACACCATACATAAACATCATGTATAATAAGAATTACTCTTTTCCCAGTTCATACCCAAAAAATGGTGCTTCAATAAGATCTCTTTTGTAATAGTAAATAAGGTCCAGAAACAAAAAAATAAATAAAAATAAACCAATCGAAATATAAGCTGACTGAAATTTACGAGTACATCACTAATACACTCTTAATTTCTCCACCTAAAACCAATTTCAAGATCTTTAAACTTTCTGCAGATTTATCATTTCATTGGTTGTGGTACAGCACAACTACCAGCAAGTGATACCTAAGTTTGGTTGAAAAAGTAAGAACTCCATATCTGATGTTTTTCACACCCGAGAGAGAGACTAACATTAGAAGCAGTACATCACATCAGGTTCCTGGTTAGGAAAACCAAAATATGAATGTCAGTGATGGTGGAAAAACAATGAAAATATCACATAAAACTATTATTATGCAGATCTTACCAGAAAAAGTTATCACCGGTTGGATGCCTCCGGCGCATCAGAATTATAAGTGAACTGAAAACTTCATTTTGAGAGGAGAGATCATTATGAAAATAATTTCAAAGAGATCTGCAATCTCCCTTCTCTTTGATCTCCACCAGGGTATAATAGCAAAGCTACTTGCATCATAATCCCCCATCTGATTCTGTCTTGGCCGCCTCCTCTACTCTCTCGCTACGTGTAAAAAACATTTACCAAAGTTTTAGGGTTGTGTTGATTTTCATTAAGAAATTTGTTGTGATTTACTAAAATACCCTCGAACCAATCCAAGTAGCCCAGTGTGCAGAACTCAATTTGCGGAGTCTATACTGGATGGACCTCATTGATTCTTGGCCTCCATGCATTATCAAGGCTGCTGAATTACGTGTTCTTTTACTTTACACCGAATTCATGTACATTGATTTGGCTGCACTCCTAACGGTATAATGATACATACTAGCTGTTATTGAGGCCAGTAACTTTCTTTTAAGATTCGGCTCATCATGCACTATTTACTTCGGTTTTCTCAAAATAAGTCGGACGAAATTAGTGTTCAGATAGATTTAGTGAATCAAGAGACAGAGAGATTATGCTGAAAATAAAAGCAAACAATGCATATCAACCTAGTTATTATTACTCTTGAAATAGTGGAGTTATAGCCACCAGTAGATGCAGACATCCGGAACAGAATACTGGAACACGTGAAATATGATAAAAACAATTCTTTTGAGGAAGGTTCCTTCCTTGCCTTTATTTAGGTGTCTCTAGCAATCTTGCATTTTGTTTCTCTTATTACTAATTCGGTGTTTGTTAAAGGCCCAATGTGGCGCACCTGTTAATCTTGAATTCAAACCGGAGATGGTTATATTATAATCGCCATGAGGTAAACTTTAGATCACAAAGCAGATTTATGGCAATCCTGTATGTTGAGGGTGAATGTGGCTGCAGAGTAAAAACCAATTTTGATACAGTCATAAATCAAATTTGTACCACTAGTCATATTTGGAGTCAAATTTGTATAGCGATTCATATACTAATGAACAACATTTACAGATGAAACAAATGCAAATAAAACATTTGAAATGATAATTTTAAGATCTTAGAAAGAGATCAGTTCAGAGACTATCCAAATCAGATATAAAAATCAATCCTATTACTTCATCGTCGCTGTAAACTTTTGCTGGGACGAGTCTTAAGGAGTGATGAGGGTAATCTGGAGTTGAAATTAGGAATAGTAAGAGTTTTCTCGAATAATTTGAAGTAACCTGTAATATTAGCAACAACTAGTGATTATGACTTCAAGGAGAATGAACATAGATTTGAGAGGAGAAGTCATTATGACTGACAACTTCAAACATCTTTCCAAGCTATGTGTAATGTTCCCATAAGATACCAACAGTGCTTTCGTCGTAACTCACCATCTGATTCTGGAAACGGCAAATCACTAGAATTCCGGTAACTGATTTTCCCCTCAGCACCACCGCCTCCTCACTCACACTGCTGGTCTCTCTAGTCTCACTCTCTTGGGTAACATATCTGCCGAAGAAATGATAGGGTTCAGCAGATTTATAGGAAAATGTATGATTTACTAAAATGCCCATGAACCTATAGTAAATTGGGAAATTATAACCACTCTCACCACCAATAGTCCTTGCATGAACCTATCATCACTCATAACTAGTGGTTCTCTTGAGAAGAAGTCCGCAAATAATGGCAAAGAAAACTATAACAAGATTAAGACTACCCCAATTGTTTGTTCTGATTTGTAATATTCTTCTCACTTGAACTATGCGTTCATATTATGATAACTGAAATATGTAATTGGAATTCAAGTATAATTAAAATGAAATTAAAATACTAGAAATAAATTTCATTATGATTCAAAACTGGTCAGCAGCAATACAATCAAAAATACTAACAACTTTTACAGATCTAAGATAAATAAAGTATTTTTAAATGTAAATAATTTCACCAGACTTGCAGTTGTGGCATGTCAAGATTGTGGTTGTAATCTGAATACTCCAATCCTATGTTGTGAAAGGCGCTAGGCTAGGAGGAGATGGCGAACACAATAGATTCTGTAAAAATATATCTACTATTGATGGCGATGATATTTTTTAATAGTCCTCACTCACTTACAATGCTAGTGTCTAGGGTTTGATTGCTTTATAGAAACAAATTTGCTCGATTTACTGAAATACCATTGAAGCAATCCCAATGGATATATTTGATTGCAGGACAGCCCAGTGAGGAGGAGGCTCAGTTATCATAATCTCTAGATCCTATACACTATTACTGCTATGCTTCATTGCTTTGTGACACTGGATTATGGTGTAGACGAGGATGAACCTCACGTCGTAGGTATCAACATGTACACTACTTTACGGACCTCAACGCACTTGTTTGCCATTTTACTTTCTTCTCAAGGCCACAACTGACCTAGTATAAGGTAAGTAACTAAGTACTGACATGATCAGTACGCAAATTTAACTATTGCGATTCCCTTCTGGCCTAGTGTCACAGATTTTAGAATAGCACAAAGTTTAATTCCTTCTCTGAGTTGTTTAGATCTACAGGTACCAAAGACTACAAGGTAAGGCTGGTATGCTCACTTGACAGGATACGCCTGACTTACCACATCTAATTGAATAGCTAATTACAAAGGCCTACCACATCTTGCTGATTAGGACGAATTTTGCGGCCTCATGCTCTGAACTAAATTTCATTACTAGTACGTACACAGATAAGAATGAAGTGAAGGCTTTACAACACTGGTGGCGGTGTGAACAACCATAACATGCTTGGAAATGATAGACTTGTCCATGTTTAATTTGAGATCATATTGTATGGCACTGCAACTATAATGAGCTCATTTGGCTATGGCTGGGAGTTATGTTCAGATTTGTGGAACTGGTGCATTTATCACTATGAAGGAGTTATTGTTATCGTAGGTTTTTTGAGTCAAGGTGCATATAGGCCATAGAAATTTTTTTGGGTCACTATATCATATTTAAGGTTACGGTAGGAGTATTTTGGGGATACATTCTCACATTTTTTTGGGATAACGTTAGTTTTTGAATGTTTTTTTGAGTCAAGGTGCAAATAGACATTAAGGAAGATTAACCTTGAAAAGATGCAACTAATGAACCTGCATATACCAAAGTTCATTTGTTGCCTGAAATCTGAATTGCCTCTGTATATAACAACGCATACAATTCAATTAGCACCGTCACTGCAGAAATATATGTTTTATCTCTATCTATGATAGAAGACGATATGATAAAGTTGTACCCAAAAAAGATACCCTTGTTTACAACAATAAGACTGTAAGAGCACGTGCGATTCAAAGTTCAAACGTAAGCAAGTGATTCGATACAAGTATGGAACCTGGAAAATCTTTTGTATAATGTTGTGGCATAAAAAATATTCTTTGGAGCTCTTTTAATCATATATGGTAACTACTTCACCATCATGTATCAATAAGAGCTCGTATCTTTTAATCATATACGTTAGCCTATGTAGTGTTAGGCTACCGCCTAGGGTGCGCATGGCGCCCCGAGGAAAAATTAGAAAAAGCAGAAACTGTACACATATTGATACCTAGGGCGCTTTATTGCCTAGGCGCCCCTTGGGCGACTCTCGCGCCTAGAGCGCCTTTCCCAAAATAGACGGTAGCTACTTCACTATAATGTATCAGTACTCAAGATGAATACAGAAAAACTGCAATGATCCCTAAATTGTTTCTCACCTCATCTCATCAGTGATTCAATAGCATCAACTTGGGCGAATATTCTACGCCTTTTGAGAGATCAGCTGCTATGATTCTTAAATTTATTTGTGGATGGATAGGTTGATGACACCAAGTGAGAAAAAAAAATAACAACAGCAAAAAGTTGAATATTTCACTAAAACTTGGACAAGGTATCAAGCCACACTGACCACTCCATGGATATACAGCCCTGGGTACTTAGAGAGCTGAAGCAGTATACACTATACCCCTCCTACAGATGCAGCTCAGAATCAACTCCAGATTACAGCAAGTCATATGCCAAAATAAAAATCAACCAAATATCACTTGCATTTTTAGTAGGTCAACCAACAAACAGTCACTAAAGCAATAAAGTAAAGCTGCACAATTGTTAGAATTGTTTTTTTTTTGTTTTTTTTCTTGTTTAGCTATTGTTTATCTATCATTTTGAGGTCTAAGATTGATCAAGTGGTCTGTGAACCCAGTTAAAAATTCATCAAATAATTCAACATGCCGTGATATAGGTAGACCAAATTAACTAGAAGGCAACCGCTGAATTCCTAAACTTATCAATTTCGAGATTTAATCAGATTTCTACCCTCACTAAAAGCAATCATTAAAGCAAAATAAACATAAGTAAAACTTATTAACAATTGCATAAAAGAGCATACGCAATTTTCCAGTTCAATTCCTAACATATTTTCCATACAACAAAAGCAGTATTGTGTATAGGCATGACATGTAACTGCAAAAGCAAACAACAATTATAGATGAAGTAAATCTATACTTGTAAGTACATACAACAGTACCCAAAAAAAAAATCAATACACCCTAAGTTTTATTTCAACGAAAACCAATTTCATTATTTGAGAAACTTAAAATATCTAAAATAATTCACCAACTACCAATATATCAGATCTTAAATGTTTTTGCAGATCTACATTTCACCAATCGCCAAAACTTCCAACAACTAAACTAATACTCAATTCTGGTTGTAAAGTTTATATCTCATGTTTGGCTCCAACAAATATATGTCTCCATTGTTTTCCTCCATACACAGAGGCTGTAAATGTAGAACGAAGTGGAGATATCTCATGTGTAGATATGAGCCAATCCCTGCTTTGAGAAACAAACATGAATGTCAGTGTACGTAGGCCAACACAATGAAAATATCAAACACTTATGCTGAACACATAAGGATATGAAAAGGATAATCTAGACTCGATGATGCTGAAGATATGAGGATATGAAATTAACAAACAACTCTGATTTGAGAGGAGAAGTCATTATGACAATTATTTGGAAGATTTGTGAGTGTCTCTCTTCTCTTGGATCTCCACCAGAACTACGTTCATCAAAACTCCCCATCTGGTTTACTTACTGGTTTCCCTTCACACCGCCGCCTCACTCCCTCTAGATTCATTAGTCTGTCCACACTCTCTCACTCTTATCTAAAAAATATACCGAAATTTTAGGGCTCCGTAATGAAATTATTCAAGTTATTACTAAACTGCCCTTGAAGAAATATGATTGCAGCCCAGTAAGAAGGCCCGGTTACAACTACAACCCTCCATCTCTCTGCTGGCGCCTGGCGGGTTTAATGAGACTGGAACCATGTGATGTTCAAACCCTAATTTAAAATTTAAAATGCGTACTTGTGCTAGAAACAAAATCTATATTAATTATTATTTTCATAGTCATCCAGGCTAAAATAGCGTACAATCCTGAAATATGTCCGGCAGGACTTGCATTCCATGAGCGCAGATAGAACTTCACTTCCATTTGGTGGGGAGAAGATACAACTATGCAAACACAAGGATGCAAGTATCAAAGCATATTCCATCCGTGACAGTTTTGGCTCAAAATTCTTCGTATAAAAAACTTTCCCATTTGGTGGATGAGATTCCCGCCTTGCCTCCTATATGGTTGCGCATATCCGTTCTCGCTCATGTTTTTTTCTAGCAAAGTTTTTATTTTGTTCAGAAAACTTGCTTTTGGATGTTGATAAAGATTATGCTATATTCTCACAAAAATGATATACAATAGACCATGCGCAAGAAGCCTAATTACTTGGAGCTAAAGGTCTGCTCAATGGGATTTATGTTTAGGACCTCCTTACCAAAAATAACAATTTTTTACAGGTATACGTGTCAAAAGAATACTGAAAAGATAAAACTAATGAACCTGAGCATGACTGAGTTCATTTGCTGCCTAAAATCTGAATTGCCTCCACAGTTAGCGTTTATCCACGGAAAGATCTAAATAACACTGCCACACAACTAAAGGTGTGAATTGGGCTGTGCCACCACGAGCACAGCCCAGCCCAGCACGCTCAAATTTGAGCACAACCCATCCCAGCACGTGACTTAGCACGGCACGGCACAACACGTTAGTTTCATGGGATGGGATGGGCTTGACTAATCAACACAGTATCCCAACACAGCACGCGGCACGGATAAGCATGTGGCACGGCACAGCACAACACGTTAAGAAAGGACCTCATAATAGGTATAAAATACTACACAACATCGCACAATACATCACACTTTTTGTATATTTCACAAAAGAGCAAGATTCTAACCAATTATTCACATTCTATTATTGTTATATTGACTTATTTTCATAATAACACATATATACCTAAAATATTTGGAAAACATTTATATTGGAAAATATAAAATAAATGTGTCCGGCACAGCACGGCACAACACATTTATTTTTCGCACAGCCCAGCTCAGCACGCCTTCTATCACGGCACAACACGGCACGTCATAATCTCCGGCACAGCCCAACATGGCACATAGCACGCTAAACACGTTATTTCGTGAGCTGGACTGTGCTGGACCGGCACGTTTTACACCTCTACACACGACTACAAAAGCACATATGTGTCTGTAACCCCATTTAAAAACATTTACCTGGTCATACTGATATCTTTAACCTGTCATGTACGTAGGAACGACTTTTAAAACATAACTAATTTAATGACAAACTAACAGGGAAATATCTGCCTAAATACTTTTAGGACACTGAGAACAGATCTGCACCAAATTAAGTCTTATTTATTGGTAATTGACAAGGATTATTACCACTTGGCCCTTTTAATCAGAGTTCTATGAAGCACCAAAGTATTAACGCAATAACAGTAGACTAGGTCCACAAGTTAAACAAAGTATAAGATTTTGACAATTTTACAGATACCATTTCAACAAACTTCAAGTTGTGGCATCTCTTCCGGTCTTTGATTTTGACAATTTTAAGATTTTAACCAGATTTTCAGGTTCTTCTTCAGTGCCATCTAGAAAGACAATTGTGTCATCAACATATTGTAAGTGAGAGATCTGAATGTCATTAATTGAGAAACCAGAGACCATGTTCAACTGCATAGCATTCTTCATTAGTTTTGTGAAAATTTCAGCAACCAAAATGAAAATGAAAGGAGAGAGGGGATCTCCCTGTCTGATACCCTTTTGAGGTTTGAATCTGTTTGTAGAACTTTTATTTATCAGCAAAGACTGTTGAGCAGCAGTGAAACACCAATGCATCCAGTTAATCCATTTTTCCCCAAAACCTGAACACTTCAGAACATGAGCAATTGTGTGCCAACTGACATATTCAAAGGCTTTTTGAATGTCTAGTTTTCATAAGATTCCAGGCTTTTTTGCTTTAAATCTTTAGTCTATCATCTCTCCTGCGATCGAAATTCCATCTAGTATTTGTTTATCCTTGATGAAAGCTCCTTGATTCTCATAAATTAACATTGGAAGTACTTGTTTAAATCTTTCAGTTAACACTTTTGAAATAACTTTTGAAATACTGCTAACTAGACTAATTGGTCTAAAATATTGAGGGGTACCCACTTGTTCTTTCTTAGGAATGAGGCTTATGAAAGAGACATTTGTTCTCCAATCCAGCTTATGTTCACTTTCAAATTCTTTTATAACTGCCATAAAATCTGTTTTAATTATCTCCCAAGAAACTTTGTAAAACTCCATATTATATCCGTCTGGACCTGGAGATTTGTTCTTCTTGAATTTTTTTATCACACTCAAAACTTCTTCAACAGTTATTCCTTTCGCCACCTCCATACTTTCCTCTTCAGTAAGTTTAGTGAAATGATCTTCATTCATTTGTGGTCTCTCTGGATGTTTATCTTTAAATAAGTTGGTGAAGTAACTTGTTATTTCTTCTTTTATGTCCTCTTGGCAGAAGTTATCCTCTCTATCTATCACCAGTTTTTGTATTGTATTTCTTCTCCGTCTTCCATTTGCTAGAGCATGAAAATAGCTGGTATTAGCATCATGTTCTTCAAAATTTTGAGCTTTTGATCTTGCCAACCACTTTCTTGCATTATCTAAGTTTATTTGTTTCAACTTTGCTCTCCACTCTGCTCTTTCAATGACTTATTTCTCAGATAAAGCTCCTCCTTCCTCCATGGCATTATATGCATCAATATTTTTAATGAGTTCTTTTTTTGATATTCCACCTGCCCATATGTTTCTCTACTCCATCTTTTAAGGAAAAACTTCAAATTCTGTAGTTTTTTCATAGTATAAAGCTTGGAGACCCATGATATTCCATGACATTTTCCACCACTCTTGCAGTTTAGTTAAAAATTCTGGATGTGAAAACCAAAAGCTTTCAACCCTGAATGGAGGTTTATTTCTTTGGATATTTGTGGTGGTTAGAAATATAGCATAATGGTCTGAAAGAGTTCTTGAAAGTACATTTTGAGTTAAGAGGGGAAATTTACCTTCAAATTGAGGTGTGACCAATACTCTGTATAATCTGCATAAAAGTGGATCAGGTTGCATATTTGACCATGTGTAACGACCTCCATTCAGTGGCAAATCTACTAGTGCATGCTGCTCCATATATTCATTGAATAGCCTTTTATTTCTTCTTGATCTTCCAGGTTTGTTTCTTTCCCTTCTTCTTCTAATTGTATTAGAGTCTCCTGTAATCACCCAATGCTCTGAGGCCCAACCAGTTAGGTCTTCTATTTCTACCCAAAACTCCCGACTTTCCCAATATGTACATGGTGAGTAAACATTTGAGATACACCACTCAGTTTTTCTTTTCAATCTTTGTGACAGTGTATTTGGACCTATGAGTTCATCTACACATTCATATAATGTGTCATCCCATATAATGTGTCTCTCCTTAACCCACCATTTAAGATGTTGATACTCTATGCCATTACTTGCATAACACTAACAGTTGACCTTATCTTTCACAAAATTTCAGTATAGATAACCAGTACTACTACATCAAAATACACCAAAGATTGATCATAATTAATAAAAAGGTAATTTTGCAGCAAATTGGTATGTGCAAGCGGAAAGTTATCCTGTATATTTTGCTTTGGGATAGAAAAATAATGTGATCACATGATGATTCCAGATAATTTGTGTTGTTTCATGGACTAGAGCTCATTAAAAAAACTTTTGTTTCAAGGACTAAAGCTTATTAAAAAACATAACTTCGTCATACCAGCAGGTAAATAGGAATGACTTTGTAAAGAGAATTAATTTCTTCGACGCCTAGAAAAAATAGAGCAGTTAACAATGACCTACAAACTAGTTGCTCCGTAACAAATAATGAACATTAACAATGTTCAACAACAAAAACGCAGGGAGCTATTGAATGGAAATAAGTCTTCTTTGCTGGTAAAATTGACAAGCATGATCATCCAGATGAAGTAAAATCAAAACTAATTGATACTTGAATGACTTGAATGAACAAACAAACAGCATAAAACATCTTTAATCCATCCTAAATTTTCTGCAGATCTACTATTCGACGGAAGTTTCAATAGCGAATCATTGGCTCAAACTTCCGCATGTTGTATCCCCAATATCATACCCATTTCTGATGGTAAGGTATTTACTAGAAAACATGAAACTGAAAAGCTAGATCCGGTCCTCCCTGCATAGATGTACCAAAACATATATGTTAATTTTTAGAGCAAACACAATGAAAAATATCAAACAAAAACATTTTTTTACAGATCTTACCAGACAAAAAGATAAAAGACTCAGTTTTAGTATCCATATCAAGTTTTTGAGAGATAGTAGAGATAGTACTACGTAGATTTGAGAGGAGAAGTCATTATGACTGAAAATTTCAAACATCTGTGTCTTTCTTCTTTCCCACGAATAACCAAAATTTCGATCATAACCAATCTGATTTTTTGAAACGGCATATGGTTACTAGTTTTCTTCAACACAGCCGCCTAACTCCCACTAGTAACCTACACTCTTTCTCACTTAATCCAAAATATCTACTGAAACTCTAGGGCTGTATAAATATATACATATACTGAAAATGGTGTTGAGTTACTAAATTATCCTTACACCAATCTTAAATGGATAGTTTTGATTGCAGCCCAATAAGTAGGCCCTACAATTTCTATTGCTAACTGAATCTGGCTGCAGACTGAAAGGATATCACCGGAGAACCACTTTATGGACCCTTTGTTGGAAACTCTAGTTGCGATGTAAGTTGCAAACGGTAGCAACAAAGGTTTGAAAGTCTGAATAGATTAGTAGCTTTTTGGAATCACAAATAGCTTTGTAGTTGATACTTGTTTCATTATTTCAAGTTTTATAAATATTGTGCTGTCAATGCGATAGGTGCACCCGAGGCATACTTGCATATGGAGCACAAAGTGGAAAATGCAAGACAATATAATCAACATTTTAGATCCCAAATCTCATTAATTTATCATAAGCACCAGGAATAGTTCAATCCAAAGGAGACAGTATCTTATCTTATCTTATCTTATACTAATATAAAAAAAAGAGGTATTTTTGGTGAAACCTTCATTTTTGGTGAAGCTTTTTTTTAATTACCAATATAACCTCTAAATATACAAAATGACAATATGCGGAAGTTAATTATAAAAAAGTGCAAAGGGTGAATATGTCATTGTAAGGAGACGCTAGGTTCGAATCCTGTTGAGAACAATTTTCTCGACATCATTTTCCGGTTACTTACATCTCCGTGTTTTCTTTCTGCTAAAAACCTTTTCCCTCTTCTTTCTCGGTTTCATTCTTCTCGCTTGAAACCTCTTCTTTGTTCTTGATTTTTATCATCTTCATAAACTCCCCACACTAACATGAATTGATTCTAGATTGTTTCAGATTTTTAGCATCTTCCCAGAAGTTCAATTTAAAACCTAGAACCCAAAATTTTGAGAGAGTTTGAGAAATGGGGTGAACTGATTGAATTAAATTTACAGTCAATTTGGAAACTTACTTCTTCAATTGCAGAAAAGTTGGAAATCTGAATTTGGGGTTAGGGTTTCGCAAGCTTTTCTCTCCACTTCAAAGGGCTTCACGATGCTCATTGTCTTATGCTAAATTGGTTAGTAAAATTTCTCTTCCTTAACATACTCTCTGTTCAAATTTGGTTCCCTAATCAAATTAAGTTTGAAGCTTAAGACGTACGATATTGGTGTTGCATAAAGAAACGCAAATAAGTCGAATCCCGGTTAGGAATCAGTAGGGAATTTTAGTTAAATTCAATAGTGACTCAATAGGACTGATTTTTTGTCGTTGCCGGTAAGGATTGAGATTAGTTCCAACTTCTAACAAGGAACCATCTACCTGTTATAGTGAGGCTTGAATAGTCACTGGAAACCTATAATCTGAAGACTATTTTAGTCGTCCAGTCCCCATCAAATACAAAGCAGTGAGTTTCTTATGAACAATTACAGTCAATCAGATGTCAATACTGGAAAGACATGATTCTTTCACACTTTGTCAAATAATTTCAAGCCAAAATCAAATAAAAACACTACTAGGAAATTTTGTTGCGTTAAGAACCTTTTGCTAGCTACTCTTACCACTGTTGTTATTTTTCACTTTATGTAGATGCTACAAACCTTTGTACTCATTTTCACTACTACTACTACTATTACAATGTTCGATTGTAGTTTTTCTTTTCTAATCCCGTTGAGGTTCTAACGGGGCATACATATAAACTGCAGGTACATACATGAGATAAAAATACAGTGTATACGTGAGGGTAAATACCCGATGGCCACGTGTCAACATCCCAAGGGATGATCTCATGATAAGATGATAAGGTGGAAACATCGAATCATACTCTATAAAGCTGATTTCGTCTGAATCGAGACACCTGCTAGAAACGTTACACGAATGACGCGTGTAAGGAGTGGTCTAATCGATTCAGACTGTCAAGTCTAAAAAGAAGGACTGCATTTAATGAAGGATCAAAAGAGACATGGGCGAATCTACATCGTATCAGAAGGCTCGGGCAATCTATACTATAACCCAGAGGTGATACAGCACGAGGTTCTCCAAGGAAGAGCTACACGATGACAAACAGGGAGAGATAACTCGGAGGGAGAACCAAGCAGGCCATCACGAGGGATAGTATAGAGTTCGTCCGAAGCAACAAGGAGATGCACTATAGCTCCGTCAGCTCGGAGAGACCAGGCCTTCACGAGTCTAATTGCCTATAAATACCAGTCCATGTAGAAGGAAATGGACAACTTATGTAATACTAGATGGTCTTTCTACAGAGAATTCCTGAGAGAGATCTAGATAAAGAGAGAGTGAGAAATCTAAGTGATATTTGTAGCTCTTTCTACAGAGAATTCTTGTGTTAATCTTTACTTTCATGTTCTTTATATTATGTTTGCCTTCGAAAGACAGAATGATATACAGTAAACTTAACCAGGAGGGTTGAATCTTTTGCCAAGGCAAACAGTAAACAATGAGGAGAAGGAAGGCGAACCTTCTGACCTCGGCGATACCGCTGTTACTATCGCAGCCATCCTGAAAGCTCAACAAGCGCAGGATGATAGAATGAAAAAGTTAGAGATACGTAACAGGAGGCTAGAACCGAGAAACCGCAGGATGAAACGTAAAACAAAGAAAAAGGTGCCACTCACTACCATTGAGGAGACCCTCGAGGAGGAGAATCCTTTTGAGAACTTACAGGACGATGAGAGAGTGCATATCCCTGACACCTCGGACGAGGAAACAGGAGAGTGCTTTCCGAAAGGAAGCCGAGAAGTCCTAAACGAGGAAGAAAGCTCGTCTGAAGGATCATCCGATGTCGATCCCAAGCATAAACGAGAAAAGAAAAAGGAGAACGAAGTAAAAACCAACTGCACGGCCGAGAACCACGCAGTCATAGACCCCAAGCGAGGGGAGACTTCAAAGTCAACTCGTTCTAAAATAGTGACGTACGCCGAGTAATCGGACGAGGATTCACGTCGATCAAGATATCACCGCCCAGAAGTTTCCTACTTGCCCGAAAGAGCACAAGGATGAAGGAAGAAGGCCGATATGAGGCACAATGACGACCAATTGCAATACCGACTCTGTCAACTCGAAGCGATGTGCAGAGAGGCCATAGGAAAAAAGTTGAAGGAAAAAAGTTGAAGGAAGTACTGCAAGAAGCTGGACAGTCTCCCTTATCGGAGAGTATTCTAGCCCAACCATTTCCAAGTAAATGCTCACTCCCAACGTTTGCAACTCCATTCAATGGGACCGGCGATGCAATCGAACATCTCAGATCCTACCGCATGACACTAACACAGTGGAGTTACTACGAGGTAGTGAATTGTAGGTTCTTTCCCGCCAGTTTAAAAGACGAGGCCCTAATGTGGTTCAATAACCTTCCAAAGGCATCGGTTAAATCATTTGACCATCTATCCGAGTTGTTCTTAGAAACATACATACATAACAGCCGAGTCAAACCCGAAATTCACATGCTGTTCCAGTTATCCAGGGGACCGAACGAGTCACTCCGCTCTCTGGTAACATGTTGGAGAAAATTATGTGCCTAGATCGGAAGAGTCCCAGAGACCTACGCAATCTTGGGATTTAAAAATAGTCTAAGAAAGACGGACCCCATATTTGTCCGCATGTACGATACCATGCCACCTAATCTCGGGAAACTGAGAGAGATTCAAGAGGATTACATAGCCCTTGAAGAACTCTAAGACGGTACTTATGACAAACTGGTAAAAGGAACCAATAGAGGAGCAAATGTGGTAGAACCACAGAACCCTCAAGCGCCAGCCCGAGGAGCAGGGCGATCCAACAACGGATCTACCCAGTTCGATAAACATCGAAGTGGAAGATGGAAAGGGAGAGACCAAGCCCAACAAAAGAAGGGAAAGTTCGTAGACCCAGTCTACACGAAACTAAACACACCTATATCCGAGATCTTTTAGAAGATCAATGGGAAATGTAAGATGACATACCCATGGAATAGAGGAAAGCAGCCCGAGCGCGCTAAGAATAGAACAAACTTTTGCGAGTTTCACCAGATCTATAGCCACACGACAGACTTGGGCAGAGATCCGAAGAAGATGGTGCAAGACATGATTGATGAAGGAAAACTCGAGGAGTACATCGCATAGCCAGCGATCCAACCAAAGGTGGGAACACTCGTACATCGCGTAGAAATACCACGCGAGGCACAATACTTGGGATGCAACACGATATCGCACTCAGCTATCACTGCTCCCACACCTGAAGGAAGTATTATAGGACGAATCCACAAGCGAAACTCCGAAGGTGACGAAGTCTTCAGTGTGGCAAAAGAACCTCCTATGCAGGAGTGGATGAAAATACCTATCAGTTTTTCAGCCTCGGAGGCAGCAGATGAAGGAAGAAACCACAAGGATCCATTAGTGGTTATGATGGCTATCGCACTGCCTAAAAGGAGGGCGAGGAAAAAAAGCCTAAGGTATTGCCATGGGCCATGCCTAAAATACTAATAGGCGGAGGATGTTTAGTCGAAATCTTGTTTTATGAAACATTCAAGCAAATGGGTCTTAGAGACGAATGCCTGATCCCTTCTACCTATAACATATTTTGCTTCAATGGCTCATCGACCCGCCTAAAAGGCGAGGTCACCTTAGAATTTCGAATAGGAAAAATCCTCACTCTAACCACTTTCTGTGTAGTAGATGTACTTTCACCCTACACAACCATTGTCGGGCGATCCTGTGTCCATGGGATCAAAGGAGTTTCCTCGACCTACCATCAGAGACTAAGGTTTCCAACACCTGATGGGATCGCAGAGATCGTTGGAGACTCAGGCGAAGCTAAGTACTGTTACAACATGGACGTACAGAATGATGAGAACAGGGTAAAATCCCCAAAAGCAAAGGAGAAAAAGGCCAAGAATTCTAAAAGCAAGGCTGATATCAATGCTTACGTAGCAGTGACAAACAAAGCGAGACACAGACTTATCCAAGGAGCTCTTATAGCAACTACAGGACCTCTCCGATGATGGAGATCTCAAGATAAACTTCTCGGCCTCAGAACCCAAGAAGGAAATAAACATCAGAACAGCTGAAAATATGAGAATGGATAAGATTGGAACTCTCCTCGACAGAGAGGAAGAAGAAAAGCTCTTACGAGCATCAAAAGAATACTCCGATGCCTCTGCCAGACACATGGGAGATATGCCTGGGATAGATCCAGAAGTCTGTCAAGACCACTTGAAAAATGATCCAGAGCACAAGCCTATGAGGCAAAAGATGCGAAAGGTGACACCGAAGTATCGCAAGGCGATTCAAAATGAACTAAAGAAAACAGAGGCATTAAAAGTCGTCCAAGGAGAACAAATACCAAGATGGTGATAATACCGAAGAAAAATGAAGGAGTATGACTTTGCATTATTAGGGCTTGTCCAAAGGACAACTATCCGATTCCCGATATCGATCATCTTATGGAAGCCACATCTGAATACGGACTACTGTCCCTAATGGACGGATACTCGGGTTATAACCGAATTTCACTCGGCGAGAAAAATCAGGAGCATAATGCCTTCTCCACTCCCCGAAGTCTATACTCCTGGCATGATCTTTTCTATGTTACCCTCTGTCCCGCTATTCACATATAATTAAGTTCCAGACTTTGCTGCTTCCAGAGAGGAAGACAGCAGAAGAAGCCAAAAAAGAACTCGCCATTGCTTAGGCCAAAAATGAAGAACTGATGAAAATTCCAACAGTTGTCATCCCTGGTCAGTTAGATTCTGGAGCATGGTCCCACATACCGCCTCCTGCTTCCTCGAATTCTCTCAATATAGCAGAGTTTAAGGTGTTCACGAAATGTAATTAACCTCTATCTCCCCAACACAGCTGCACATCACCACCATAGTTAAAGATGAAGACACCCTAAAATGTTCTCACTAAAACCACCAATTCTATGAAGCTTAAGAACACCAGTGGCAGTGAGAACACCCAAAGTTATGTTTCAGATAGTACTTAGTAGAGTTTTGGATTAAGATACGAGTAATTGCTGTCAATGCCATTTTCCAAGTAAGAAATGAACAGGTAAAAGACTAACCTTACAATAATTCTTTTAAAACCTAGATTACAAGCTCTGATATGGAGCTAACAACTTATGAACATACCAATATTTGAATTGTGAGGCAAATAGGAGTGACTTGAAAAAACAATATAAACTGATTTAATAAATAAAAAGTGCAGGGAGATATCAATTTAGGCTTTGAGTTATATATAGAAGACTTTAAACCATTAAACCCTATCCTCGCAAATGTAAACAAGCCTTCCATATAGGTAACAAGCATTATCAACAAACACTAAATAGGTGAAACTAAATACTTGTATTAGTAAATAAAGTCAGTAAACTCCAAACTGATCTTTCTATGATCAGATATGATGAATACAACTTGAAATTTTAATCAACTTAAACCAATAACATAGTTTATCCCAATTCAATTGCTTAACTAGAAATGACAAGCTAGTGTTTAGATTATTTAAACTTTTTCCTTAGATGCAAATTGATAGTTAAAAAAAATTAAATGCATCTCATATCTTCAATTTTTTGCAGATCTAATATTCCACCAGTTATAACATGCCAATTTTCGGCAGATCTACCATTCCACCAGTTTATGATGCTAGAACTCCAAAGTGAATTAGTTTATGCTAAAAGAACCCATGGGATGTAGATACTACTGTATTGAGTTTCTTTCAAAAGATGTATTGAGTTTCTCTAAAAAGATATAGGAGATGACAATATTTTACAGATCTTAGCAGCAAAACATCAGATTTGGTGCCGCCGAGCATGTAAGAAACAAGTTAGATCTGAGAGGAGAAGTCATTATGCCTGATGATTTCAAACGTCTGTGTTTCTCTCTTCTCTTTGATCTCCACCAGGGTATGTGCAGTAATGATTCCCAAAGCATAACTCCAACAATAAGAACCCATCTGATCTTGGAAACCGTAAATTGTCATCAGTAGTAAAACTTCGGTTACTGATTTTTCAATGAACACCGCCTCCTCTCTCACAATACTGGGTCTAGACTCTCTTATCTCACTGTGTTATACTGAAACTGAAATTTAGGGCTTGCTGTTGATTTATATGAGATTTTTTGGTGATTTACTGAAATGCCCTTGAACTCAACCCTACGATTGCAGCTAAGAATAGAATCTTGAAGGGAAGTCGGACTATAATCTTTAGAGAGATCATCTACAATCAATCTTAGAATCATTGGTGCACAAAATGGTTGGCAAAATGAAGTGAAATACAAGTAACAACAAACATTTTAACACCACACTAAAACATCGACAAGGGATACATTTTTTAGTTTAGTCTTTCCACCATTTTATTAATCCAAGTACAAGAAGCATGGGTACTATTAGAGGAAAGCTGCAGCAGAATAAGCTATCCCTCACACAGATGCAGCTAAGAATAGACACCAGAATATCATAAACCAAAAAAAGGAAAGAAAAAAACACTACCAAATTTCATTGAGCATTTTCAGTAGTTCACCCAACAAACAATCACTAACACAACTAACAGTCACTAACACATGACAATGTAAACATTTTAACTAAGTTCTAAGACTACTTGAACTATAATCTTAAGATACGATTCTTAAGTTCATTTGTGCACGGGTTGATTGACAATATGAAGTGAAAGAAAGTAACAACAGATATCTGTAGACATTAAAACATTGATATGGCTTTCCACCATTTTACTGAACCATGCGCCAAGAGGCCGCCTAATTACTTGGAGCTAAAGGAGATGCAGCAGTATTACAAAGTATACAACATTTAAACTGATCCGCACCAATGCAAGTCTTCTTTATAGTTTGTGTATAGCACCACAACATTATGTAATGCAACGTTATAGATCAAGTAAATTAAAATCAAAATTGTGTAATAGTAAATAAGTTTTACACAGAAAGTTTTCTTTAGCAAATTGAAATGTTCGCTCCCAATTGATCTTTCAATGTTCAGGTAAGAAAAATTTACTATTTACTAGTACATCCCTATCCGAATCAGATATGAATAAACCCTACATTACATACTTGAACAAACAAACGAACTTAAAACATCTCTACTTCATTGATTACGAATAAATAAGATCAAAGACCCCAATACTTGATAGACGACAGACAAGTCAAGATGGCAAATATAAAACTTAGTTTTGAGAGGAGAAATCATTATGCTGGTTTCAAAGATCTGTCTCTCTCTATTTGATCTCCAAGGTAGCATGTGTATCGAATCATAAGAACCCATCTGATTCTTCTGTTAACTCATCACAAAATATCTGTATTGGCAATACTGCTGTGCTATCAGTTATGTGGGACTGGATTTTGGACCACTAGGCCAAATGTAGGGTTTGATGACGGTTTGGAATTTCATATCATGACGGTTTTAAAAAAAAGCGTCACAATATCTTGCTGGTCAAAATTAGGTGACGGTCCCTGAGATAACCGTCATTAATAAATGTTCCAAATTGTGACGGTTGTTCTATGTGTCACGGAAACATCTTACTGTGACGGGTAACCCTAGCAACTGTTACCTAAGTCAGCATTACGGTGACATGGATGAACTGTTACCATTTTGATATATAGTAACGGTTGAGATAACACATGATACAAAATGACAGTATGGGTGTACCGTCACAACGGGTCATAGGATATAATGACAGGTAAGGTGAACAAATGTCACAATAGTATTACATATTGTGGCGACTGAATTCTTATTTTAATTCTAAGATACCCCAAGCTAAGAAATTTGAAACATTGGTCGATATAAATAGATAATATGTACTGTTTGACATCTATATGTTAAATTAAATTCGTTGATAGTGGATCCATTGGCACTCAACAATTTATTTTGTTTACAACTTCGACGATATGAAGAAAATGAAATTTTGTTGAAAACTTGAACATAAGTTTTTGTTTTTTTGTTTGTTTGAAGCAGAACATAAGTTCGCAAGACTACTGACCCTATCTTATTGCCATATTTTAAAAAATGTTCGAAAGAGAGCGCATGTACCAAACGCACGTCTAATGAATCAAGTGCCTCCATCTCGTTGAAATCCTTCCCAAGATTGCGCACAAAATCTCCTTTTACCCGACATTAGTTTTCCAAATCTCTTATATACCCAAAAGTAAAAACCCTAGTCCGAACTTCTAATACTCCGCCGCTTTGGATAACTCCTATTTCTATCTCTTCCTCCTCCACTAGTAAATCACAAAACCAATCACAAAACCAAAAAGCATCGACTTTAGAAAGTTTGTTCTTCCTTAACTGTTGATTTCAAGAGTTATGTTTTCATGATTTGACGATTGTTTTTTTGTGTACAGATTGAGAGAAAATAAGTTAGATATGAAGAAGAAGAAGTTGCGGCCAGAGATCAAATCTTGTAGTACTTATAGGTTCGTCTAACATATAGTCGTCTCCCATGGAAGAGATGAAGAAGAAAAAGTAGTGGCCAGAGGCGGAGAAAAGAACCCTCAAATCAATTGTTAGGTACCCCCTTTTTTTTCTTTTTCTTTTTTCAATTTTCCGGTTGATTTTAATATTGGAAGTGTTGATCTTTTTGCAGATTCTACATGCTCTGGACAAAAAGACGATACGATGCCCGATATAAGTTTTTTTTCTATAAATGAAGTTGTTTTTGATCTCTTGCATTGCAGTATCACACTTTATATCCCTTTTTGTCATTATTGATTTTGTTTTGGTTGAAACCCGGTTTTCTTTTTTTTTGTTCTTGTTATGGTGACATGGGAAACAAGTAAGAGTTCATTGTTGATCTACTATCATTCGATGTGTTGTTGGTATGTAGATTTTAATTGAAAACCGATTAATGAGTAAAATTGATGATTAGTGATCTTACTGAGAGAGTGGTGAATGTTATTAGATGTCGGAACTCAATTCCAGCTATCTGAATCAGTTTCAAGCTCATCTCCCAAGTTTTGCTTCTGTTGTATCAAAGAGATTTGAGATTGGAAATGCTTGCCGATTTAGCGCTTCAGCAACCAATGCTTGAGAAATATAAATCCGAATTTTAATTTTGTCTGCAAAAAAAACAAGTTTATTGTGTTGCACATATGTATTTATTTTTTGAAAAATTGAGAAAATTTAATTCAATAATGATACTCCAATATTTGTATTCATTTCTTTTTGGTTTACGTATTTGAACTTCAGTTTAAATTTTACATTCAAGTACGAAAAAAATAAACGCAATACTGATATGTCAGAGATGTTTGCTAACACTGACGCTTTTTAACATCTCATGACAGTATTATGAATAATATGTGACAGTTCGTTAAAAAACCCGTCACAGCAACCCATATAAAGTGACATTTTGAATTGAAAAACTGTTACAGATGCCTTTTACAATGACGGTTTAAGATACTCCCATGACAGTTTTGAAGGTTAATTATGACGCTTAAGTGACAGTTGACAACTGTCATAGTAAAAATACCCCTACGGTGACACTGGCTTTGGTGACGCTTATAGATTTCATCAAAACCGTCATCAAACTGAAACCGTGACAGTTCTGAAATGTCATCAATGTTTATTTTTGTACTAGTGGACCTTATTTAGCAGAGAACAGGGAAATGCCAGACAAATTCCGATGAGTTAGAAACTCCTGTTGGGATGTGAACTGTTCAAAAATCTGTTATAGCCTAGTTGTTGATCACTACTTTGATCATTTTAAATTGTATAAATACTACGGAGTCATACTGATAAATTCACTTTTATGCTAATTTTCTTTCGTATTGAGGCCACACGTACTTGCGTAGAGGAGCGAGAAGAATTTGAAAGATAACACCGTCTTTGTTGAAGTTTCAGTAATCAAGCCGATAAGGAGATAACAGTAGAAGCAATGTTGGTTCCTTTGCTGGCTTAATGAAAATTCTTCCAACTAAAAACCAATTAGATACTTCATAATCCCGATCCTATTGCTTACTGAGTTTTTGAGGTGGTAAGTTTGAAAGCTAGATGACTAAATAATTTAATTTTTATTCCTAGATTGGCTCCTGATCCTCAGTTGCCATTTCCGTCTCTTCCAACTAAAATAATGTATTCTTACCGGGAAAACCATTGCCGCCACCGCTAATGCATGGTGGACAAGGCATTTTGAAGTTGAAATCTTTGATCTCTTTGTGTGTTTTTTTCTACTTGTTGAATCGGTAGGATTTTTTCCGTTAAGTTGCAACTGTGAACCTTATTTAAGAAGATCCAAAAAGCTAGATATATATGCTTTGTTTAAGGTTGATTGATATTGGTCATTCAACAGCATTCTAACAAAACATTAATTTTTTCATGTGCATGTTTCTGACTTGTGGTGGAACAAGTTTGGATGCCAAATCTACGGGACCAAAACACTTGCTTGCTTGGATGTGCCTGGTTCTGGCATCTGTGGGTGATTTATAATGTTGATAGAGATAATATGTTCAGGAATTATAATGTTTTTCCAGAGACAAGTATCTTGCAAAAAGTACTAATTCAAAAACAATAAAAGAATGGAGATATCAGTTCAACTGTAAATAGATTTAAGATACGAAAATTATACAAGATCTGCACCAATATAAATCTTTTTTACGGGTTTTTGACAAACATTATTATCAGTTGGATTATTTCAATTGGAGTACCAAAGAAGTATTTATGCATATTTGGAGTTTCAATTGTAGTTTTAATCTACACGACAATCATGATAAACTAACAACAGTTATGAATCTAAAAACCGAATATTTGAAACAGACCAACAGTAAATAATATTCAGAAATTCCAAAGATTTGGTTAAAACTAGTATATGATTACAAATATAATTTAAAAATTCAACAGATCTACGCATCACAGTAAACTTCCAGTTCCAGTTCATCTGTACTCGTACCTTTGTTTGAATCCCTCAAGATAATAACTTTTTGTTTAATCGTACATCAAAATGATGATACACATTTTGAGATCATATTTAGAATTCCATACCTCTCTGAGTTATTTTCCTTGAGGTCTTTGATACCCTGCATCAGAAAATCAAAACATAAATGTTAATATTTGGAGGTAAGACAACGAATATTTGGAGGTAAGACAACGAGAATATCAAACATCAACATTAGTTGACAGATCTTACCTCGAAAACACTACACATATCAGGTATTCCAGCAGCATAACAACATGGATTTGAGAGGAGAAGTCATTATGACGATTTTAAAGATCTGAATCTCTCTTCTTTGATCTCCAAGGTATGTGTAAATCAAAACTTCGATCATAACCTCCCATCTGATTCTCAATATGGAAACTTCTCATCAGCAACTAACTCAGGTTGCTGAATTTTCTCACAACTCCACACCTATACACCCTAAATGAAACTTTTATCTTGGATTTTGATTAAACTCCCTTGAAGAGACTTTCCTCTCCTCTCGTTGTTATATAACTTATTCTCATAATATCTCGAATACAACAGTTAATGAAGAATATGTCCAAGATAAAGGTAAGAATGAAAACAGAATAATATCTAATCTATTACACCCCCTTAGTCGGAACGGGAGAAGAGCAAACGCTCAGACTAGTACGAAAACGAGTAAATAGCTGTCGTGGAAGGCCCTTAGTAAAGATGTCGGCATATTGATTTTCCGAGGGGATGTGTAAATATGTCACCAATACGAACGCGATCACGTACGAAATATATATCAATCTCCACATGTTTGGTGCGTTGATGTTGAACAGGATCACCGGATATATAGACAGCACTGACATTATCACAGTATACAATAGTGGCACGCCGTAGAGGTAGATGTAGCTCAAGTAGTAAGTTGCAAAGCCAAGTAGTTTCAGCAACTGCGTTGGAAACTCCCCGATATTCAGCTTCAGCACTTGAGCGAGAGACAGTTTCCTGATGCTTAGAAGACCAGGAAACTAGGTTGTCACCTAGAAAGATGCAGTAGCCGGAAGTAGACCGACGAGAATCCGGACACCCCGCCAAATCGGCATCGGAATATGCAGTTAATCCAGAAATTGTAGAAGCAGATAGGAACAAACCATGATCAAAAGTACCCTGAAGATAACGAAGGATCCGCTTAAGGGCATGCATGTGAGGCTCCCTTGGATCATGTATAAACAAACATACCTGCTGAACTGCATAAGAAATATCCGGTCTAGTGAAGGTAAGGTACTGTAGATCCCCAGCCAGGCTTTGGTATAGAGTAGGATCCTCGATTACAGGACCGGATGTTGCACTGAGTTTCGAATGAGTATCAACCGGTGTGGCCACGGGATTACAATTTGTCATGGATGCACGTGCAATGATGTCCTGCGTGTAAACTGACTGAGACAAGTAGAGGCCTGAAGAGGAGTGGTGAACAGAAATACCCAAAAAATGATGCAGCGGACCAAGGTCAGTCATGGCAAACTCCCGTTTCATAAATGTAATAAATTAGCAAAGAAGTTTATCAGTATTTGCTGTTAAAATAATATTATCAACGTATAGGAGTAAGTATGCCGTCTCAGATCCGGATTGGTAGACGAAGAGAGAGGGATCACATACACTACCCCGAAATCCACAATTAGTAATAAACTTGGAAAAACGCTGAAACCATGCACGAGGTGCCTGCTTTAGACCATAAAGCAACCAACGTAGTCAACATACATAATCAGGGTGATCATGATCAACAAAGCCCAGAGGCTGATGCATATAAACTGTCTCAGTCAAATCCCCGTGGAGAAAGGCATTCTTGATATCGAGCTGATGTATAGGCCAAGAACGGGAAGCAGCAATAGTAAGCACAGTACGAATAGTAGCCGGTTTGACAACCGGACTAAACGTTTCAAAACAGTCAACTCCAATCTGTTGGGATTTACCATTCGCAACTAGGCGTGCCTTGTGACGCTGCAAGGAACCGTCGGCATGAAATTTTTGATGAAAAAGCCACATGGAACGGAAAACATGAGCATCACGTGGCCGTGGAACTAGTTTCCCAGTATTAGTTTTCAACATGGCATTGTACTCATCTAGCATGGCCGCATTCCAGTTAGGGTCCCTAAGAGCATATAAGTGAGAACGAGGCAATGGAGAGACCTTATGTTGAGTCTGGACATGGAGATTGAGTTTGTGATTGGGGTGGAAAATGCTGCGGGAGGCCCGAGTAGAGGGCATGATGGGTGGTGTCATAACAGTAGATGTATGCACAGGACTGGGAACTGGATAGGTCTGAACAGGAGAAGAAGATGGGATAGAAACTGTAGGCTGTTCAGCAGGAACAGCAGGGATCGGACTAGTAGAAGGAATAGCGGAAGGTGTGGGTGCTGCTGACGGGTAAGCAAGGTTGTCATCTATAGAGTGGTGGATAGGCGAGGGAGAGGATTCGGCATATGTAGGACCAGTTGGAGTGGTGGTTGCGAATGGGAAAACGGTTTCGTCAAAGGTGCCATGACGAGAGATGATGATTTTATGGGTGGCTAGATCGAGATAACGATAACCACGATGGTTGATAAGAAAACCAAGGAAGACACATTTAGTGAAACGGGGAGCAAGCTTGTGAGGTTGGTGGAGGAAAGATTGGGATAGCAAAGACAACCAAATATACGAAGGTGATCATATGTAGGTTGGCGTGTATAGAAAGAAAAAACGGGAGAACGAAAGTGGAGAATTTTGGTGGGAAGAATATTATGAAGATAGACGGACATGTTAAGAGAGTCATCCAAATATTTTGGGGGAATGGAGGCGTGAGACATAAGAGAACGAGTAATGTCATTGACACGACGAATCATACGCTCAGCCTTGCCGTTTTGTGAGGAAGTTTGTGGGCAAGAGAAACGGAAAACAAAACAATTTGCATGAGCAAAATTATGAAAAGAAGAGTTATCAAATTCACGACCCAAGTCACATTGAAAACTTTTGATGTCACGCTCAAATTGAGTTTTCACAAAAGAGTGAAATTCCAAGAATTTGGTGTAAACTTGAGATTTGAACTTTGAAGGATAAACCCATAGATAATTTGTAAAATCATTCAATAATATAAGATAATATCGGAAACCCGTCTCGACATGTAATGGACAGGTCCAGTCACTATGAATAATATCAAATGGTGCAAAAGTATTGGAATTAGACTCAGAAAACGGTAATCGAACATGTTTGCTAACTTGACATGAATGACACAGTTGAGAGCATGAACATGTTTGCTCTGATACCATCTTGGATTTTGATTAAACTCCCTTGAAGAGACTTTCATCTCCTCTCGTTGTTATATAACTTATTCTCATAATATCTCCAGAATACAGTAGTTAATGAAGAATATGTCCAAGATAAAGGTAAGAATGGAAACAAAATAATATCTAATCTATTAATCTACTCAATTTCTAGGGCTCAGCTGATGGAAATATCCTTGATTTACTAAAATGGCCTTAAAGTAATCCAAATGGACATCTCATTGCAGCCCGCTCTGGGTTGTACCGACACTCACAAAATGGCCACATGCTAACGCGCGGCGTGTTCGACCCTTGGACGCCAGAGTATCTACGTAGCCTATGGCCCTATATTGTTGTGACTGGATTAACGTGCAGATGAGAATGAACCTCACGCATGGGTATCATCATGAAACAACTTTTCGGACCTTAGGATTGGTTCAAAAGGAAAACAAAGCCGAAGAAGAAAAGTTAGAAACTATAGTTGGGATGTAAACTGCACATGGTTGGAGAGGTTCGAAGAAATTGAATTTTCCTAGACATCACCAGTTCACCACTTTCAATATTGTATAAATACTACGGAGTCATAGCGGTGTATTTGTGTGTTATTTTACCCGCAGGGACGGCCCAGGAATTTTTTTCTTCCGGGTGGGGTTAATTTAAGCCCTCAAAACTTCTTGCGCATGCAATTGAAACTAGTATTACGAAAGATGATTGGCTTAGTTATATGATCGTCAATGAAAGTTACGTTGCAAGTTTGAATGGAGGGGTAATGGGTGGTAGCAGTACTGGTGGATTAATGAAGCATTGCCATCAAACTATTGATAGTACACAATGGCATATATATTGTAGTACTTAACACGTCCATTTTTGTCATGAAAACAGCAAGTACACAGGATGACCCATACTGCTTTGGGGACTTTGTTGTATATATGAACGATAGCAAGAATAGGCGAGGGAAATAAAAACTTAACTAGCAGAACTCACTAGCTCCAAGAATTATAGTATATAAACGATAAGAAAACCCCATCTCCAAGGCTCCGCCCCTGCTGTTATTAAAAATTGATCCAGAGACACCAAAACAGCAAAAACTGGCAGTGGATTAACATATGTATCAAAAGTGGGAATAAATTTTAAAAAACAAATTCATGTAGTTTCCCCAATTCCACCGGTGTTGCCTTGTTTTAAACTACCCGAATAAGATAAGAAAACTTCGTGAAATATCATCCAACCAAAACCAATTACATGCATTGTCCCAATCCCTATTGCACAGACTTATAACAACATAAAACACTATCTGCACGGATATCTCCGTCAATTGAATTATAAGCTCCCTAAATTCTACAAATACAACTAATACACGCTGGAAATTTCTCCAATTAAAACCCATTGCGTACTTTTGAAAAAAACTTTAAACATTTTTATTCAAATGATTACCAATATAGTAAGATCCAATATTTTGCGCTCTCTTCAATCAAACGGTAATCCTAGGTCTGGTTGCCAGGTTGCTGCATATTCTAAAAGTTTTTAGACAAATTCTGGGATGAACATTGGGCCGCAACAAACCAATTAGACTCAATGAATGCAGAAGTTAAAGAAGGAGCACTATTTTCTAATGTGAAGTCCTTATAATCAGCGATTTGATGACGCCATATATAACTGATCTAATTCTCCACCAAGAAAGTAGTAGATATACCCTTAAGTTAAAACATGAGGTCTCTGAGTGGAAAATTAAAACATGTAAATATGTCAATATTGTGGGCTAAGACAATGAAAATATCAAATAAAAAACCACTGTTTTACAGATGTTACCAAAACAATGGATTTGAAACCGGAAGAAACCATCATTATAGAGGATTTTTGATAAAAAAAAAAAAACAATTTAGATTTGATAGGAGAAGTCATTATGACCGACAATTATTTGGAAGATCTGTGATTGTCTCTCTTCTCTTTGATCTCCACTAGGATCTGTGTAAATCAGGAATACTCTCATCATAACTTCCCATCTGATTATGTAGGAAGTACTAGTTTCCACTTATCTGTATAAAACTAAGGGCATCGTTGTTTTGTAAAGAATTTTTTTGTGAATTACTGAAATACCCTTGAACTCATCCAAATGATGTAGCCCGTGAGCAAGCCCGGTTATTACCATTTCTAAACTATACAGTTGTGTTATATTACTGGATTATGGTGCAATGAGGATGATGAACCTCAACGCAGTAGGTATCACCAAGATTCAAATGGGTGAAGATGAGACAAGTTGGACATCGTGTAACCAACAGAGACACTGCGCCATATTTGTTACAAGTTTCAGTAAATTTTGGATCAAAAGGAAGAAAAATTAAAACAGCAGATGTAATATTGACATGATTAGTACTGAAATGGCAAAAACTGCAATTCCTTTAGGAATCACACCAGGTGCACTTATTGCTATACGATGCAGTATATTTTATGCATTTCAAAATGTGTAAGAACTAAGCAGTCATCCAGTATAATAGGATGTCTTAGCCTTTCAAACTGATAGACTTCTCCATCAATTTTTGTAAAAAAAGTAGGCGTCCTCCTGGTTTTGAGATCAGTTGAGGTTCATTGAGTATGGAGTTATGTTTAAGATGGTGGAGCCTTAAGATATGCATACGGACTTGCGATGAAAAGAGTGTCTTTCGCTCTAGCTATGATCATCAAAATATTTTCATGTGTACACATAGTTAAGGTAGTGGCGGTGAGGAAGAGGTGGGAGCCATTATTAGCAAGGGAATTTGTAGATTTCACTGCAAGGGAACCTGCACCAACAGAAGTTCGTTCGTTGCCTGAAATCTACATTGTGTTTCTTTGCATTGCAATTTCTAGCACTCTCTCACACAGGGATGAAAAATATTATCCTAGCAATACTAAGATCTCCAGCCGTTAGTTTCGTGAGAGACTTGGAGGAACTCATGGATGAATATTATCCTAGCAATACTATTTCAGTAGAGGAACTCATGAATACCGGGCTAGTTTCGTGAGAGACTTGGAGTCGCGGTAATCACGTTTGTTATTACCAAGATGACCTTTATGTAAGTAAAAAGAAAATTTAACTGTTAATGTCACAGTACTGTGCATGACAAAGTCATTGGTGTTGATACTAGTAACAAGAGCTCCAAACTCGTCAATACAAGATTCTTTGTCAATAAGAAAAAAATAAAAACTCATTCATTTAAGCAAAGTCAATACCACAAAAACAGTAAAAATTCAGCACACACAACTCGGTGATTTAGTAGTCAGTAATCGACTGACATAACCGTGTTTATTCAGCACACGCTAACACATTTTACTCAGAACATACGTACCGTTAAATGCCGCATAGACAAGGAATCTATAATACTTATTAGTCCCGTGTAATACAACAGCAAGTGCATACTTTGAGATCGTTTTTCGCGGGACCCACATGTGTACATATGCTATTGATCAGCACTGGTGGACATGGTAGAATCCGGCAATCTGGGAATGGAAAACTTAACCGGAAACCTCCGCCAGGGCATTTCGCCCAGCATAGTGCTGCGCAATCTCCGCAAGCTATAGCATCACTGAGTTTCTTAACAAATCCTCCCTCTATTCCGCATTGTTTAACAAATTTTGATATTAGCTTAAAATTCCCCGCCTCTGCATTTACAGACATAATCAACACATTTTTTCTTTATGTGTTGATTACCGAAAGAAGATTTTTCTCTCTCGTTTTATTTGTGAAGAAAAATCATAATAACTAATGGATGAGTCTAGAAAAATCAAAATTTTGAACTATATATATCAGTTTACTTACCAGAAACAGTGAAAAGGACCATCAAACAAAGAAACCCAACTAGAAGAGGCGCACTATTTTTTGGAGCCATGATAGACAGAATCGATGTTAATTCTTTGATGATGGATGAAGAAGTACTGTATCTGCGCTTCAATTTATAGCATTTGCAACTAACAAAAATTAGTGTTATTATTATCTGTGCTCAATCATTTTTTATTTTTTTTATTTTATTTTAAAGTCCACTTCTTAGAATGAATGAGTCCTATAGCTGTAAATCAAAAAATCAGAAATATCTTTTGTACTTTTATAAAATTTTAAAAAAATCTTTTTAGTTTCTAGTAAATCTTTTAAGGTTCATATAAAACTCCGAAAACTATTCAAAAGTTCATGAAATTTTTTTATTGTTAAAACTAAATCGTGTGACACAGTGCTCTCTGATCAACTGGCCTCTCATCGTACTACAGCCTAGTTTTTTTAATTAACTTTTCCATTCATACTGATTCGGCCGGCCAACGTGCAATACAGTCGTGCCTGCATTTAGGAATCAATACGAGTAACATGCAAGTGCCGATTACAAGTATCATTATGGAGTAATCGTGTACTCATTCATTTAGCAAATTAATGAAATATTAATCACCAGCTGGGTACCATCAATTCCTTATCCCTAATCAGCCTACTAACTCTAGCTCATCACCACCATAGCACAAAAACATATTAGAAGTACCCCTTAGATACCATAATATCCATTTTACTGTTTCCCAATGCTCCATACCAGGATTGGCTAGAAATCTGCTTACCACTCCAACTGTATAAGCTATATCCGACCTATTACACACCATTGCATACATCAAACTACCAACCGCGGACACATAAGAAATTTTCTACATCTTCCGTTTCTCAACATCATTCACAGGACATTGATCACAAGTTAAGTTAAAATGGTTTGGAAGTGGACAACTTACCGGCTCAGCCTTGTCCATGTTGAATCTTTTCAACACCTTCTAAATATAGCTTTCTTGTGATAGTCACAACTTCCTTGCTTTCCTATCACGAGAGATTTGCATGCCAAGAATATGATTTGCTGCACCCAAGTCTTTCATAGCAAAAGACTTGCTGAGATCTGACTTCAACTTGTTCATCTTTTTCTGATTTGCCAACAATCAACATGTCATCTACATATAGCAAGAGAATAAGAAAGTCACCATCATCAAATTTTTGAATGAATACACAATGATCTGAAGCTAAACTCTTGTACCCATGTTCCTTTATGAGCGATTCAAACTTCTTGTACCATCTTCTAGGAGTTACAACTTAGAGCCCCCGGTCGGGAATTGCCTAGACTAGCCGATATTCCGAAATCTGAAATAACGACGGACGGACCAAGAGTATTCTTTTTAGTGCGGCTAATTTACCAATGTCATTAAAACAGCCGAAGGCCGCCGCAATCTTTTGAATTAAGCGACATATTTAATGTACATACGAAATTTTTACTAAACATAAGGTCTAAAATTTAAGATTGAAAAGATAAATTATGTAAAAAAAGTAAATAACAAGGCTATTAGATAAACACCCCTTAATTCTCTTCGCATTACTATGAATCAACTAAGCCCCTAAAAACTAAAAGTTATTCTGTCATGAACCAATTAAGGCCCTAAAATTCCCTAACTTCTATCAAGATTCAAGACCTTTTATCATAATTAGATGGTTCTTGATGACCGTTTGACATGCCCTAAATCATATGATTACAACTGAAATTCCGACTATTATTGTATTAGATAATACACGCACACGTATTTTATTGAAAAAAACATGACTTTTGTAAACTTGACCGCCCAAGGAGGAGTATATAAACCTTCTGGTTACTAGCCAATGCATATAGACTCAGTAGTATCACACTTGGAACATTGCAAAATTGTGCTATATTGTTTGATGTTTCCCACATTGCAACAAAATGTATTTAGATGGTTCGCTAAGAGTTTAAGAACATTGCTTAAGATCTACTTAATGAAATTCATTTTTACAAAAACCAATAAAAATAATATCCTAGTCATCCTAATATCTCCATACATATTATGTTTGCAGTTAAACTGGTAATTGTCGAGAAACCGAGGTTACGTTCATCTCAAACCGGCATGCTTCCATAGAAGTCAATTCCATGAAACATCCTACTTAGATCGAATTCCTCCACTTACATCTTTAGATTAGCATGATCGGATAATACTAGCACGAATATATAATCAATATGATAATAGACAATCACACACGACACAAAGATTACGTGGTTCACCTTTGTAGGCTACATCCACGGCCAAAATCACCCCGAGAATCTTTATTATTATAACAAGTTATTACATCAGCACGCATCATATACTCAACTAGTTATATAACCCACTAGCGCTAAACGTTACAAACAACAAGACATATTACGAAGAGTTTACCTCTTCCTTTGTTCTTCTTCTTCCATAAACCTCCACCGCCATGGTTGCTTCGACTTTAGACAAGAACTTGAAGAACATCATGAATTCTAGCTACTCCCATATGAACCCTAGAAACCCTAGATTTCTCCCATACCCGTTATTTCTACAAGTCACTCTTCTCATATAAATTTTGGCCCCATCACCAACCATTGTAGGACAAAACGGTTGTGACCCGAACACTCTCATAAAGAGAGCATTCTCCAAGATAATGGATTTCTACTCACAATATAAGCCCTCTTATATAATAGACAAATCCTTGCTCCCCGAGTCTTAGAACTCCTAAAAATAGAGTCACACCTTAATTAGGAAATCCTAAAGTAGGAAACCACATAACTTGGTAAAAACACAAGTTACGTTCTGTTAAGTTCCAAAATCTTCATGAAACAAAACCCTAACAATCACCACCTTTTGTGACCTGAACAAAACCTTCATCTTCACCCCAACAAAGCATGAATGGTTACCACCTTATACAAGGCCATCCTCTCGGACATCATTAATAGCACAAAAAAATTTATATTTTACTTTGAGCTTGAACCCCCACTTAAGCCAAATTCCTCCTTTGCACTTACACCATCGGAATCGCTATCTGTCAATCTTCTAGCCTCACCACAAACAATTTGTTCATATAATTTATACAAGTTTCTGCATAACTTGTATCAAACTACTTCGTCACCATGATCACTCATTATTCCACCTTTTGTGGAATACTTCTTCTTCGACACATGTCTAACACTTGACATTATTTGATATGATCCATCAAACAATTCTAGACGGACTTAATTAACCAACTCCAAGAACCAACAATCTTGAGTCATACTCCATGTAGACAAAACACGCTGCGACCTTCATATGTTATGTATGAACGATTTTCACTTAGCACCACCATGATTCAAAACATTTTTCCTGATAATATCCTGCAGACGCCAGTTGAACCCCTGCATATAGTTAAGTCAACCATCAATAAATCTCATCTGAGCTCTCATAATAGTTTAACTCAATCCTATATTTTTAAATTCATAATCATTCTGTTACTTGATGGAGAAGATGCCAATTGGAAACCATAATCATTCTATATCACTTAGTTTCTCACATGCATAATAACGATTTCATAAAGTCACCCACTCTGTGCATTGATCGTTCTACTTCTAATTGGAAACTACCTCCTGAGGGAATTACTAAATTACATGTACATGGATCTTTTGATTACGTAACTAATCATTTTGGTATTGGTGTTGTGATGCTTGATAACTTAGGTTTTTTCCTTGGTGTCAAAGGGAGCTATGGAGATGGAGCCCTGAATCCAGAAGCAGTTGAATGCACATTAGTACGAAAAGCTTTATTTTGGTCCATGGAAAGGAATCATTCATGCATTCAAATCGAAGCAGATGCCAAGCTAGTAATCGAGTCTATTAATGGAAGTAGTTTGCTTATTCAATGGGAGAATAGGAACTTAATACAAGAGATAAAACATCTAATCTCTAAGTTTTTGTTTTGTGAGTTCATATCTGTAAGTCGTAATGATAATCAGGTGGAAGATACTATTGCTAAAAATGCAAGAGAAACAACAATGCCACTTGAATCCTATGTAAACTTTGATCCAATCATTTGTGGTCTTTTTGCAAAAGACCACAACTACAGCAGATTAATAAAATTTCTCTATTATTAAAAAAAAAAAAAAAAACTTTGTCCCAACCATATAATTATTGTTTAACTAGATAAATATTGATAAAAAAACAAATAAACATCTCTAATCCAGTGATTAACAACATATAACATCTTAAGTTTTCTACAGATCTACCATACAACGGCAGCTACAACTGTGCAGCTTCAAAAACAATTATCCAATTTTGGTGGTAACCTCAGTACTTACTAACTGATTTATTCTTCCAGCTGAAAATGTCGTAGAAACCATGAAAGTATACCCAAACCAAAATTGATACCCTGCAAAAACAAAATAAATAAATGTTAGAGTGGTGCACTCCTACCGGACACTCCAAAACCTAACTAAACTAAATTGCAACAGAATATGTGTGAGACTGTCTATAGTTCGCCTGCATAGTTCATAGATATAGGGGAAGGTGAAAAAACTAAAGGCTAAGTGTTTGGAAATGATAGACTTGTTAACAAAACTATAACAACGTATTCATTTTAAGGAATTGCATTCCTTGGAATCCAATTCCTAGGGAATGCGCCCAATTCCTTGAACCGAACAGGGAAAATAAACTCCATGTAATTTACTTCCTAGAAATTCAATTCCCTCCAAAATAATATATTTCCATTGCATTGGTTCAATAGTGCAATGGAACTGGATTTCGGAGTAAAAACAAAGGTAGTTGAATTACCTCAACCGAATATGAATTTTTAGGATTTGAATTGGATTCCTTGGAATCCAATTGAAAGAATAGGATTACCCCATAATTGAATTCTTAGCTTTCCAAATCTCCCAACCAAACGAGGTGAAGTGAAGTGTTTTACCAAAATATGCTTTGGGCGCAGTCAAGGTCCTTGAAGTTATTTTTTAGATGGTGCAGAATTGGACTAAGATGTGCCTACTTAAAATAGTCAATTGTTGTTAATCCCACATATGGAATGGTAGAAGACTAGCCTTACCAGGAGTATTTTAAAACCTATAGATGCTTTGCAATCGCTTGTGATTGCAGTGAAATATCAATGGATTAAAGCCTAAATAGCTTTGAGATACAGATTCTATCAAGCCCAAAAATATGCACTCATTGTGGTACATTATGACTGTCATCAAAACCTAACAACATTTATTGATGAAGTAAATCAAAACTTGATATTTGTAAATAAGATCCACAAATAAAATTTTATCTAACACATACAGACTACTCAAATCAGATATGAATATCCCCTCAGATTTCTCCAAAGAAGACCAATTGGATACATTCAGAAACTTAAAACATCTCCGATTCAATGATTACCAGCATATAAGATCTTAATTCTTTTTGCTGATCTACATCTACTACCATTTCAGTAGTTGTAGCAGGCAACAAATATATACCCAATTTTTGTTTTAAGGTCAGTACTCCATACTCCTGCCAATCTATATCTGTATCGCCTGTTGAAGATGCTCTATATCAAGAAAGACCAGTGGTTTCCCACGTATCCAGATCTTGGACCATCCCTGCTTAAAAAAACAAAAGATTGATATCAATATTATGGGCTAAAGAGAATGAAAATATCAAACAACACCATTATTTTACAGATCTTACTTGGAAATAATAATAGACTGGGTGATATAACCCACATCATGATTTTAAGAAGGAGAACAACTTAGATTTGAGAGGAAAATTCATTATGACGATTTAGAAAGACTTTGATTTCCAAGCTATGTGTAATGCTTCCCACAGGATACCAAAACCACTTTCGTCGTAACACACCGTCAGATTCTGGAAGCGGCACATCCTAATCAGTCATTATGACTTGCAATTGCATAGATCTGTCTATGTTTCCTCTTTGATCTCCACCAGGGTATTCCCACATAAAACTTAAACTACTTTCATCATAACCTCCCATCTGATTCTGATTCTGGTAACGGTAACTTCTCATCATCAGAAGCTGGTTACTAGTTCTTCCCTCATCACCGCCTCCCTCCCTCACACTGCTACTCTCTCACTCTCTGTGTATTATGTCTATCCAAAATTTTAGGGTTGGTTCATTTATAAGGGAAATTGTTTAATTTACTCAAATGCCCTTGAAGCTAATCTTAACGTTGAAGCCCACTGTGCAGGCCCGGCTATCAATACTGCCATAGACCTCACGCACCGTGAATATCAACCACTTCACGAACCAAAGAAGAAGAAAAAAGAGTTAGAACCTCCAGTTGGGAATTCCCCAGGGTAATCGATGTTGGAAAATGAATCTAAGCAAGTCTAGTTGCTGATTACTAATTTCAAAGTGTATAATCATAGCGGTAAGCGCACTTGTATAAATCATCTTGAGGCCACATATTAAGATTGCTAAATGAAATCAAATGACAAGAAATGATCAGCAAGAAGCATTGGGTACTTCAAGTATGTAAGCCATTAAGGACCGAATATATGCAAAGAAGAAGAAAACAACCAAGAGTACTAATTAATATGCAGAGAATAACCTCCAAGATTATCCTTTTATAGTTCACCTCGATAGTTCATAGGTAGAGGGGAAGGTGGAAAAACTGAAGGCAAAGTGCAAAAATCACACCAAGAATAGTAGTGAAACAATCATTACCAAGTTTTGCTCGCAACTTAAATGTAGATCCGATGAAGAATACATACCAAAAAATGTCTATTCCTGCTATCTCTAACAAATGAATCATAACCTCCACACTGATCCATGTTTCCCATTGTCCCGCCATTCAGAAACAATTAGATATGATCACACCTTGAAATTTTCCGACTAGAACCAATCATATTTTGCACAAATTCTGTGAAGACTTGACAACACTGGTGGCAGTGGGAAAATACCCATAGAGAACTTGGAAATAATTGGCCGACTGTGTTTATGAGGCCTTCTATATGGTCACTTAAAACTGCATTTGTCTGTCACGTTTTTTGTAAAAACAGATTATAATTTCATGAAATTTAAATTGAAATCCATATAATTGAACGAATTGATCATGAAATTACTTCATATACAATAAAACCAACATATTTTCAGTTCAAATTTTTCCCAAATATTCATTACATCGACTGGATGATTCGGACTCTAGACAGTTGCAGTAACAGAAAAACGGCCGAAGAAGATGACGGGTCGGATCCGGATCGACTCAAACCCGCACCAAACAGTAACAGTTCCCAAATTTTTCCAAAAAGAAGACGAAAATTTGGTCGAATCAGATCAATTACAAAAATCAAAATTGTCAGTTTCATCAAATTTTACAAGCAGTCAAAACCATTTTTATTACAGTCTCATATGATTGCAACAAACCCATGTACCGAATTGACCAATTACCTGATCTAACTCGATCCATTTGCAGTAGCAGAAATTCAAGAAACCATCATACGTATTATATCTTTTGTGATTATAGTACCGAGGAATGGGATTCTCCTTCCTTTATTCATGTGCTTGTGGTTGAACATTAGAAGAAGAAGAAGAAGAAGAAATATTTGCTGATAAAGAAAATTAGGATTAGAGAACATTCTAGATTTACAGGTTAAAGAAGATGAATGAGACAATGGGTTTGCTTAACTTTGTCTTGAGTTAATTGTCAACTCTAATTTTCTTAATTGAATGGTAGATGTAACTACTCTAATTTTCTTAATTCAAAGTGTTAATCCTTAATTGGTAAGGTGTTGGATGATATCGTCAGCAGCAGTCATCTAGTAGATTGTTTGTCCAATTTTTGGTCACAAAACTATGAGTGTTTGCTTTGGAAGGTTCATGAAGTTATGCCTGGGACTAAGAATTTTTCCTACTTAAAAGAGTGAATTGCTCTTAACCCATTCTTTCTCAATATCGATTTCGGAAAGAGACTGTATTGCCTAGCAAACAGATTGCAAATGTAGTAAATACTTTTCTTAATATCACATCATTGGCTATATCTTTGTCAAAACAAACTATCACGTTGGCAACTACTAGAAAGGAAGGGTTTGCACAATCTTGATCGAAATATATCCACAATAACAAATACTATGGTTTTAAGTGAGTATAGAACCACCATTCTCAATGCCATCAAGATTGATATACTCATATACCATTACGTGCAGACCTCGGCCTAACAAGATTTTGATCCGGAAAATTTTGTGGACTGAAAAGCAAGGGTTTTGATAACTATGCTTGTGATTTAAAGGGTATCTTCTATGAGAAGATGTAATTGTTTTGATACTAGCAGAGATTTGAAAGGTGAACCCAATAGAACCTGTGGTAATAGATGTGCGAATTGCTAGATACTACGTACTACTGACGATGATCTTAATATTACCTCAACTACTGTCTGAATTTGAACAGTTTAGTACAATAATCCTAAACAGCTATACTAGATATGCCAGGTCTGAACATTCTAAGGGCTCATTCCCAAACCCAACAGATGTTTTTACGAGACAAAGGTATACATAACAAACCTCAACAGATGTTCTTCTAAAGGTCTCATTTCACCCATTCGAATTAAAACCAGAGTTTGAATCATAAGCTTAGGTTACTTCAAGATACTATAATAAGATCGATAAACTAGTGTAATAAATGAAGCTACAGTAGTTTGATCATAAGTTATACATTTTCATTTACTAAACATAATATATGACTGGAATATTCCATCCATTTAGAAGAAGAAATTCAACGCATAGCACTAAGAATCAACATTATCGTTCACAAAATCCCAGTATTCATATATTCAGACAAGATATCCAGATCTACTACATTCAGCAAAAATCACTATTACACCAAGAATAGAGAAAAAAAAAAACTCAACTTAAAACTGCAGAAACTTAATCGAATTCTAGTGCCTTCCGGATGTATCCATAAGAAAACGGCATCCTTCTTAAATTCCTACCAAAATACATTTCCCTGCTGTTATTACACTAGTTGATCCCAACAGACCCAAAACAGCAAATGCTAGCAGTGGACTAATATCCAATGTATCAAAAATTGGAGGAACAACATTTCCAAACAAATTCAAATAAGGATCACATAAATCCTTAATTGCACAAAGTGGTTGACGATCCCATGGAGTATATGTAAACCACCTAAGTCGCACCCTGACCATCAGAACCCCACTACATATGTCAAGCCATTTTGACATACCTCGAGGAACAGTAAGTGGTGTATTCAAATACCCTGCAGGTCTTTCACGGTTTGCAGCAAAAAACTGAATGCAAAGTGCACAAAAATGTACCTCTATAACTATACAATTAGGTAGTTCGACCAAGAAACAATCACTAACACACTCCTATACACAACACAAGGACTATTGTATCTGTAAGCCCAGTAAAAAAACAGTATCATGGTCATCCCAAACAGAACTAATTCAACTATTAGAAAAAATCAGGAAGTAGACAATTCAGGTGTAAAAGAGCTTTGAGATACAAAAGCAGTAATGTATACTATATTAAAGCTAATCTGCATCAATATAAGCCTTCTTTACAGGTTACACAAGTATTATCATCAGATCATGAGTTTCTATCAAGGATCAAACACTAATAACATTTATTTGGACATGAATTAAATCTAAACTGAATATTATTGCGAATGCAAATAAACTCCTCCCACAATTCTCACCCATGCAAACAAGTCTTTTTTTTATACAAGGTAGATGCACAATCTCTATTGTAAAATTGCAACAACATTTAAAGTTGATACTTGAACAATTGAAACGTAATCTTCGGACTAATCTTTTTATGATCAAAAAATCCAAAGTTACAAATATAACACTACCCGAATCAGACATGAATCCACCCTGAAATTTTTCTAAAACTAAAGCCAATTACATAAATTGTCCCAATCCTATTGCCTAACAAGAAAACATTGAGTTTTGAGGTGGTGAGCTAGTGTCTAAGTTATTCAAGCTTACATAGAAGTTGATACTTCAACATGCTTGGGCAAACAAATAACATAAAACACCTCTAATTCAATGTTCCGAGATCTTAAATTTTCTGCAGATCTATCATTTCAACAGTTTGTGCGTGATATTCAAACTGAAAAAACACCTCTAATTCAATGAAAACTTCTGATCTAACATTTGAATGAAGAATATCTTGCAGAACAGAACAAGACCTTGATCGATCCACAATACTTCCAATCGAAAGCCATCTTGTTATTTATAAGAGGTTTGGAGGAGTTTTTCGAAGTCTGAGGTTCATAATGAATATGGAATGATCCAAAGCCTCAAACTGATATAATTGAGAGGAGAAGTCATTATGACAATTATTTGGAAGATCTGTATCTCTCTGATCTCCACCAGGAGATGTGTAAATCAAAACCCCCATCTGATTTTGAAGAAGGAGAGAAATGATAGGGTAATTTGGTGGTTTTTCCTACACGCCGCCTCACTCACACTGCTCGTCTCTGTGAACCGAAATGATAGGGTTTGGTCTATTTATAGTACAAGGATATTTATTTTATTTACTAAAATGTCCTTGACCTAATCCCAATGGATATTTCATTGCATCCCGGAGGTGAGCAAGCTCGGTTATCAACAAGAAGTAGCTCCTGCTGAAAAGTGAGCTACACATGTAGATCGCCCACTAGTCCACCAAATATTGTATCAAGTCTCACTCTAATGTTAAACAGTAAGCCATTAATAAACTAAGGTATGAACGAGTTGAGTTGGATTTTGTAACTACATTCTTTCTCCTCAAAGATGAAACTAAGGTATGGATGAATGATCGTTAGTTGGTTACCAGATAGTAAAAAATCATGTATCCATCTACAAGCTAATTTGAGTGACAAAAAGATGTAAAAGGAAAATATTACGCTGATGCCCGATCAATTTAATACCAACCAACGTAAGATTATTGCTGTAACAATCTAATGCTGCTATTTTGTAGGTAAACTCTGAAAAAAATAATACAATAATGATGTCACTTTCTGGCTTCATTTCTGTCCGAGTAAATCCGTAGGCAGCTGAGCTGACTTAGTGAGTTGTACTACTTCCTTGTACTCTACTTGACTAATTGGTACATGCTGGTCTCTAAGCTGGGACTTGGGAATGAATAGTTAACTCGAATTTGACGAGTTTTAGGATTTCTGACATTACCCGGCAATTCCAACCTTGTATGAATGATTAAAATGGCACCCCAACGAGTTTTCAAATGGAAAATACATCTACTTTACTGAATTTCTAAGGTTCGGAGGGTTTTTATGGAAAATATGTGTGATCTACTAAAATGCCCTTGAGCTAATCTCAGATTTGTAATGCAGCTGTGCAGCCTAGTGTACAGGCCCGGACGGATATTAAAAATTTGTAGAGACAGGGTGAAGCTCATTATGCCATTATGATGTACAGGGTGAAAATCATATATATCGTGTATGAACAAGTAACAACTTTACAGACCGGTGTAAAAGAATGATAAAGATGAAGATGGGTTTAAGAAAACTTGTAAGGTTGAGTGGATTCGGTTGGATTCACAAAGAAAATGTGCTTGTTGTTGATTTAGGTGTTTGGGATGTGATGCAAGTAAGGAATCCTTTTTATTTTTTATTTTTTTTGATTGATCAAAGAGAATTGATTAAACGGCACCCAAGCCGAGTGTGGGGATACAACTAAAGAGACCAAAAAAAAAAAGGTAGAGTAGAATAGAGATACACCTAAAGATTTTTTATTTATTTTATTTATTTTTTTGATGAACGAAGGAATTCATTAGAAAAAGAAGAGAATGCACAAAGGTATCAAACTTACGAGGAGTAAGATGAAACCAAAAGAAAAAGAAAATTACATTTCTCAGAAAATTAAAGAAAAATAAGGTCCCAATTGTATAACACACCTAAAGAATTGTTTTCCTTTACAAATTCTACTGTATATACTTTGGGGTAGTATCTCTTCCATTTAAAGAAATGACATGGTACATATTGATGACCGATAATGCTTCATATCTAGCCTGGAATCTAGTTTTGATACAAATTTAGTAAAAGCATTCCCAATGGAGTACGAGTATCTAAAAACATTGATAACACGTAGGATTTTAGAAACTCTCAGTAAAAAATTGGCATTCAAAGTCTCACAGCGGTTAAATCTTGTACGTCCGCATATTACAATATGAGGCTCTACCTTCTAAAACAAAACTTCATTAACCGCAAACCTAATCCCAAAACCAAGACACCAAGATTGTTACCAAAATTGATGGACAAGTCTTTCATTTTCCAGCACTTGATGGTTCATGAAGTTCTATTTTAGACGGCGGAGCCTCAAATTAGGATATGCTTAAAATGTAAGAAATGAACGGTGGAGCCTCAGATCCACAATACTTCAAGGTTCTACCTGTTTCTCTTTCCACCATGTTGTGAAACATCTTGAACACGGGAACAACATCATCTTTGGTATTGATTGCATATGACCAAACCTTCCTTGAAGCATCATCTATGAAAGTAACAAAGTAAAAGGAACCACCAAGTGTTTTGACCCTTAAAGGTCCACATACGTCAGAATGAACAAGATCAAGAATACCATAATTGCGCTTGGGTAAAGCTTTATGAAAAGAAACTCTAGTTTGTTTACCAACTAAACAATGAGTGCACTTACCCAATTGCGTACCTTTCTCCTTTGGCAAGACTTGTCTTTTGGTGAAGATTTGAATTCCCTTCTCACTAAGATGACCAAGTCTTCTATGCCACAACTCATAGGTTGAATCTTTGTCAGCAACAATCAACTCACCTTTCAACACCTTCACTTTTGTTTTATACAATGTGCCACATTTCTTGCCTCTTGCAATAACCATGGAGCCCTTGGTTAGCTTCCATTTTCCATCACCTAAGTGATTGTTGTACCCTTCATCATCTAACACTCCTGGTGACATTAGATTCAAACGTAGATCCGGTACATGTCGCACATTTCTGAGAACCAATGTGCATCCAACACTGGTCTCGATCTTCACATCACCCATTCCTACAATCTTCGAAACACCACTGTTTCCCATTCTGACTGAACCAAAATCACCAACCTTGTAGTAGATCAACACGTCTTTTCGAGGAGTAGCATGATAGGATGCATCTAAATCCACAATCCACTCTGAATCGGAAACTGTAAAACTCATACATACATCATTACAATCAGAGAATGAAGTAATATCACTACTTGTTACCACAACTGTAACATCATTGACTTGTCTGTCGTTTACATTCCCTTTCTCTGGTTCTTGCTCCGGCTTCCCGCATTCATTTGAATAATTACCATTCTTACAACAATCCTCGTCTTCCCTAGACTTTGATTGACTTCTTGACTTGTCACGGTCAAAAGCTTTGCCACAAGCAGATTTCTGATCATATAACTCCTCTAACTTTGTCCACAAAGAATATGCTAGTTTCTCACTAGACACATGACGAATAATATAATCATCAACCCATTGTAGAATGAAACTAACAACTTTACGATTAGCAACACTCCACACTCCATCTTCTATCTTCTTAGGATTTACTCCCTTGCTCTCTATTGGACCATAGAGATCTTCACTATATAACCAATCTTCCATCTTCACCTTCCATATCACATAGTTCTCACCGGTCAAGATGACCATTCTATTACTAGTGCTAGCTTCCGTCATTGCACAGGATTAGCTCAACCCAAAAGCTCTGATACCACTTGTTGGGGGAGACTTACAAAATCCGAGCCGCTATGCGCAATACGAAAACTACACAAGCAATGAAACACAATGCGGAAAATACACAACTACGACGATATAGAAGCAATCACACAACACCAAGGATTACGTGGAAAAACCCCTCCAAGGTGAAGGGTAAAAAACCACGGCCAAATCTTCCACTATAATGAATAATGGGTTACACACAATTCTCCCAATTTGGGGATAACAACAACTTCAAGGTGCATATAGCACTTGGATAACCAATTTGCCTAATTATACTCACCACTAGGGTGGATCAATAATTCATTCACCAAAACAGGTAAGATTCACTATCAATTTGAGAATAGCAAGAGTAAGAGATACTTACTACTATTTGAACAAAACCCTAGATTTCCCCCCTTTTGAAGAGATGTGGAAATTGATCTATCTATCTTCACCACACTAACCAAATAGATCTTTAGCTAAGAACCCTTTCTTCTTCTTCAGAGATTAACTTCAAATCTCACCAAAAAGAACTCTAATGGTGGTTACTCTTTCTCTCCCACTCACTCTCTCTCTACCTCCCTTTTCTTATTGAGATGAAAAACTCGTGGAGAAGAAAAACACCTCGTGATGGGGATACTCTCATGTTGGACCTAAGTTGTGGACCGGCCCAACAATATTTCACCGCTTAATTTATTATTCGATACATTGAATTCTGTAAGATTTGGAGGTAGAAGAGGTATAGTACCGGAAAGCATGTTGTCTGACAAATATAATCTATCCAGATACTTGAGTTTGTAGAGACAAGAAGGGATAGTTCCTGTTAGAGTAGTATAAGACATTTGCAATTCATCTAGACCAGTCAAGTTACAGATGCACTGAGAAGAGACTTTGAGATTGGTTGAGGTCAACCATAATCTCTTTAGTTTAAGATTAGGATGCAGATTTAAGTGTTGATCTATGACTACAGCCAGCTGCATATTAAAACTCAAATCCAGGTATGTTAGATTGGAATTGTTAATCAAAGAGATGAGGGAAACTTTTCCTTGAATGGAGTTGTTTCTAATACTAAAGTAACTAAGATTTTGGAGTTTATTTATGCAACTTGGTATTGTTCCTGTTATATTATTATTATCTAAAACATGTTTTTGAAGAGGAAAAATCTTGCAAATTGAATTTGGTATTGGACCTTGGATGTTATTCCCGTACAAGTCTAGAAAATATTAGTGTTCTAAATTAGAGATTTGGGAGGGAATAGCACCTGTTATGGAATTCTCGCGGAGGCTAAGATACTCCAATCCAGAAAGATTGAATAATGAAGAAGGTAGAGATCCATGAATTGAACATTCGGAGGCATCGAGACTGACTAATAACGGCACATTTGAAATTAAAGGCAGGATTGGGCCGACTACTTTTGTGCGTTGAATCTAAAGTTTTTGCAGTTTAGGCCATTGATGTTTAAACATCCTAGCTAGATCGAGATGGAGATTTGGATTTTCACTCACATCAAGCTCTGTAAGTTGAGGAAGATACGGAACCGAACCGTGCAGTTGGCAGTTTGCTAACTCAAGAACAGACAGAGAAGTAAAATTAGCTAGCTGATTGGGGAATGAAGAATTGAGATCATAATTCTTATTCATTTTCAGAGTGGATAAATGGGAAAGGTTGTGAAACTCATGGATGGGGAAAACAGATAAAGAGCACAAAGAGAGGTCAAGCTGGCCTAGTTCGGAAGATTTAGAGAAACACAAAGTGTAATTCCTCCTCTGGGAAGATTGCCAAAGTATACAGAGGAAGGTCGATACCCAGAGAGGTGAAATAAAATTGTGCACAAAACGACATATATGAGAGACAGCACCTTGTAGGTTGAAGTTTAAGTAAATCTGATGAAGTGGAGAAGGAGAAAGCAGTATTAATATGATTAGTATTCAAATAGCAGCATTAAAAATTGATTCAGTTCACTAATTCTGACGATTACCTCATGGTTTCATGTTAAGGTCATGCATGCAACATAGCATGTACCTCACAAAATGATGGTGACGTGTGTATTTTTTAGGATAATGATTTCGAGGTTGCTTGGTTTGAATTGATACTAAATTTCGAGGAGGTGATAAAGATATTGTGGCCTATGGAAGGTTTAAGATCAATGGTAAATACAGTGTTGCCCTATTGACCTACATGTCACCAAATGGATCAGACTGCAACATTCCTACTGACCTACCTACATGGTGAAAAGTAGGAATGTTCAGTCTGATCCATTTTGTGACATGTAATTCGTATTCATAATTGTGAAATCGGTACCTTTCAGATATTTCCTTCCATGGGGCATCTTTGGGTTGTTCAAATCGTAGCATCTGTAATAGTAAACCTTTCCGATTGGTTTAACAATAAGTGGGGCTGAAGTATAGAGATTTGGATCCCCAGAAAGCAGAAACAGATCCTTCATACGGTTGTGGTGGTGATTTCACTGGTGGAGCAGAAGAATTATGAAGGTATGGTGGTGTTGATGGTGAAGATGGTGGAGATTTGTAAAGGTATGGTGGTGGTGGTGTTGATGGTAAAGATGTTGGGGAATTGTATAGGTATGGTGGTGGTGGTGATGGTGAAGGTGGAGAATTGTGTATGAATGGTGGTGGTGGTGGTGATGGTGAAGGTGCAGAATTAGGTAGGTATGATGGTGGTGGTGATGGTGAAGGTAAAGTTGGTGAATTGTAAACATATAGTGGAGGTGATGAATTATGTACTAGACTACTAGAAAGAAATCCTAAATGGGCAGCTACAACAAAAATAACCGTTGCAAATAAACCACAGTTTCTCATAGTGTATTGGTCTTCTTCTCTTGTTTTCGATTATTTCCTTCTCTAGCTAGCTTGTTTCTTGCCTTGCCTCTATTAAAGAAGATTGTGAGTGAAGAGAGAGGTGAAGAATACAAGAAGTGGGAGGGCCTTTTATAAGAATGAAAGCTTAATGTGTAAGAAAAAATGGGATGAAGCGTGATAAACTCAACTTAATTTGCTCACTGCACTGAAGTAGGCACAGTGGATGTCCATTCGCCCTCAACAAAAGAAGAGGTTGGTTGTCTTTGCCAAGTGCCTAATAATGCCTAGCCAGAAACTTCCCAGACCCCCATCATCATATACTTGATTCAGGAACCTTTATTGCTCTTGGGTCAAATTAACTATCTCTCCATTCCCTATAATCAAATAGATGACAAATCCCACTATGAACAATTAAGTCTCTAGCTTCTTGATATAGGCCTGGCTCAAAATTTAGGGATAGCTAGTAAGTGAAAAGTGGCCTCTCCCCCCACTAGACAAAAAAGAAGCACAAGGAATTAAGTTTTGCAGAAAGAAGATAATTTCTACTTTTTTTGTACCCATGAATCTGCTTTTGTACTCTAAATAGCAGAGTTGCACAAGGCATCGACTACCCTCCAACAAAGACAGAAATCAAGTGCAAAACAACAAAATTTGCAATAAATTAGGTATCAGAGAGTTGCTGGCTCCAAACGTGCCATACTTCAGTTGTTGGGATACCGTTGCCTCATCCATCACCAAACCAAGAATTTCAACAGTGTATACAAACATATTACAGATGGATTTCAACAAGAGAATGCCTAATTCCTTTTGAATTGATGCCACATCAACAGACTGACATACACAAATTATCCTCTAACATCAACACTTACATGTCAAGCCTCTGAATTGACTGGTCAGATACATTGATAACCATAGTATTCAAACTCAACCACAAAATTCTTCTCATAACCTATCAAATCAAAAATATAGATGCCACACTTTTGTATTTTGTTTGTGTATAATTCAGATGCAGTAGTAATATTATGACAGGTTGCTTCAAATAATTCAAGAAAACTCTTATTAATGCTAATGTCAACTATAGATGACCTTCAACACTCCTAAGACTCTTTAACACAGTTGTTAAAAGAAGCTTTAATTCGGAGCAAAAGTGTACACCGACTGCGGCTGAGTAATCAGCTACCCAGACACAATTCAAACTTTTTCATGCATTCTTTTAAGTTAGTGCGTGGAAACCACTTCCTAGAGGTAAAATGATATGTTTATTACACACTGCATATATTAATTTTCGATCAGAGTTTAGTGAACATTAAGAAAAGATTTTACAGAGAAATGATTAATTTGAAGTTAGTTTTCATTAGTGTGCCACACAAAAAAAAGCATAATTTCTAGTGATGAATATAGTCAACACAAAGTATTATGATTCATATTCTTCATCTAACATGAAAATGAACCAGTATTGGCATACTTATGGGGTCGTGTTACTCGTGTATCTGCCGATTTCTGGCAAAACGAACATACTGATTCTTGGGGAAAATCAATTTTCTATTGCTTTTACGATCGTTAACTACAAATCTATCTATGTTTCCTCTCATTTGATTTACGCGTCTCATGTACTTCGTATTCCCCGGAATTTCTTAATCTTCTACTTCAAATGCACCGCACAATGTAGGTTATAACCACATGCTGTTCTAGCAGTAAGTGGCCCCTAAAGATGTGCACTTTTTTTTGTAGTGGACTGTTTACGCTTTTTTTTTTGTGGCAACCTAATGAAAACTATCTACAAATTAACCATTTTTGTGTAAAATATTTTCTTATTGTGCATTACTCTCTGATCGAAAATTAACATAAAATGATATGTTTACCTTTTTTTTCTTTTTCTTTTAACAAATGAAAAAACATACTAAATAAGCAAAATGCAGGACTAAAGATGCATCTATATTGAACTTAAAATCAACATCTAGGAAGTGGCTTTCACTACATTAATTAGCTCGCTCAACTGCCTACACTATTTCATTTAATTTTGGACAGTCTTTAAGCTCTGGATTCCAATTTGTATGCCCATCTAGAGGTGTAAAACGTGCCGGCCCGGTACAGCTCAGCCCACGAAGTCACGTGCTTAGCGTGCTACGTGCTGGGATGGGCTGGGCCAACAATTTAAACATGATGTGTCGGGTTGTGCTTTACTAGTCAAAAACTCGACACAGCACAGACCACGGGCACAGCACGTTTATGCACGTGATGTGCCGTGCTGTGCTGTGTCAGCACACGTGCTTTAGGCAATATACCAAAAAAATTATATATATTAAGATAAAAAACATAGGCAACCCACAAGTCTGATTGGTGAACCACCAGTCAAATTACAAGTTAAGGAACTGGGTATACCCCATTAACTAAACAGAAGAAAAAAAAAAAAAAAAAAACAGAGCAAATATTCAGCAGAGAACAAGCTCTATACATCCGAAATATGCCATTTCACCAGACTGAATAAAACCTTGTAGTTGTAGGGCAAGAGAAAACATCTGATAAATGTACATCCAAAATATAGCTTTACAAACTAACTGCATCCAAAATATAGCTTTACATAACTGCACATTCCAAGCATAGCTAATCAGCAGCACAAAAAGTATTTATAAGCTTTCATGGCTCTGCGAGATCCATGTCAAAAAAGTGGAATCACCTGTCGAACAAACATTTAGAATGAATTCAATCAAAAAAAGAAGTGAACAATGATTTATAAAATTGATGGAAAAAATGACTTATAAAAAAAAAAAAAAAAACAAACATGCTTTCTAACTGACTATCAATGCTTGGAAGTATGAAATGAATTTCCAGATTAACCATTCACACAGGCAGCCTAGCTAGGTTAACCATTGTGCTTAAGCCCATGTGCCTCATTGTTCACATTTACCCAATTCCAGTACTCTACAAAGTGTCTGTTGCTTTAAGCTAATGTATCTTAAAAAGAGGTAACAGTTGCAAGAACTAAAGCAAAACAAGTAGATAACAATCTTTCAGATGGATCTAGTTCATCAAAATCGGATTGAGATTGGGCCACAGTAGTTTGCACACCATGAGTACTGCAATAATGATTAAACAGTTTCAAGAGCATCTGATGCACAGATGCAAAACTATCAAGAGGTTCTTTATCAAAGGCATTAGCAATTCCTTCTATGAGCACAACTATTCCAATAATTTTCTTCCTTGGATCCATAACAGACCCCAAGATAAATAGAGGTGGAATATCCTCCGAATATTTTAGATACTTTTCTTCCATCAACTTAATTACTCTGCCATAAAGCCTATTATCCCTACATTGTTTAAATGCTACTGCAATGTTATACAACTAATTCAAAGCAATGCAAGTGGTGGAATAGTAGACTCCGGATAACTTCTTAGTAGCTGTATAAAATACACCTAAAAACTTGGTAAACACCTTACAATTGTCAAAGTCAATCATGTCCAGTTCATAGTCAGAATCAATAAGGGCATCCAATATTACAGTTTCATAACCTTCAATTGCTTTCAACATCATGTAAGTAGAGTTCCATCTATTATGCACATCTAATGCAAATGATCTAGGTTTAAGAGCAAAATTTAAGCAAGACTTCTTAAATTCTTGTAACCTAGAAGGAGCATGGGTAATGTAAAGGATTGCACTTCTTATTTTTCTAATAAAGTCCAAGTTATCAGTTTCGTTAATCACCTTAATAGCATCATAAACTATCAAATGAATGATATGACATGCACATCTAACATGAAACAATTTCGCAAATTCAGGATATGGAGGCACAATAGAACGCTGAAAAAAGTCAATAGCACTAACATTCGCAGCAGCATTATCCAAACCAAGACTGAAAAATTTACTTTCAACACCATACTCTTCCAAAATATTTAAGATAACTTCATGAATATGGCGACCAGTATGAGGATAAGGAATAGTACGAAAAGCAATTACCTTTTTGATTAGCATTCAAGTTTTAGCATCAATATAATGAGATGTAACACAAATATAAGGAGATCCATTACATCATGTCCACATATCCGAAGTAAAAGATATACCAGTAGAATTTGAAGCAAATTCAACAATCAAAAGGTTTTTCCTTCCATCAAATTTCTTCAAAATATCAGTTCTAGATGTATTTCTACTGACTTTTTTATAAGCAGGTTGAAGATAAAGTTGAATAAACTCTTCAAAATCCTCATCTTCAGCTAGAGCTAAGGGTTTCTCGGAATTTACAATGAAATCAGCTAATCCTTCTCTCATTCTACTCTGACTATAGGTAAAATTACCTACCCATGCACTACCTATTATGATTTTAGCTTGCTTAGGATCATTGTCATCTAAGTGTAAGGGAAAACACTTTGCTAAATGTCTAGTTAAGTGACCAGTCCCGCTATTAATCCCAGGTTCATTACTAGTTTTGTAGTCAGTCTTACAATGTTTGCATACATCCCTTAATACCAAGTTTCTCTTAAACATAACCTCTTTAGTTTAAAAATGAGACCAAACTCCAGAGGTTCTTTTTATTGTTTTAGGAAGAGAAGAAGGTGCATTATCCTGACCAGCAGGGACTTCCCTGTTGACCTCAAGCATATCTAAATCTATAGTACTCAACGGGTTAGTAGATTGACCAGCACCAGATTCCATAGCTTATAAACAAACCTAATATAAATTGGAGAAAAACGGTAAATTTATAAAATAAAAGGGAGTCAAACTAGAGCGATAAGCAAGATTTTAATCTGTGGGACTTGATTTAATAGCTTTCTTCACCAAGTACACTAACCTAACCAGGTAATATGTTAGGAAAATAAAATAAAAATAATATATAAGTTTAGATCAGTAACCTAAACACGAACATAATAATATGACTTGATTAATCTGCATTGAAGGCTTCATCTTGTTTGACGAACACCATATCTGGAAGGCCAAACAGAAACATAATATGTTTAATGAAACCAAAACAAAAATGCAAATTTTAACATTTTAACAAACACTTCATGTTCGCATTCTAATATCAAAATCACAAACACTTCATCACCAAAAAATACATCAAATCTCTTGAAACATCACAGATCTATATAATACAAAGTCCAATTGAGTAAATTACCAAACCAGATGAAAGACTAACTTAAGAACAACAAAACGTACCTTGATCTTCAAATTGCTGAAAAAATCCCACCGAGTCCAAATCTTGTCAAGAAAATATAAACAGATTAATTAGCCGGAATGAAAATAGAGAGAAAGAGTGCTATCGGAGAGTAAAGATAAAGACATTAGGTTAGATTCGTTAGAAGATTTACCAGCGATGACAGCGGTTGTCTGGTTTTTTTTTTGCTAGGGTTTGTGAAAAAGAGAAATGAGAACTCAAATTTCACTTTTCCCTTATAATACTAGTCAAACATAGGGTTGTGTCTAGGTAACGGCATGATAACGGGAGTACTGAAACTAGGTACGTGTCATTACTTCTAGCTACGTGGTTTGGTTATAGGTAATGGACCGCTAAATAATGAGGGATTTGACTAGTAGGCCGTGCTTCACGTGCTTTACGCGTGCTGTGCTTTTAACCGTGTTGTATCGTGCTGTGTTGTGCTTTTAACCGTGTTGTGTTGTGTTGTGTTGTGCCGCGTGCCGTGCCGTGCTGATGTGCTTATTTGTTGGGCACAGCACAACACTTTAAACTAACGTGTTGTGCCCGTGCTGTGATCAAATGTTAACGTGTTGTGTTATGCCATAAACGTGCTGGCCCGGCCCAATTTACACCTCTATGCCCATCAATGTCTATGGCGTAAAACATTGTAGAGACTAGGAAAAGATATGGTATAGAAGCTCTAAGTTAAGTGCATGGTGTTAACGCTAGCTTGTCAACCAACATAAATTTCCGGATCCGACGACTACCGATTGCAGGAAATATATTTACATTTGTGCTGAGAAAAGCAAGAGATAGAATTATATGTTAGGGTTTTTCTTAAATATAAGTGATCAAATTTTTGGCGATCTGGTTCTACTGAAAATATAAAGCGACAATATTATTACAAATAGTGATGCTGATATATGAGCACCAAGGTGGTTCTATTGTCTAGCGGTTATTAGGACATAGACTCTGAATCTGGTAACCCTAACCCGCTTTCAATTCTAGGTACAACCTTCATTCTTTTTTCCGGTAGAACCTTTTTCGAGATAATGATTTTGGAAGCTAAGTTTTCACAGAAACCCTAACTTAGAACTCAATAACTTTCCTCTCAAGATATCTCTCCGAATACAAAGTTCCTCTACCCCTTTACAATACTCTCTAGCCCCTTATATAAGCATTTGCAAAGAGGATGACAGCTAATTTTCATAATGGATGAGAGCTAATAAAACCCATCACTTCGCCTACTATTTTGGCTATCTCTACGCGTCCGTGCCTCTTGCCATTGCGATGGTACTGATAAGTCAAACTTCTTCTCGCATGCAATGCCATGCTTTTCACATGAACCTTATCCTCTTCCATGTGCGATAAACAACAGGTCAAGACTTTATTCGCATTGGAGTCACACTTTCCTCATGACTCTATTATCTTCCCCCAAGTGATAGCTTCTCGCATACCGAATCTTTTTTATCGCATTTCCATTCTCATGAAACTTCTATTTTCATCGCCTTTCTATTTTCATGGCATTGCTATTTTGCTTTATCCACATGCATTATCACATAAGTTTTAGTGGATGTTGATACTCCAATGAGTCGAGACCAAAGCTACGCATAGTAAATGTGTACTGCATAAATTATTTCACTTTGAATTTTTGTGAAGGAATGCGTATTATACTTGCCTTGTAGTATTGTTCTTTTTCCATGTTTTCCCTCATCAATAGTTTACGTCTGGTTTGTAATTCCACCCATCTGCAGTTGCACTCAACAACCCATATGTATCTACTTCTATGCTCTATAAACAAGCAGTTTAAGAAATTATTAAAAATGTAAGTAAAATTTGAAATTTGCCTTTCAAAAAATAATCTATTCTGTAAGGGAAAATTAGATTTTTCTTTTCAAGCGACCTCCTCTAAGAACTTGTCGCCCTTGGACTCTGCTGGGAAGACATTCAATACATTAAACCTCATTGCCTTGAAGATATTAGTCCGATACAAAGTAAGGTCCAGACAAAAGAAGATATTTTAGCAAATTTTAAAGAAACCTATTATAGGGGCTCCAAGGATTTGGTTTTGAGGGCTCCTATGGATTTAACTATCTAAATATGGATGAGGGGCCTAATTTATTATCAAAAATACAAAAACAGCTTTTGATAACCAAAATAATTACCAAACCAAACCCTAATCTAATCAAAAACTAAACCTAAACCCAAAAAGAAAAGAAAAAAGAAACCCGTTCCTTCTTCTTCCTCTCTTCTTCGGTTTTTTTCTTCCTTCAACGACAATAATCGTCAATTCTCAGCCAGTAATAACTTTAATTGGGTAATAATCGAAAACACAACCTTTTTTTATTGCTTTTTATCCCATGAACAAGTTAGATTTGATTAAAATTAGAGATTGAAAAATTAGTTTCAGAACTGAATACTTTCCCAACCGTAAGAATGATTTACGGTGTGAAAATATTGATTTCCTCACCGTATAAATTACCTACGGTTGGGAAAACACGAACTCCAACCGTATAAAAGTTACCTAAATTTGAATACGGTTGGAAAACCTAACCGTAAGTTACCCTGACTTCTTATACGACTGGGAAAATATGAACTCCCAACCGTATATAAGATATACGGTTAGGTTTCCATACCTTAACATAAATTTTCAGAAAAAAAATCTGCCCGAGCTTTTGATTTTGATTTTCAAATATTAACCCTAAATCAAATCATTAGTCTAATCTTATTACCAATCTTATCACTAATCTTACTTAATTTAGTTAATCTAATCATTAACACAAATTAATTATTAGGATAAAGGGGTTTGGAGATTACTAATTGATGACCCCATTTTTTGTCATTTTGTGAGCTTTCAAAACCAAATTCTTGGTGCCCTATAATAATAGGTTTCATATTAAATGGCTTCATAACCACATAAATTACATTAAAATAAAAATAGCATAAATAAATACAAAGATAAGGAAACTTGACTCCGGCTGACTAGCCTTTGACGGCTCATTAGATACAACTATAGAATCTGACACATTGTGAACCACACTTTCCTCACGAGTCTTGCACTTAGATTTGTTATTGTCATACAAGTAGCACGTGGTGTTGATGGTGGTGATGGTCCAGTTGACCGGTACACCAGTCTCAGTCTCAACATCGGATACTTCAAGAGTATTAAGAACAGCCGGGTAGGAACTTGAAGTTGGATGATAGCAATCCTTGTTAGGACTAATGGAAGCATATGCAAAGGACTTTGACTGGAGCACTAACAACTGGTGATTCTTTGAGTTTACCTTGACTTGAACTCCACCATGTAGTAGGTCAGTAGGAATGTTGCAGTCAGATGTCTCAGATCCTTCATATGGTTGTTGTGGTGGTGACTTCACTGGTGGATCAGAAGATTTGTACTGATATGGTGGTGTTGGTGGTGAATATGGTGTAGATTTGTGAAGGTATGGTGGTGTTGATGGTGAAGATGGTGGAGATTTGTAAGGGTTTGGTGGTGGTGCTGTTAATGGTGAAGATGCTTGAGAATTGTTAAGGTATGGTGGTGGTGGTGTTGATGGTGAAGTTGGTGGAGACTTGTAAAGGTATGGTGGTGTTGATGGTGAAGATAGTGGAGATTTGTTAAGGTATGGTGGTGGTGGTGTTGAAGATTCAGGAGAATTGTATAGGTATGGTGGTGGTGGTGATGATGAAGTTGGAGAATTGTGTAGGAATGGTGGTGAGGGTGATGGTGATGGTGAATGTGCAGAATCATGTAGGTATGGTGGTGGTGGTGGTGAAGGTGGAGATGGTGAATTTTGTTGACTACAAGCTACAATTCCTAGATTGAATACTACAATGAATACCACCCATGCAAAAGAAACATTAATGTTTCTCCCAGGGTTTCTCATATTGTTACAGAAGAGAAGAGAGGAGAGGAGAGGAGAGGAGAAGGTACAGAGATAAGAGAGAAGAGAAGAGAGGAGAGAAGATAAGAAGGTACAGAGAGGAGAGATGTGGCTCCTAAAGATGTGCACTTTTCTGTAGTGGACTGTTTACAAATTTAGAACCTCAACGACACAGCAATTCTATGATCAAAGATACCAATTAAGTATGTGTGTATACATACATGCATACTCTCTCATAGAAGTATATCGTTCCAGGTAACATAGAAAGTCACATCAAAAACCCTACGCTTTTTCCACCACTTACTGTAAAGCTTCTTTTTTCCAAATCTAGTTTACTTCTTCTATTCATCACTACAAGTTAGGCTTTATTTTAATTCACCATTTTTGTGTAAAATATTTTCTTATTGTGCATTACTCTGATCGAAAATTAACATAAAATGATATGTTTACCTTTATTTATTTTTCTTTTAAAAAATGAAAAAACATACTAAATAAGCAGAATGCACGACTAAAGAGATGCATCTTTATTGAACTTAAAATCTAGGGGATTTTGTGTTTCCCCCTCAAAATAAATAGCTATTTTGCGTTACCGGCTTTATAAATAGCTAATTGGTAAACCCCTTCAATTATCTTTACCGTTTCTTCTGGGTTAGTTATCGCGTGTGCATATACTCACAAATACCTTTTTGACAGCAGGAATATAACACGTATCTTTCATTGATCTAAAGGTCGTAATTAAATCTAAAGAAAACATGTTGGTCATCTATACATCTTCTCGCTAAAACGCTGGACTATTACAGGAACCACCATGAAAAGATTCATAAAAAGCAACCCTTCCTCAATCCAATCTAGTCTCACCTATGTTAACCTAAAACCCACGAATTAAGGAAGAATTTTTTTGGACGTTGAATATCATTTTTAACTGAACAATGTTCACCATGTTCATGATGACCACCGTCGCCACAATTAACAAAACCGCCGTCGCTGCCATTAATTAGTTCATTAACATCAGCAATATCAATTCCTTTCGATGCTGTTAATTACAATTTTTCACCAAGGAAATCAATTGAAATTATGTTTGCTAACCTATGAATTAGATGAAAGATCTTTTGAAACTAAGGTATGACAGTGAGAGTGCTACAAGTTAGGGTTTCGTCTCTTAAGGCTACACATGTTCTTTCTCCATGATCTCACTGGATTTGTAGTAGTCGCTGTCATCTTCACCATGAATTCACTGGATTTTTCTTGTTCTTTCAAATATTCAATCTAAAAGAACAAATTACCAAAACCCATAAATCCAATTTCGAAGATCTGCGAGAAATTTCAAATCAAGGTTGAAATTGTGGTTAAATGAAATGAAATTAGGGGGTTTTATAGATGATGATGTGTGTGAGAGAAAAGAGTGAACAATAATCAAAGAGGATTTTGTTTGTATTATTTGGATTACAATGGACGGTAACAAAAGGATTCTGATGTGGGAGGTGATGAAGGTATCGGTGCTGGAGCAACGAATAAGAGATAGAGTGGAAGAAACGACGATGAACTTGTTTCACACAGTGGGTTACATGTGAACTGCTAAGTGGGGGTGTAACGGAAGTTATAACAGAAAGGTTTTTTTTACCAATTAGCGATTTATAAAGGGGTAACGCAAATTAGCTATTTATTTTGAGGGGGAAACACAAAATCCCCCTAAAATCAACATCTAGGAAGTGGCTTTCACTATCTCATTTAATTTCGGACAGTCTTTAAGATCCGAATTCGAATTTGTATGCCATCAGTTTCTATGGCGCAAATATATTTTACAATGCACTGAAAAAGAACAAGAGATAGAAATATATGTTAGGGTTTTACTTAAATATAAGTGATGATAAAGGACTAAATTTACAAAATGCAACGGTGATTTTGTACCGTCGAACCTTTTTTTTTTAACCTCCCTTTATTCGTTTCCCGTACCAACATCATTATCAATGGAATATGAGAATTTATGAAGGATGAATCCCAACTATAGGAAGGTGAAGCACATGGTGATGAAATCATGCAGGAACCTGATTTTGAACTTGAGAAACTCCATATGACAATATACATGGCAAATGGAAGCAGGTAATCTCATGGAGTTTGGTTCTATAATGGGGTTAAGCTTTCCCTCTTCCAAGGAAAATCGTCATGAAATGTTTGGTGGTTTGGCGAAAAATCACAAGGGTTTAATCGTGGAAAAGGTTGATGAAAGTCCTACTTGAATGTAGCTTGCACCCTTGTTTTAGTCTGCAAGTAACAATGGGTGTTTAGCTTCTAAGATTTGTCAAGAAGCCTTCGTTGTTTTTTGCTTTTCCTTGGAACTTTTTGGTGTTCTCTTTGGTTATGGTTGTTTAACCCTCTTTTGGTTGTATTCGCCAGTGCACGGCTTGTGTGCTTCTTAATACAATTTCTTTTGATCGATCAATAAAAAAAAAAAAAAAAAAAAAAAAAAAAAAATTTGAGTGACGAGAATAGCATGAATATTGACCTCCCCCTCGTGTATAGGTAATCAATTTGTTGTTGATACCGTGGCAAAAGTACTTAACTGATGTTTTTGTTTGACCTCCCCCTCGTGTATAGGTAAACAATTCTAAATTCTGTTGTGGAGAGAATGCTTTTGCTTCTTTGTCTGAGTTGCTTTGTCTATCACGAAGTCTAGATGAAATTGGGACGGTGTTGCCATTTTTTATTCCAAAAATATGTAAGAAAAATTTCTTATCAATTTTCTATTGCTTTTGACGTTCGTTAACTACAAATCTATCTATGTTTCCTCTCATTTGATTTACGCGTTTCATCTACTTCGTATTCCCCGGAATTTCTCTTAAAAATACCTCACGCTTTTATTAAGGATAGCCCATTTAATTTTAGTCAGTACAGTTTGACTACATTTTTAAGTTTGACATTTTCTATTATTATTCATAGCCCATAACTAGGTTAAAGAGTCGCCGAGTAGGTAAAAGACACCGAGTTTTAGTAAATCCGGTACTCAATGACCCAGTAAAACAATATCGATCATGACCAGATTAACCGAAAACAATAATGATTCTGATATGCATGTTGTGGATGGTTTGATCGACCCCAAATTTTTGATGAGGTGTGCAAGCTCTCTAGTTTGACGGACTCCTAGTAGCATCAATGACAAAAATTGCAGCATTCGCCTAGTAGCACCGTATATCATATTTGGCAATAAAATCTTTATCTTTATAACCAGGAGAACCGAACATAAGAACATGATACTTCTTTGCCAATCTCATCATATTATTCCAATGTCCACATCTGTGGCCAAGATCTTCTTCCTATTATACAGTGTCAAACTCTTGTTCCTCCAAATTAACATGTTGTGTATCAAGGCCCATCTTTTCTAAATTCAATATATATATTCATGGCAAATGTCAGAACTTGTCTTTAACTAGTCTTTCATAAATCAGTACGCTGAATACTGGCAGTCTTTTAGATTGATGAAAGCTTTAGTGTTGAAAACAAGGATATTACCTTATGTTAACCGTATGCTATAGGAAAACGTACTTCTTCATTTTTTTATTCAATTTGTCACATCATGTAGCGATTAAACCTACGAAGTGATTGATTTTTTTTTATTTTTTTTAAAATTTGAAAAATAGGGTTTATGGCTGGAGGAACAAGAACATGGAAGATATTTAGATTTTGATTAAAACAAGGTCATATTTTTAAATCAATTAAAATAGGTGTGAGTTGATATGTTTGGATCGGTTATATTTCAATGTCACTCACCTAACTAGCTATGAATCCCTATTAACTCGTTAAACATATTTTGGGTTATGATTTGGCTATCATTAACAAATTGAAAAATTATTATCGGTTATTAATAATGTGGATTATGGTTAATAAAAGTGTGGGCTATATTTAACAAAAGGCTTTCTTAATCTTCAACTTGAAATGCACCACACAATGTAGGTTGTAACCGCATGTGGTTCTAGCAGTAAGTGGCCCCTAAAGATTGATACTTTTCTCTAGTGGACAATTTACTGTTTTAGAACCTAAATAAAACAGCAATTATATGACCAAAGATACCAATTAAGTATATGTATGCATGTGCATACTCTCTCATGGTTCCAGGTTACAATTTTCTGATAGATAGTCAGATCAGCAACCCTCTGCTTTTGCCACCACTTACTGTAAAGCATCGAGTCCTCTCCTAATTTCCAAATCTAGTTTTCTGCTTTTAAGATAATATATTGTTCCATGTTACAATTTATACTCATCCAGTAATTCACAACTCTTTTAAAAAAGAAAAATAATTGACAACTCTTTTAATGACTTGTTTCCTTATTAGCACCACGGGTAATTAAAACAAGTGATTGCTAAATGAAAAAAAATAAAAAATAAAATAACAGCAAGAAACATGGGTACTTAAAAGATCAGCTAAAGCAGTATAAGCAGGGTCGCACTCTGTAGTGCTTTGTTTGTGTGACTAGTGGATTATGGTGTACACAAAGTCATAATGATGAACTTCACGAGACTATCACCCAAATTCATCAGTACGTGTTGTTACGTCCAGCTTATTCATTTCAAGCTACAAATCATGCATCACTAGAATTTGAGCTTTAAAAAAGGATCACATACTGTACATGTTTGGTTTGTGTTGACTGTATTCATCACTACAAGCATATGTTGTAAAAGGCGCTGGGCGAGGCGAGGCGCCAAGCCCAACACCTCACCTCATCTAGGGCTTAAGCGCTCCTAAGGCGCCCATAAAAAAAATTAAAAAATTTGTTCATGGTCTAGTCTTCCGCCTAGTGGGCTTTTGGGGCTTAAGCGCCAAAGGCGCTCGCCTTTTACAACATAGCTACAAGCTACGCTATTTCTTCTGTGGCAATCTAATGAAAACTAACTACAAATTAACCATTTTTGTGTACGTTATTTTCCTATTGTGCATTACTTTGATCGGAAATTAACATATGCAGTATGTAATAAACATATCATTCTACCTCTTTTTTTTTTCCTTTTTGCAAATGGAAAACATGCTGAATAATCAAAATGCTGAACTAAAGATGCACCTATATTGAACTTAAAATCAACATCTGGGAAGTGGCTTTCATTACCATTAATTAGCTAGCTCAACTGCCTCCACTATCTCATTTTCGGACAGTCTTTAAGATCTAGATTCCAAATTGTATGCCATCAGTGTCTATGGAGTAAAACTGGTTTACTATAGTATTTTTTCTTTTCTTTTTTTCTTTATGATTTCTCTTTCTAAAAACATTGTAGAGACTAGGAAAAGACAGAGAAACTCTAAGAGCATGTTTGTTTTCTCCTCTGTATAAGTAGAGGGTTCTACATAGAGGTTTACCTCTATCTCTATATGAATACCACTACCTAGAGCTTTCTAAATTTATGTTTGTTTAACCACTATCTAATAACTCCATATTTATATATAAATTTGTATATTTCACATTTTACCCTTTAGCAATTCAAAAATTCCAAGATTCATTTTAAATCAACATTTTCAAAAGTTCAAAAGTGCTTTCAACAATTCAAACCGTTACACGGATAAAGTGAAATACAAACTAATAAAAGACCAAACCAAACCCCCCTTTCCTCTCTCGAAATTCCAAGATTCACAACCCACCACCATTGCTAGCCCATTCTCACCACCAATAGTCCATAACTTGAACACAACCACAGTAGCATTTTACACCCCAACAAGTAGATCTAATTCATTTGCAACCTGATCACGTAATTGATGCATAAAAGTCTGGTCTTGTGGTCTAAATACATGTTGTGTAGCTGATGTTGCACTTTCACTATTCATTTCAATGGTGTTGCCCACTTCCAACCCGACATCTTCAAACCGCCGAAATAATTCATCATTCAACCTAATACGTCTAAGGAAATTATGTATAGCCATGGTTGCAACAACTAAATACTTTTGGGTTGTAAAACTGAACCTGCGTATTTTGTCCAAAATGGGAAATCTTGCCTTCAAAACATCGAAAGCTCTTTCAATCACATTCCTAAGTTGAGAGTGTGCCTGATTGAATTTTTCCTTCTTCGTTCGAGGGCGGCCACCACATCGAAAATCTCGTAAACAGTATCTTGTGTTCCGGTAAGGTGTCATAAAACCCTTCGTATGCGTATATGTTGCATTGCACAAGTAATACTTGTCTGCAAAATAACAGCAGATAACAAGACCATATTCAATAAAGTTAACAGAACCTGACCATCTAATCACACAGCCACTACACCCTTGAATTCAAAAAAGATAACTGATGTAACAACATTGGTATACACCGCTCTAGCAGGAAAGAGTAAAAAACACAAATACAGAGATACAGAGAAAGAAAGATAAACAAAGTTCATAGCAATTACCTGGCGGTGGTATTGGAAAATTGAAGGCTGGATTACGGACAGATTCACTCAGTATCCTTGAATCATGTGCAACACCTTCCCATCCGCTAACTACATAAATAAATTTCATGTCGAAATCACATATTGCCAACACATTTTGATAACACTCACCCCCGCCTCTTCCTCGGAAAGGAGTTTGCCTGTCCAGTGGAACAACTGCATGAATTAAAGTACCATATAATGCGCCAACATCACCTTTAAACGGACCTTTCCTAAGTTTACTGTAGTTTCGAATCTGTTCTACAGGTACAGGTGTTTCCCATGACGGCGCCACCACAATTTCCTTGGAAAATTCAAGAACCCCTAACAATACATCATGGAAGTACTTACTAATTGTTTCTGCTGAGTGCTGGAAGCGTTGACGGGAAAGTCTGTTTCCCATTGATTGACTTATAATCTGTAAGAAAATCATCATTTTCTCTTCAACATCGAGATGCTTGCTGTCATAAACATACCCCATCTCTCGAAAATGGTCACACAAGTGCACAAAGGCATTAGTATCCATCCTTATAAGAGAGTAGAGCACTGCTGGGCATCCCTCTAATAGTTCTCGCATATATAATTTTCCTGTAAGAGATGAGGTACATAACTTTTGCCGAACTCTCCTCTGCAGTTTTTGTTGCCTGAGCTTTAAGAGTATCACTAGCAACAACATGTTCAATAGCATCAGCCGGAATGCTTTCATTTTCCCTGTAACATGACAAGGGAAGAGAATTATTGGAGTTACTAAAATATTCATGTAGCCTGTAAACAACTATGAGAAACAACTCCACATAAGGAAGTGACTGGAAAAGAAACTAATGTGAAAATCAAGTTAAAGACATACGTACCTTTGACGACGATCCAGTTATTGTACTTTACTAATCACTCTATCTGGATGACCAAAGACACCAGCAAAATTTGCCGCACCATCACCTATAATGCTGCACACAAATAACAGCAATAATTAACATACAGTAAACATAACAATTCATAAATGAAATAACATCTCATAAATGAAATGAGAGTGCATATGGGAATACACAAACATAACAATTCCAATAAGCATACCAACCACATAAAAACTGAAAAAACATTTAGCAGGCATCAATATTTAGGAATGAGTAAAATCAATTCATTAATTACATAAGACAAAAATTCAAGAGACAGGGTATTTAATCTTTTTCTAGAAGAAAAGAAAAGAACAAAATGTGAAACAATATCAGCCTAAGCGCGCCAATCCACAGATGAACTGTGCTTTCTCATCAAGTGATTCCAACATCATAAAGGTCTTTCTCATTTCAAGACTTTGAGCAAGTTTGACCATTGCTACACTATAATCTTCCATCTTTAACTGAATTGCTCCTGATCTTTTGATGCTATTGATGTATACTAGGCACTCTCGTAGAGAATAAGCATCCAGTTCAGCCATTTCTAATTGCATCCTAGCCTCTCGCTCAGCTTTCTTTTCTTCTTTCTGTTTTTTGTAGAACAAAAATTGTTCCTTAACTAGCTCCACAACATCATCAAGTTTCGCATCACCATCTTTGGCTGGTTCGGCTTTTTTCCTCTTTCCTGAGCTGTTTGACGTGTCAGCAGTGCTTTGTGTACCAGAATTGGCATTACTTGAATCCCCATTCTGATTTGCAGCTCCATAGCTCTGTTGATTACTATAGCTTCCCTCACCACAACCATCATATGTCTCACTTTATCCTCCTACATCAGCATTATCTTTCTCTGTTTCCAAGTGTGGATGTAGATTTCCAGTGCCCAAATGAACATATGACTCATCTCCATAGGCCAACACTCCTTCGAACAAGTGAAATAATTCTTTTGCATGTTTTGTGCAGTATTCTTGAATTGGGCAGCATTTGGTGTTTTCTTTCCATAGAGATGAGACCAGTACAACAACCATATCAGGATATTATATGTACTACTGAAAAGATCAGCGATAAACCTTAAATAGAGAAGAAGTACATCAAGGACAGTATACTACTAAAGATCAGCGATAAACCTTAAATAAGTAATTTTTACCTTAATTACTTCTACCCATTTCGATTCAGGCCAGTCCAATCTACCGGTTGAGTCGTTGTACCCATGACCACTTAATCCAGCAATGGTCCTCCAAACTGCATATTTCTTCTTTAGAGAGTCCCAATGGTTTTTTAAAGATTTCTGATCTAAATCATATGGTAAAGTTCCCTTAAACTAAGTGTTCAAAGCTTCTATAATTCGTTTCCAAGAGATCTGTTTAAGGGACGCTCCAGAATACCCTTCCTTCCCCACCTCTTCGATACTCAAGTCGATAAATCTCTTAGAAAGGCCATCAATAGTGGTGAATATATGTGCACCCCCTCTCCTTTTGGAACCCTCAGCTTTATCCGTATCTTCATTGTACATAAATGTAGAGAGTCATTCAAGATAATTTGTTTGCAAGGGAACTCATCAAGCAATAAAGTAGAAGACTAATTACCATTGGAATAAGACTTGAGAATGGAATAAGCCTAACGTGAAAGATGTTTAGAATTTCATGAAAAACCAACACAATGCATCATAATATGTGAATACTATAAAAATATGGAAGAAATGTTAATAAGCATCGAGAGAGTGTACTTAATAAAGGGTTAAACATGTCCTCTTAAGTAATACTGTAGATAAATGATACTGATAAGGACTGCAAACTTCCAATAGCTCAAAAGACACGAGCAGATTATAAACAGTAGAACTTAGTAAAATAAGTCAAAAACAGGAATTACTTAATAAAAAATCAGAATTAAACTTAAAAAAAGCAACAAAAAGAAAGTAATATTTGACTAGACTATAGTGAATTAAAATCATTAAACACTGCGTGTACAAGACCTATTATGCTCGAACCTAGTGGTGTTCTTGGAGGATCAGAAGACTCCGCTATGGGAATCACAGACCTACAAAGAGGACAAGTATTTTGTTTTTCCATCCACTTTGACATACAACTAGAATGGAACTTATGTAAACACTTCTCAAGAGTACTGTATCCACCAATTTCCAAATCTTCCAAGCAAACTGCACAATCTGATTTTGAGTCTTTATAAACCAATCGATGGCCTATTACGGTCTTAATGCACAGCAAAAACGACAAAAATCACATGTACAGACTTGGGAAAAACCTATACAAATGCAGTTCCCCAACACTGCCACATTTGCATATATATTTCCCTGGTATTAGTTTAATAACTGAACCATGGAAGTATATCTATCGGATTTTATTTGTTATTCATATATATCATGTTCTTTAAATAACCCCTGTAGCAGTCAGGCAATTTTAATCTCCACAGCTCTTCATGATCCCTTCTCGAGACATGAACGTTAAATTCATGTCTTAAGACCCAACTAAACGAAATAGACAACATAGTTGACTTGACTCCATCTCTTAGAAGAAGAAAAAAATATTTCCGACAGGATTAACATTTCCAACATATAGCTAGGTGCTCTAGAGACAATAAAATCAAACTCCAATCGCGCATTATACAAATATAACCATTGATGCAACTGAACAAAACAATGCAAGAAGAAATTCAATGCATACCTCAATACAAATATAACCTTGAGTACTCAAGTGCCTCCCGGTCAGTTGAATAGAAACTGTTAAAAGAAAAATGTCTCAGCAAAACTCCAGGTTCAAATGAATTTCTGCATAAACGGTGAAAAATCTCAGCAAAACTCCAGGTTCAAATTAAACAGGATTGTAAACATAAACAACAATACAAGAGACTGAAATAATCATATTCATCAAAACCATCATGCCCATCAAAATATGTAACATCTTTACTGGAATCCTATGACCATTGCAAAAGGGAAGTGTACATCAAAATAAGAGGAGATGCATCCAAATCACAGTGGAGATGACAGTCATAAATACATGAAAACAATGTTGAATAACCGTATTCAAACATTCTAGGGCCTGAAGAGGATAATAACTCTTGATGCTGCAATACATAATCAACACAGAACAACAACAACCATACATAATGATTACAAATCTTACACTGCCAACAAGGAGATGGAAACCATTTGATTCATTTTCAACACCTAAGAGGTTTGGATATTGAAAGGGGCTTTTTAAAAAAATCAACACAAGGGTTTTTTACATAATCAACACAGAACAACAAAAACCATACATAAAATAAGCATAGAACACAAGGGTATTACAAGAAAAAATGAATTTAACAAAATCCATATAACCCCATTTCATTTCAGGTACTAGATTGACTCATTATTCACTCAATATTTAGGGTTTGTGTAGAAGAACACCAGATCTGATTTCTCCCAAGCTTCAATTACACAAATCAAAAATTTGTAACAACATGCAAGATACATAATTCTAAAAAAAAACTTACCTTTCTGAGATTAACCAAACTATAAATCTTCAAAAATTTGATGAGATTTAACTGATCCGGAAAACTTCAACGTTGATCTTCTCGAATTTGATGAGATAAATTAAACTTAAAATCTTCACGAATCGAGTTTCAGAGAGAAAATCTCTCCATGAGTTCAGAGAGAAAGGAAACCTAGAGGAGAGAAAAAAAAATGAAAAAAAGGCAACGATTTTAGGTTTATTTGTTGGAGGACAAAAACTGTAAAAATAAGATTTGTTGGAGGGTCATATTGACATTTCATAGCAAAATAGATGTTTGCTTGAAAGATAGCAGCTGAGAGGTGCTATCTGATTTCCTCTATCTAATAGAGGTTTAGTCTCTATATTGGTAGAGGTAGTGGAAAAAACAAACACCTACAAAAGTGGGGACCACCTCTACATAGAGGTAGGTAGTGCTTTGCCTCTACATAGTGGAGAAAACAAACATGTTGTAAGTTAAGTGCATGATAATAACATTTATCTAGCAACATAAATTTCTGGATCTGCAGCCACATTTGATGTGGAAAAATATTTTATACTTGTGCTGAGAAAGAGCATGAGATTGAATTATATGTTAGGGTTTTTCTTAAGCAAGTGATGAAATTTTGGGTGGCCTGATTTGGAGGGAGGTTTGCTTTAACTAAAAATATGAAGTGGGAAGATAGCATACAACATGCAATCGCAATTTTCCAAATCAAAAGTGGTTCTATGGTCTAGCGGTTAGGACATCAGACTCTGAATCTTGTAACGTAACGTAACCCGAGTTCAATTCTCAGTAGAACCTTTTTTTTCTTTTTCTGCTTTTACATTCCTTTTCCATAAAACCATCAGTGGTAATGGTACGGAGGATCCCAAATATGGGAAGGTGAAGCATTTACTGATACCGGAACCTGTTTTTGTACTTGGGAAGCTCAGAATATAAGAAGACCTACCCTAAAAAAAATGGCAAAGCAAAGAGAAAACTGAGTGGTTAGAATAGAATAAGACAATGCAAGACATGGGTAGAGAGGTGTGAGTTGGTTGACCATGGGTTAGACATTTGTACCCCGAAGAGGTAGTGTAGTTTCCAGATTTTGAGTGTGGCCAGATAATTTTATCCGGGGGGTTATTTTGGGGAAGGTGGATGTTGATGATTTTTTGAATTATAGGATTGGGAAGGGTGTTCAATTTTTCATGATTCCAGGAGTGGGAGATTGGGTCGATGATAGCTACTACCATTCGGATTGAGTAGCATTGTGTTGGGTCCAGATTGGGTGAGTGTGGAATCCAATTGGCTTCTATCGGAGTTGATAACCCATTTTCCAATACAATGGAAAATAAAATTTTGCATGGTAGGGGCAATTGACGCAAGTTGTCTCCATTGAGGACTGGAGGAAGAGGGAATGGAAGCGATGCCTTGTAGAATTTGTTGTTGGTTAAGGTATTTTGCACTGAAGAGACTTCATGAGAAGTTCCTTATTATGATCACTGCTTTTCCTTATTCCTAATCCTCTTTCGGATAATGGTTTTGTTGCTTTATCCCATCCTATAGGGTGAAGTTTTTTAATTGTTGAGTCATGTCCCCATAAAAAAATCCTGGTGATACGATCTATTTGTTTGTGAATATTGTTGGGTGGGTTTTGTGTTTGTATTATGTGATTTGAGGCGGGGGTTAGGGAGGTTTTGATGAGAACGAGTCTTCCGTCTGGAATTAGGCATTTTGTCATCCATCCTTTTTCTTTTCTGGCTAATCTTTGTAGGAGGGGAGTGAAAGTTTGATTGGATGCTCTTCCTTGTTTAAACTGGATGCCTAGATAGGTTTGAGGTTTTGATGTAGCCGGCATATTACAGAGTTGTTGAAGATCATTTATCTTGATTGGGTCTAAATTAGGGTGATGGATGATTACTGATTTGGTAGTATTAATTACCTTCCCTGCAAAGGAGCTGTAGGAGTGGAGGAGGGCTTTAAGGTGTTGGTTACTCTTATCCGACGCTTTATAGGTGATCAGAAGATCATCTGCGTACATTAGATGAATAATGGGTGGTGCTTTTTTTGATATGTTAAGTCCTGGAACTAATTTTTGGTATTGAAGGTTTCCCAGGTTTGTAGATAGGATTTCAGCACATATGATAAAAATATAGGACGATAGTGGGTCTCCTTGTCTGATACCTCTACTTGGGGTGATGTATCCATGGGGTGTACCATTTATTTTGATTGAGTAAGTAACTGTTGTGACGCATAGCATAATGTAGTCTATAAAGGCTGATGGGAATCCAAGTTTTGTAAAAGATGTGTTGATGAATCCCCAGTCTAGGCTGTCATAGGTTTTCTGGATGTCTAGTTTGAGAGCTATTTTTGGATCTTTGGTGAGGTTTGAGGTTCTGATATGATGGAAGAGTTCTCCAGCAATTGCTATATTGTCGTGTATTGATCTTTGCGGCACAAAAGCACTTTGGTAAGGGCTTATTAAAAAGGGAAGAATAGGTCTAATTCGGTTGACTAATATTTTTGAGATGATTGTATATGTGACGTTACAGAGTCCTATTGGTCTGAATTTTGAAGGTTTTGAATGGTGGTCGACTTTAGGTATTAGTGTTATGTTTGTGTGATTCATGAGAGGGTGCATGTTAAGATTATTAAAGAAACTCTTAACCATTGCTATCAATTGGGGGTGAGTTTTTTCCCAGAAAACTTTAAAAAACTTACTCTTAACCACTTCGGAATTTTTTGAGAAAAGGGCTTGTTTGATTTCTGCTGTAGTTACTTCCTTCGTAAGTAGGTCCGATTGTCTAGGAGTCAACCTAGGCCTGATATTTGTGAAAAGATCTTCATGTATTTCTGTAGGCGGGGCTGTCTATTGTTGAGAATAGTGATCCAGAATGAGCTAAACAACGTCTTCTTTTTTGCTGATCCAGTTGTTTTATGGGTCTTGTAGTTGTTGTATATTGTTACAGGCTCTGTGAATGGTAGCTTTAGTATGGAAAAATGTTGTGTTGAGATCGCCTGATTGAAGCCATTGAATTCTCATGACATTGTAATAGTTCTTCATGTTCTATTCTTAGTTGTTTTTCTTGGAGCAGCCAAAATTCCAGATCGGAGCCTGTTTGGGATGCACATTAGTTTTGAGCGTGTTTTATCTTGGCTGTCGATTTCTTGATCTTAATATATGAACTACATATATGAGCTTTCTCATATGTATATTTCCTGTTTGTAAAACAACTAGAAAAGCTTACTTTCGTCTCTTTCCATGAAAGTTCCATATAAAAAGCCAAAGATTAGGTGAAATGAATTTTTCTTTAGTTTATTGACACCACATATTACTGGTTGAGTAAGCCCAATACCAAGCAAGTCATTATTTTACGAGTAAATAGTTAATTAATGGATAGTGATGGTCGGCGGCAATTTCTGGGCTATGTGAACTCAGAACTGAAGATTGAATTTGTTAACTTTCTGTCATTCATGTTCCATCTCATTGGCAGATGATTTTTTTAATATCAAGTTACCAATAACATTTTTGGTTGAACATTGCAGGTCTGTTACCGGTACTACTTAGGGTACTTTTAATTTATTTATTCATTAAATGTTTATGAAATTCTAATTATCTGTTCAAACTTATCATTAGATTTTGTAATACAATTGTGACATTTTTGGCTTCAACTAATGATTATTACTGAATAATTTGTCTGGAAATGTATATTTTCAAATTCTAGCTGGTTGCAATAATGAGTGGCCTTGTTATGGTGGCAATCTCCTTGCATTTGTTTTTGGAGGAGCAGCAGTTGCAGCAAGAGGGATATTTGCTCTATAATGTTATCTACTCTACCCCTGATTTCAAAAATGGAAGTAGAATCATGAGAACAAGAAGTTCACCATTCCCTTGACTTGATAATAGTAATGTTATCTACTCTACCATTCTACAATGGGACAAACGATGTTGTATAATAGTAAAAACATAGTGGGTAGAGTATTCCCACATTACATATGTACAAGCCTTCTTTTAGGATAACATGAACAAGAGGTATAGTATATGTCTACTACTTTATTGTTTATTGTAGATGAAGATTATGAGAATTAACAAGCAATGACTTGTGTTTCCAGTTACATAAGTGAGCATTGCCCATATATCTAACCATGTACACTGACATGTTTTTGACGGTGTTTTACTAAGAAATAATCTTATGTGAGACATACCAATGTGACCAATATGTTTCAAACCCGACGGAAAATGATGAACAACAGTACCTAGGGAAAATAAATATTAGAATTCCTCGTATTAAAATGCATGAGAACAAATCAAAATGCATTGGGACGGGGCGAGGCGAAGCCGAGCCAAACATGCATTGGGACGGGGTAAGGCAAAGCCGAGCCACACCAAATCAAAAATCCTAAGCATGCATCGGGAAGGGGTGAGGCGAAGACAAGCCAAGCATGCATTTGGAGGGGGTGAGGTCAAGTTGAACCACACCAAATCAAAAATCTCAAGCATGCATTGGGACCGGGCAGGGCGAAGCCGAGCCACACCAAATAAAAATGCACGACTAGACGAGGCGAAGCCATATTACACCAAACCAAAAATATGGTTGAAAGTAAAAAATGATGGTAGATGGTTTTCGGGTCCGCCCGATGCATAGCATTGGCACAAAATCTAGTATATAAGAAAAAAGTCTTAACAGATTGAGCAGCTACGGTCACAGAAAGGCTAGAACTGAGATTCTTACCCGGTCTAAATTAGAACGATGTTTTGGGGACTACCCCAAAACAGTGGGGGACTACTCTTCCAATTTGGGGGTGGATATTTGAAGTAATTTTGGGTCACCCCTTATCTTAAAAAAAAATTAAATACCAAATTTACCCTTGGTAATTAAATTAGTTAGTTTATTGATTAGTTAGTGTTAGTGTAATGATTAATTACTGATTAGTTAGTGATTAATAGGATAGTTTTGTTAGAATCAGAATTATTGAGAGAGAAGAAGAAGAAGAAGAAGAAAAAAAAAGATGAAGAAAAAGAGGGAAGAACCCAAATGATGAATTTTATCAGCCACAACCAGAAGATGAAGTTATGGGTACTCATGTATGGCTCAAATTTAGTTAATGTAGCTTGAATTGTGCAAAAAATTGGCCAAATCGAAAATTTCAGGAAGAAATTTCGGCTAGGTCAAAGTAGTTCGGTTAGCGATTCTGCAAAACAGGTAGCCGAACTCTCCTGTATGTGCAGTTCGATAACTCATTTCAGCATACGCAGGTAACCGAACTCTGTTTTAATGGAGGTTTTTGAGAGTTCAGTTATCTTTTTCCAGAAAACGTTGCCGAACTAATTTTATAGAGTATACAGTTAATAGTTCGGTTTAGTCGAGTTTAGTCCCTTTGTTACCGAACTTTTTGTTCGGCAAGATCGCAAATCACGATCATTGAATAGCTAACCGAACTTTGTAGTTCGGTTTCGTCGAGTGTAGTAATTATGTTGCCGAACTATACCATAGAAAATTCCAAAGAACAAGTTCGGCAAGATCGCAATATCTGATATAAGTTGCGAAGTCACCGAACTACAAGTTTGGTGTTGACAGATCAAAGTTCGGTTACCCCATAGAAATTGCGAAGTAACCGAACTATATTTTATCAAAGTTCGGTTACCTATATAAATTTATCGACTAAACCGAACTCAAATTTCGCATATAAAGAAAGAGTTCGGTTACGATTTTTTTTTGCGAGCTTACCGAACTACATAGTTCGGTTACCTAAAAATTCCTACTTGGCCGAACTGTTCTTCATATTGAAAGTTCGGTTACCAAAATCTAGGGTTTTCAAAATTTCTCCTAGCCGAAATCTATACTGTAACTACCATTTTCTATGGTTTTTGATGATTTCTAATCGATTTCTTCAACAAAAAACGATTAAAAGGAATGGGTATGAAGGAAATTACCTGCAGATTTTCATTTTACTCGAATCGGACTTCTTGGTTGATGTTGGAGAAGAAGAAGAAGAAGAAGAAGAAAAGAAAAGAAAAGGTTTTGTAACTGATTTTTGGTTTTAATTTAGGGGTTAGATTAGTGGGTAGTGGTTAAATTAGTGGGTTATTAGGATTAATTATAACCTTAATTAGGATAAGGGCAGATTAGTCTTCCCTAATCTTTTCGGACACCCCTTAAAATTTAGGGTGGACATTTGAATAACTAAGTAGTCCCCACTGTTTTGGGATAGTCCCCAAAACATCGTTCCTAAATTAGCAAATCAAGCCCATACTTTTCTTAGTGGATCTGGGAACTGATCCACTAAGAAAATACGCTGGTTGATTAAACTTGTTGCTAAAGAATTAATTACTGCCGACCAGCAAGGCAGCAAAGGCTTCACCGATTGGGGGTCAAATATTAATGGCCGCCAGGTTTAACATCAACCAAGCCACCCCAGCTTAGCCGATCGACTATTTTGGAAGCGACCTTCAAACTCTATCATTTAACAAGAGATCTGTTTTGAGGCGTACCAATTTTTTTTTGAGGCATACTCAATGCTTACCCTAACTAGTGTTGGTTGATAAGGGGTGTCTAAAGCTTGTTAAATTACTTAGATAACCTTGATTAATTAATTAATTGGTTAATTTACTTATTTATTAACTTAATTTAATAAAATTATTTTTTTTTAATTTTATTAAAAACGTTTTTTTTAATTTTTTTATTTTGATTTTTTATTTTTGAATTTTAATTTTTTTTCTTAAATATTTTTCTTCTCTTCTCTCTTCTTTACTCCAACCGACGCTAACCGGACTACAATTTACATCATCTTCGACTAATTTTAGAGACTCTATTCGTTTTTCTTATCTCTAAATCAAATTGAGTGAAGTTGGAGAGAAAGAACCAGAAGCTCCCTACAAGGAACTCAGGTTTTATGACAGTTACAGAGTGAAGTTGGGCTTACAATTGAAACGAATTATTAGCCAAACTACTCATTGATCTTCATTCTGAAAGTGTTGTTGAACAATTCGACTGATAATTAAACATGAAAATGTTAGCCGTATTCGCTTTATGAAGAACAATGCTAAATCCGGCTGTCTATTTTTTGTTCGAGTCAGCCGAACTTAGGTTCGAAAGTTAAAGAGTGAAGTTTCGGCTGATAAGTTATCAACCGAACATATGTATGTTTTAAAAAATTTAAGATCGGCTGATAAGTTATCAGCCAAACCTAGATCTAGTTTTATAAATACAAAAAAAACTTTTAAGAACTAAAAAAAAAATTACATTTTTATAAAAAAAATATAAATGGTAAGAGTATTATTGTCGTTATCAAATATTGTGGATAAGGGGTTATTGGTTTTACTACCTAGTGATTCTATTTTGTCCTTATTAGGTATGCCTCAAAAAAGTTTGGTATGCCTCAAAACAAGTTTCTTTAAGAATCATTAACCGACATTTCTAAAAAAACTTGACTCCAACTCAGGTACACTATCAAGAGTTCTCATTGTATTTATGCCCTGGCTCTAGCCCCTCTTAATTCTTAGAAACTGCATAAAAACCCTTCGTTTTATCTTTTTTTCTATTTAGCCCATATATATATAAGATTTAGTCCCCAGAAATCCCTACATTTTTATAAAATTATTTTAGCCTCCCTATAAAAAATGTTCTGGCTCCGCCACTGAATTCTCTCATGACTAAAGGTCAAGTGGCAAAGATGTAATCCATCTAGGAGACAGACGTCAAGTAGAGTTGATCCCAACCCTTCTCAGCGGCGGAGCCACGAGTTAGTTAACTATAGACCTAGTCCCTAATAAATCTTAATAACCACTAAACCCTCAATCTTTTCCTTATCTTTATGTTTAGTTCATTAAATATTTACCATTTACCCTGCTAAAGTCTCCATTTTCTATTAAAAATATTTAGCCCCTCAATATCAAGACTTTTCATGGTATTTTTACCCTCCCCAAAGCTAAAATGGAAATGCATTAAAAAGATGGAACAATTCTACGTTGACGCCCAATTCTCTCATATTTATCCTGAGAACAAGTTCAGCAACAAGAGGGTGATCCATCTAGCGATGAGATAGACACCAGGTAAAGTAGGTCCCAGTCCTTCGAGGAGGAGCCAAAGGTTGATTAACTATGTCTCTGACCCCCCAAAAATCTAGAAAACTATATAAAACCCCCAATTTTTTTCTTCCTATTTTTGTGTTTAGTCCTTTAAATATTTACCATTTATTCTCCTAAAGTCTCCATTTTCTACACCTACCGCAATTTATCCCGTCAAAAATCATGATAGGGAAATCGAACGGTTCCCGGATGCCCCTACCATTCGGATTAGAAATGCTTAAAAATGGGGCCAAGCAGTTGTGAGGGTCGTGATTTTTGACGGGATTTACGTCGGTCAAAGCTAGCATTTCCGGCAGTCAAACTGTGAAATGACCGCACCGCAGCAAATAAAAGGGACAGCTCGGACATGAATTCTCTCTTCAATTCAATGGGTCAAGTTTCGGTAAATGGGTTGAATTTCTCTTTTTTACAAGTCCATAGAGTCAAAGAATAAAGAACCAGAAGACTGAGAATTCTGAAACCTAAAAATTCAATTTAGGGTTTTGCATTTACCTAGATCTACTTCTGCTTGTTCAATTGATAATTTCAATTTGCTCTAATCGAAGATCCTTAGGGGATTATTATTATTGATTCATAAGGTTATTAGTAGAGGAAATGGTGATTAGAGGGGCGGCGGCGAATCAAGAAAATCGGGGGATTACAAAAGGAGGAAGCTGTTCATCTGTATCAGGTGGTTGCGCCGCCGCTACTGGAGGAGGGAAATCAATGTCATGTGTGGGTTCTTCTCCATCTAATAGAATCCAAATTTCTACACCAGCAAGTAAAACCTTGAACAGATTTAATCAAGCTGCTGCTGATGCCGGTTCTCCAGGCGCTACTTCGGGGAAGAAAAAAAGATCTCAAACAGCACAGGCAGCTGTAGTAGGAGGAGGAAGAGGTGATAATAAGGCTTCTGGTAGAGGACTGCGTCAATTTAGCATCAAAGTATGCGAAAAAGTGGAAGCCAAGGGTAGAACTACTTACAATGAGGTTGCGGATGAGCTTGTTGCTGAATTTTCAACACCAACACCTGACAATCCACACAATTTTGAAGAGAAAAATATACGGCGGAGAGTGTATGATGCATTGAATGTTCTTATGGCAATGGATATCATTTATAAAGATGAAAACAAAGAGATAATATGGAGGGGATTGCCTGGTGCTGGTTCTGGTGAAGATCTTAAGGCTCAACGACTTGGCCTAAGAAACAGAATTGCAAACAAGGCTGCACATTTGCAAGAGCTAGAGGAGCAATTTGTAGGTCTTCAGAATCTGATACAGCGGAATGAGCAAATGTGTTCAGGGAATGCTGCTGCAAAACCAGGGGGTGTGCAATTACCTTTCATTCTAGTCCAGACACGTCCACATGCGACTGTTGAGGTGGAGATATCAGAGGATATGCAGCTGATTCATTTTGATTTCAATAAAACTCCTTTTGAGCTACATGATGATAGCTTTGTTCTTAAGTCGATGGGATTGTGTGACAGTTCTCCCAAGAAGAATGCGATTTGCACTCAAGAATCAGCTTCCAACGGAGGTGAAGGTTCCAAGATTGGCACGTCTAAAACACAACTGGTAAACCGCCAACTTCGCCCTGTTGCCTAGGAATGCTAAAAGAACCATGCCTAGCATGAACAAATGTAATTTCTAAGAAGCAAATTTCATCTTCGTATTGGTGGCAGCAGTAGTTCTCTCTAGAAAATTTTGTGCATTTTGTTAAATAATTTTGCGAAAAGGGGGGGTGATGCAATGCTGTTGGTTACCTCTTGGAAGAATTGGGAAAACGGGCATAACCATGCCAATATTTTGAACTCTCGTTCTATTTATTCTTTTATCAAGGTGATCTCTTTTATTTTGTGGGTCTGCAATTCGTTTTGCATCACTTTTGGCTCACAATCTTGTTTCCCCTCTCACTTTTTTCCCTTAGATAACTGCGACTAAGAAAAGGCAAGAATGATAACCTGCTGTAACTAATTCCATGCTCTAGGAGCCCAAATTGAGATGTGCACAACAATGAGAATATCTGAAATGTTTCGCTTGACTAGCATTCTGAAATGTTTAAGAGCCGAAATAGAACAGCAACACAAAACGGAACTTTTCAGCTACCTTAGCATATAGCTCTTCCATAATATCTGTGAGGGGAGCTACAATACTTGTAACTTGACCTGCTACAGAGTTAATGGTCTCCTTCTTTAGCGCTATCCTTGCTCTTACCTCGTCGATCTTAGTACAATAGCTTCATCTCCTTTGCATGCATTTCTCTCTTCAGCTATGCTGCATCTATTTGGTTGATAGGAAGTTTCACTCTTATGGGGTGTGAATTGTGGGTTCTCGGTTGTTAAGTAAGCCTGCTTTTAACGGGGTAGGAGAAGGAAACTTCATGGGTTCGAGTGAAGGAAGGGTGCTGGAGACAGTAGCAGGCAAAGGGAAGTCTATAGAGGAAGTTTGCTGAAAAGAGGGTCAACCACTTGACCTTTTTGACTCCAATGATCCCCGTCTCTGCATTTCTCTTGGACCTTGCAAAAGAGAAAAATAACAACAATTGAAAACGAATATAAGACGCACCAACATAACCAAAATGTAACTAAGTGCTGCCGGCTAGTTGCTAGCTTGAGGACCAGGGCAAGCTTCATGTGCACCTATCTTTGAAAATTTGGGAATAGTACAGGTATCCTTCTTGCAATAGTACAAGTATCCCACTGGACCATGACAGATAACAATTACTCTTTTTATATAAATCCAGTATCTTTGCGAAACTTCCTCTTCCAAATCGGTTAATTTGGTGGTACTCAAATATGCAAATTTCCATCCAATTTTTGTATTACGAGAATTCAGACCATTCCGTTGCAACGGATTGCAGTGTAATATGCTTCCTTGGAACAGCGTTCCATCTCGATTGTAACTTTGACAGTCGTCCATTTCTCATAGTAGACAAATATTTCCCCGAGATAAGTTAATCAGTGAAATCCTCCATTAAGATAAATTCTGTATTTTTTGTAACATGGTGCTGCCCTCACAAGGTCTTAGAATCAGTTAAACGAAGAAGCACCTTGGGTTGCAGCTTCGGGTATGAATAGTAAGGAAATGGCTGCTCAAGTTTACAAATGAAACAGATTATGGCTATTTAAAGACTTCAACTGACTCTCTACAGTATGAAAATACAAGAAATTATATTGTTATGGTTCAAAAAATCTACAAGATTCAAAACTGATCTACTGCGGCAATACAAGTCTTCGTTATGAATAATTATAAGTGACAAGCATTACCTTCACTTGGCTTATTCTAATCGGAGTTTCTATCAAGCACCAAAGACATTTATAGATCTAAACTTAATATTTCCAACAGACTAACAGTAAATAATTTCCAGAAATTCCAAGACTTGCTAGTAAATCATTACAGATATGAAATCATACAATTTTTTTAACAGATCTACCCATCACAAAAAAACTTCCAGTTGAGGCATTCAATGGCCTGAGGAGCTTCCGACTAATCTCCAAATCCATCTCCATTGCTCGTCGTTTACCAAAAAGATGATGCACAAAGGAGTATCTGGCTTCCTGTTACAGGTCAGGCAAGTGACGCATAATGATTGCGGTTACAGTGCTAATGAGCAAGGCACTAGCAGTCGGCTGTGTTAGCCATTACAGTGCTTTGAAGACATATATGAAGAAAAAGAGAATTTGGAAAACCAAGTGAGAGTATCCAAATAAGAAACTAGATCAACTAATTGTGCTACCAACTCAAAACACAAGAATCACCAAACAAAAAGTAATATTCGGGGAAAATAATGAAATGAGAAGGGAAAAAAAAAAATCAGACGCGGAAGCAATTGATAAAAAAAGATATTTGGATCTTTTCGTGCTCTGTACCATAATAGATTTATGATAAGAGATAAGATCAAGATAAATTAGAGAAGGCAACGATTAAAGTGGTTCGGCACTATTTGGCCTACATCCACTGATAAAACTCCTTAGGGTGAAATATATTATGATCATCACAAAATCTGAGATACCTTTACATGTTACGTTATGATTCCTATTTATAGGAATAATATGATAATTAGTAAACCCTAGAGGATTATAACAACTAATTATCTTGACTAGCTAGGTTAAACTTATCCAGCTAGATTAGTCATATCTTGTTACCGACTTAGTCTTCAAATCCAGTTACTAACTTGGTCTTCTGACTTGAACACAAAATATATTCCAACAAGTATAACTTAAACGTAACCAAGTGCTGCTGGCTAGTTGCTAGCTTGAGGACCAGAGCTTCATGTCCACCTATCTTTGAAAATTCCGGAATAATACAAGACTTCTTTGTTGCAATAGTACAAGTAATATCCTACTGGACAATGACGATAACAATTACTCTTTTTATATAAATCCAGTATCTTTGCAAAACCTCCTCTTCCAAATCGGTTAATTACGTGGTACTATAACTCTCGAGTATCCAAATTTCCATCCAATGTTTTGCATTACGAGAATTCAGAGATTTCCATTGCAATAGATTGCAGTGTAATATGCTTCCTCAGACACAGCGTTCCATCTAGTGTAACGGGTAGTCATCCATTTCTCATGGTAGACAAATATTTCATCGAGATTGGTTAAACAGTGAAATCCTCCATTAAGATAAATTCTGTCTTTTCTCGTATCATGGTGCTGCCCTCACAAGGATGTTCATATCCCGTCTTAGAATCAGTTAAACGAAGAAGCACTTTGTATTGCATTTTCGGGTATGAATAGTAAGGAAATGGCTGCTTACCAAACGGAGCCTCAAACAAAATGAGGCCCAATAACAAACATATAGTGCATCTCTGACAAATATTTACAGGATTCATCTACAATGCGATTGTTATATTTTATATGCTTGCTTCAACTATGGTATATTTGGTTACTGATTCCATTGTTCATCAATAGAAAAACAATGACGAACCAACCTCCCTGTTGAAATTCTGCTTAACTTGAGTCATTCGATGATAGTCGGATAATATTGGGGAGATCCCGTAGTGAACTAGAAGTGGTGAAGCAAGACTCTATTTGTTAAACTCTTTCTATTATCTTTGTTTATAAATGGAACAGACCATGGCTATCTATAGCTTTCAACTGACTCTCTACAGTCTTCTAAGCAATTGACCGACCTTATACCATCTGGTTTTTTCTTACGATAAATACATACAAGTTACAACCGAAATTACTTTTGACTATTCTAGATACATTTGATGGTGAATATTATGCTTGTGGCAAGAATGGTCAAGGATTGTAGACCAAAGAACAAAAAGAAATACTATGGTGTCCCAATTTATTACCCTAACCATTACACACTAAAATGGAGGAATTCGTCTATGCCGGTGATTCTAGTATTGCTTCTAATGGTAATTTATGCATGACGGCCAGGTGCTTTAATACCGGATAAAGTTGGCCGGAAAATTGTCTTTTGTGATATCGTCTTTACACATTTGTTACCGGCTAGGTCAAGCCGCTGATGCAATCAAATCATATGTATTCTCGGATCCTAATCCAACGACTACGATTATGTTTGCTTGAACAGAATTAGGTTCAGCCATCAACCGTAGTTGCTGCTTTTCATTCAAGAGGACCAAATTCAACCACACTAGATATACTAGAGCTTGATATGAAAATACCGGAGGAGGTTTGGACTGGCAAAAAGGTAAATCTTTCTTATTTGAAAGTTTTTGGTTGTGTTGGTTATGTTCATCTTAGTCCCGGTGAGACGTCTAAGATAGGTGCTCAAGCAAAGAAGTGTATATTTCTTGGTTACGGAAATGACGCTTTTGGGTATAAACTTTGGGACTATGAGGGTCACAAAGTTATTAGAAGTACAAACGTCACTTTTAATGAGAATGAGATGTACAAGGATAGGAATGCAACACAAGATAAAGATGTCAGGTCAAGCAACGTCGATAAAGAGTTGTATATCGATATTGATGATGTTTCTGGAAGAAGTGTGGTACAAGAAGAGCACGATGTTGCTGATGGCGGAGAAGTACAAGGAGAAGGGACTTCTGCTGCAGTGGGAGTTACTCCTACAGTTCCAAAAGAAGTACGAAGATCGTCAAGAACTCCGAGACCAAACCCAAGGTATGCTTTGAATTATCTATTACTTACAGATGGAGGTGAACCTGAAGATATTAAAGAAGCACTGGCGGTTGATGACTCAAGCAAGTGGCAACTTGCTATGGAGGATGAGATGAATTCACTTGAGGAGAATGGAACATGGGTGTTAGCAAAATTACCAATAGGTAAGAAGGCGTTGCATAACAAGTGGGTTTATCGGATGAAGTCTGAAGCAAATGGAGAAATTCGCTACAAGGCGAGGTTGGTTGTGAAAGGTTTCAAGCAGAAACCTGGTGTTGATTACAATGATAAATTTTCTCCAGTTGTGAAGATGACTACTATTTGAGTAGTGTTAAGACTAGTGGCTTCTGAAGATCTCTACCTTGAACAGTTGGATGTAAAGACAGCTTTTCTTCATGGTGACCTAGATGAAGAAATTTACATGAAGCAGCAGGAAGGATTCATAGTAAAAGGCAAGGAAGAGATGGTGTGCAAGCTAAAGAAGAGTTTGTATGGTTTAAAACAAGCCCCAAGACAGTGGTACAAGAAGTTTGATAACTTCATGCATAGAAATGGTTAGTCACGGTGTAATGCAGATCATTGTTGTTACTTCAAAAGGTATGGTTCTAACTATATCATATTATTACTGTATGTGGATGATATGTTGGTTTCCGGAACATCTCTACAAGAAGTTGAAAATTTGAAGAAACAATTAGCAAGTGAGTTTCCTATGAAAGATCTTGGTGAAGCAAAGCAGATTCTTGGTATGAGAATCATAAGGGACAAAGCTAAGGGAACTCTTATGCTTAGTCAGGCTGAATATATTGAACGAGTGTTGAAAAGGTTCTATATGGAGAATGCTAAACCAGTTAGTTCTCCGCTTGGAAGTCAAATTCGTCTTTCAAGTATGCAGTGTGCGAAGACAGATGAAGAAAAGGAGTACATGGCTAGCGTACCGTATTCTTAAGCTATTGGGAGTCTAATGTATGCTATGGTTTGCACGAGACCGGATATTGCACATGTAGTGGGAGTAGTGAGTAGATATGCAAGCAACCCAGGGAAACAACATTGGGAAGCTTTGAAGTGGATTCTCAGGTATTTGAGAGGTAACACAAATGTACCATTATGTTATGGAAGAGGTGGTTCTATCTTGAGGGGTTATGTGGATGCATACTTCGTATGTGATATATATAAAAGGAGAAGTACGACCGGTTATGTTTATACTATGGGGTCAGCTGAAATGAGTAAGAACTCACGATTACAGAAGTTGGTGACATTGTCTACTACGGAAGCGGAGTACGTAGCGGTGACGGAAGCGAGAAAGGAGATGATTTGGTTACAAGGATTATTAGCGGAGTTGGGAAAGAAACAAGGAGACAGTGTTCTGTTTAGCGACAGTCAAAGTGCTATACATTTAACCAAGAACTCAGCCTATCATGCTAGGACGAAGCATATAGATATCCGTTATCATTTCAGTCGGGATCTCTTGGAAGAAAGAGAGTTGAAGATCGATACGATTCTTGGTTCGAAGAATCCGGCGGATATGTTTACAAAGGGAGTTACATCAGACAACCTAAAGCTCTGCAAGGATTTAGTTGGTCTCTCAGAATGAGGATCTGGGAGGGGAGCCGCACTGACATGAAGATGTTTTAGCACCGTCAATCCAAAGTTGAAGAATCGAAAACAATCAATGAGCCTTCAAAGTGGGAGATGGTTAGTTATTGAAGACTAATTAATTGTTTCCTAAGTTAGTCGTGATTATTTTAAGAAAGGGGTTTCCTAAACCGGTTAGAATTCTTGGTGGCCAAGTTTGTAACCTATATAAATAGGTAATAAGGCCTTGACGAGTTAGTTTGATGGGAATAAGTTAATGATCCCACTATGGTACGTGGACTTCGACATGCAAACATCACTCAGCAAAGCATTTTCGGAAAATTTGGTCTCTCACGTAAAATGAACGTGAAACACTAAAAAGACGTGCATAATATTTCAGATGTGAAATATTTTGGTATGTGGATATTGAAGCAGGACAGCCTTGGTCATATCTTGTGGGAGAAAGCTAATATTGTTTTGTTCTTAATCCACCAACAAATTGAGAGTTAAGAAGGGGCGATGTTTAAAATGGTACACGTGCGTACCACACAATCTATTCAATACCGATGAAACATGGTTTATTGGAGAAACCCGTTTGGTTTATTATGGAAACCCGTCGGTTTATTAAAGAAACCCACATGGCTTATTATAGAAGCGCAGTTGGCTTATTTCTGAAGCCCAATCGGTTTATTACAGAAACCCAAGGCTTATTAAAGAAGCCTAGTTGGCTTATTTTGGAAGTCGAGTTTGCTTATTATTGAAGCCCATTTTGTTTATTGTGGAAACATATCTGGCTTATTTTAGAAACTAGTTGGCTTATTATTGAAGCCCATTTGGTTTATTATGGAAACCCATTTTTGCTTATTATGGAAGCCCAGATAAATCCTAACACAAAGAGTATAATTATCTTAGGTGGTTATAATTATTATTCAAGATAATAATTATTTAAGATAATTGCAAAATCCTAACAGAAAGAAGATAATTATCTAAAGTGGTTATGATTATTATTCAAGATATAATTATTTAAGATTAATAAGGATTATGATAATTATTAGAGGGAATAATAAATTTTATCATGAATCTGGTTGGGTTTTTTGGATTTATACAGATGGGGGAAGTTATTAGGATAACTATTAACCCCTAAAGTTAGATCTACTGGCTGTCTATAAATATAGGCTAAATCTAAACCGGAGGACTACCATTTTCACCACATTTCATCTGCTTAGATATGTTTTCTAACCAAGAGAAAAACCATTGTAATACTTATATCAATAAAACTTCTCTCCCAAAGAGGATTCATCCGTGGACGTAGGCATTACTTGCCGAAGCACGTAAAATTCTTGTCTCCATTATTTATTTTTTATGGTTGTCTTACTTCTTCGTCATCATTACAAGAACACTTCGTTTCACTTAGAGGACTAACGGGAGAAGAAAATACAAAAACAATGGATTCAGTTAAAATTAGGAAGGGAAAAATCCGTGGTTAACCAAACAAGTAGTTGTTCATAAATTGATGAGTTCTCTGGGTGCATTATAAAACTAGCCTTACCATATTTCTTGCAAAACCTAGATTACAAGCCCTGCTACGAACCAGTTAACAAATTAAGAACTAACAATGTTTTGAGCTGCAAAGTAGATATGAGTGTCTTAGGGAAACAAAAATGCAGGCAGATACGAATTCAAGCCTAAATAGCTTTGAGATAGACTCAATCAAGCACCAAAATATGTATGTGATTTAACTATCACCAAAAACTAACAACATTCAGATGAAGTAAGTCTAAACTAAATATATTTGTAACAGTAATTAAGGTTAACAAGGAAAATTTGAGATTTAAGCTCCAAACAGATCTTTCTTTGTGTTCAGAGATACACCAAAGTTACAAGTACAAAAACTACCCAAATAAGATATGAATACACCCTGAAATTGCACCAGCTAAAACTTGGAAACATCTCTAATCTAATGATTTATCACTATAAGATCTTACATCTCTGCAGGTATAGTGAAACTGGATTGTGGTGCAGACGAGGATTGAACTCCCGATCGTGGAATCACTTCATATCATCTCTGCAGGTTAAGTGGGTGATGCCATATGGCTTTAAATCATTGATGAGCGGTTGGAGAATTGCTAGACTTAAAGAGAGGCAGTGGATGATATGGTTCCTGATTTTTTACGCTGTGATATGGGAAATTTTGTAAGATAGAAATGCCAGAGTGTGAGCAAGGCAAAGAGTAGAGAAGTTTTGTTGGTGAATATTGCCTTTGCAGTTCATCAAAGGAGGTTTTCGAGGGTTTTACTAAAAATCAAGTGCTATTCAAATGGGAAGACATTCTGTTATTTCAATTTTTGTAACTTTGGTTGTGGTCTTATGACCTAGCATAACCAATTAAACAACAAAAATGCAGGAAGATATATACCAATTCAAGCATAACGAGCCTCGAGATATAGAGGACTTGCAGCACCAAACCATATCCTCACTAATGTAACCAAGTCTTGTATACAGGTAATTGACAAGCACTATCATCATTACTTGGCACAATTTATTTCGATTCAAGGTTCTATAAAGCACCAAAATATTTACGCAATGTCACTGTCATTAAACACTAACAAGATCCATACATTCTATCTTACAAAATTTCCCATAAAACCAAATTACAAGTACAGCACCAATACACTCTGAAATTGAAATATGTACAGCACTAACTAATACACTCGGAAATTTATCCACCTAAAACCAAATTCATCTACAATTCGATGGTTACCAATATAAGATCTTTAATTTTCTGCATATTTATAATCTCGTCAGTTGTTGCATAGCGCGAACTAACAATTTCGTCAGTTTGGTTGAACAGTCAGAATTCCACAGATCTATTTCACCAACTAGAGTGGCTTCAGATTAGAAGCACTATATCCCTTCAGGTCCCTGCTTAGAAAAACCAAAATATGAATGTCAGTGATGTGGGCAAAACAATGAAAATATCACACAAGACCATTATTTTACGGATCTTACCATTCCAAGCTCTCGGCAATTGGCCGCTTCCGTCATCCCCAGAGTTACAAGTGAGGTAAAACCATATTTTTGAGAGGAAAAGTCATTATGACAATAATTTTAAAGAGATCTGTAATCTCCCTTCTCTTTGATCTCCACCAGGATATCTGTGGTAATGATTCCCACATCAAACAGAACCTACCCATCTGATTCTGTTTTTCACTCAACGCCGCCTCCTCCACTCTCTCACTCTCTGTGTAAAAACATCTACTCAAATTCTAGGGTTGTGTTGATTTATATAGAGAAAAAAATTTGTTGTGATTTACTTCAATGCCCTCAAACCAATCCCAATGTTTGTAGCCCGGTGTGCAGACCTCAATTTGTAGAGCCCATACTGGATGAACCTCATCGGATTGATAATAAAGCAGTCAATCACTGTCTGGGGTGGATGAAAAATAGCATATTTTTCAGCGGCAACAGGGAGATTAACATGTTCCAAATCAATAACTTGTCCTCCAATTTTTGGTAACAAACTATGTGCGTAGGCATTGGGAGCAGTCAAGGTTCAAAAGTCTTCTTTGCAGGTAATAAAATTGACAAGCACTATCATCGAACACTGACAAAATTTGTAGATGAAGTAAAATCAAAACTAGTAAAATAAGCTCTACAGAGGAAAATTTCTCTAGCAATTGGAATGTAGGCTCTGAACTGACTTCTTTCTATGTTCAAATTAAACTACAAACACTGCCCAAATTTGATACGAATCAATTACATACCCGAACACCGGAACTTATCCAACTTAAATCAATTACATACTTTGTTCCAATCATATTGGTTAACTAGATACGAACTCATACTCAAAGAAACAAACATAATACAGTTCTGATCCAGTGATTACCAATATATAAGAATAAGCTCTTAAATTTCTACAGATCAACCGTTTCAACAGAAGCTGCTAGCATTCAATTATAGGTCGGATGATCTATCACCAGCTAAAGAGTCTGTAGATGAAGATAAACCTGAAGACATACGTGATATCTCCTATAAATATGAGAACATGCCTGAAGAAACAGAAACATGAATGTCTAAGCCAGTGAAAATATATCAAAAAACACCATTATTTCACAAATCTTACCTAGAGAAGCCTAGATAAGCTAATTTCGAAGTAGTTCTTTTCTTCATAAACTGGTGTTGAAGTTTTGGTTTTTAAAAATAAATAAAAATGGTACCAGGGGTTTTAGTACATTGACACAAATTCGCAGGTTCTTATTTGTATTATACACATTGTCCCCTCTGATTAGTTTTGGAAGTGTTGGAGACAATGATAGTATGGGTGATTGGGTTGCTGAATGGGTGGTGGTGGTGGTTGCAGGGATGGAATTTAAAAACTCTACCACCTCTTCCACCTCCACTGCTAATTGTTGAGGATACACAATTGGAAAACCACTAACCCCAATAGTCCCATGACCGCTGTTGAAGCTCACAAACAATAACAAAGAAAACTATAACAAGATTAAGACTACCCTTTTCTTGACATCAACAATTCAAAGAAATCCCACACGGATCGACGTTGGCAGTCCGTCGGTCGGTGAAATGTATGCTAGTTTGCTTGATTTGCAGTATTGTTCTCATTTGAACTAGTTTTGGTTCATACTATTAAAAAATCCGTATAATCAAGATAAACTAAAATACAAGAAATGATATTATTATTATGATTCAAAGAATATACAAGATTCAAAACTGATCTGCAAAGTATAATCATGAAAGCATCATCTTCACTTAGCTTATTGTAATCGGAGTTTCTATCAAGCACCAAACTATTTGTAGATCTAAACTCAGTATTTGTAAATAATTTCCAGAAATTCCAAGATTTGGTCTAGTATAGGATTACAATATGAAATCGTACTAAATTTGTAACAGATCTACCCATCGCAAAAAACTTCCAGTTGAGGCGTTGCAACGGCTTCCGACTAATCTCCAAATCCTCTAGTCCTGGTCGTTTACAAAAAAGATGATGCAAAGAAGAGTATCTAGCTTCTTATCTTGGTACATTAAAAGACACGAGGAAGGAAATATTTGAACTTTGAGTAACTTATACTTTTCCCACACAACTTAATTTTGAGAGGAAAAGTCATTATGACAATTTCAAAGATTCGTGATCTCTTTCATCTCCAGAACACATCTGATTCCGGTAAAGGCTACTTCTTATCAGCAGCTCGAGCTGCTGGTTTTCTCACTCACACTGGTACTCTCTCTGGTCTCCAATCTCCTTATAAAACTTCTAAAAATTCTAGGTTTCGATCTCGATAGAAGGATATTTATGTGATTTACTAAATTACCCTTTAACCTATCCCAACGAATATTTGATTGCATCCCAGGTAAGCCCAGTGAAGAGCCCACACTGCTATGGTTCGTGAGACTGGATTATGGTCGGGTTCGATTAGAAAGGAATAACAAGAGAAAGAAGAGTTAGAAACTCCAACTGGGATGTGAACTGCGAAAGATAAAAAAAGTGAAAAAGTCTAAGACTGTTGATGACTACTACATCATTTCTAAGTGAATGAATACCGCATCCTCATAGCAAAAACTGCACACTAGATATTGGAAAGCCTACTGCAATAAGTGCCCCTCGCGCAGACCTGTATAGAGCACTACCAAACTGGGCCTCAGACAAAATGAATATTTACAAAAATTACCTATTATGTGAATGTTAGTATTTTATATGCTTGCTTGAACTATGGGGTATTCGTTAGTGTTGGAAAATTGGTTACAAAATTCGTATACAATCTAACCTCGATAAATGAATTCCCTCGGGACCAAGAAAAAATATTCGTTTAGCGGGGTTATTTATTTATCCATAAATGAATAAAATATTTAATCATAATATATATTCATTTAGACAATATTTTCTTAATTAAGAAGTTAAAATTGTATAAGAGAAGATGTACAAATGTACCTATAGGGCAGTTGAAGTCATGACAAATGTAGACTTATTTTTCAACCCCCAAACACAACATCTAAAATTCAACAATGTGATGCTAGGATTAATCGAGCATTCAAAGTTCATTACCAGCGTCGTTTTTCTTGTAGCATCATGCAAATCCTTGAAGTTGGCCAACCAAATCTTGAAAAGATTAACATTTTTGGATGTTATTAATTTTGCTATTGTGGCTTGAAGATTTGATGTGACAGCAAAAACAATTACATATTGTTTTCGTCATTGTAAGATTCGACCTGAGGATATTGATATTCCCAAACCAGAAAATGGTCAATTAGAAGAATATATCCTAGGATTAACTGGTGTCATTTCTAATTTACGTTATAGAAATGTGATGGACGTCGAATATCTTTTAAACTTTCTTATGAAATCTCCAAGTTCCAACAGTCGAAGAAACTATTGAGTCAGTAATGAATGATGAAATGATCCTGAACCAGATGATAGTAGCGTCGTACCAAATGTGTCATCTAAAGATGTCTTTCAAGCGATGGTCACTTTGAAAACTTACTTGCTACAACACGAGCAAAATATTCCAGAAATTGTGCAACTATTGTATAAAATTAAGGATGCGGTGCATTTTGGTTTGGGAGGAAGAAACAGACAATCAACCATAGATGATTTTTTTTGAGTTTATTTTTACGTATATTTTTATATAAAATTTACTGATTATGTATTTTGGGTTATTCTTATATATATTTTTTATACGAAATTTAGTGATTATTCGTTTATATTTCTATAGGGCCTTTAAGAATTCAATTTTTTTTATTCATAAATGCATTAAGCGAGGTTATTCATTTACTACCTTGGCCCAAGTCGGGACCGTAGAATATTATTCATTTGGCGAGGTTATTTATTTATCGAACATTCGTTTATCGAGGTTGGACTGTAATACTTATTGGAGTTAGGTTTGGGTTTAATAGTTTTGGGCCTATTAAGAACCGGTCCTGTGAGTTGGGGTAGTTTCCTTCTTGTCTTGTTTTAGAAGAAACATCCAATCGTGAGAGGAAACATCCTTTCAGACAAAACCCTTGATGGGTCTCCATGAAGAATCACGATGGTTCAGGAAGAGGTATTATTGACATGTATAAATACCCTGCATAATTAGGTTAGAGATTAATTAGAAAACTAGTAATCAATCTGATTGCATTCACCAGAAATCATTGATTAGGTTTGTGTCAATCAAGAGAGTTTATCACTAAAATTTTAGTTCGCCGTTTCTCGAAGTTTGGACTGCTACTACAACGAAAAGATAGCCGTTGTATCCTGGGAGACAGACATCGATAATTCGTAAGCACCAGTGCGGGGGTGGTTTTGTCTTCAGGCTAGAGGATATAATCCTTGTCTCGACTTTCGTTTGGTTTAACTGGGTTTTCATTCTTCTTCTTTTCTATTTCATAATTACAGTTTATGAACAAGATTGCCAACAGTTAGTTATTCCATCGTTCATCAATAGAAAAACAATGACGAACTAACGCGACACAATGATGAGAACACCATTTGATGACAGTCGGATAATATTGGGGAGATATACGAGCAAAGTCGTTAGAGTGCTCGTATAGATCCCCTAGCGAACTAGAAGTGGTGAAGCAAGACTCTCCATGGCTATTTATAGCCTTCAATTGACTCTCTACACTGCAGTCTCATATTAAGATAAATTCCGTTTTTTGTTTTTCATAACATGGTGCTTCTCTCACAACTACAAGGGTGTTCATTTAAACGAAGAAGCACCTTGGATCAGTGACGGACCCATAAATGTTATTAAGGTAGGGCTGGAATATCACTGGTTGGCAATGCGACCGAATTTTTTTGGAACAAATTCTATAACTAGAAAATGCTACATAGATAGACAAGTAAAGTAATAAAATAGACAAAATTAATAACAAAAGGTGATTAGATGAACAAATTTATGAGCTTATGGAAGGAAAATAGGGAAAAATATGGATGAGGTGAAATATAATTCATGTTTTGAACAAAATTATGGGCTAAAAATTATTTAGGCTATAACTATGATGGTTAATCATAAATATAAGGAGGGCTAGATACTAAATTTAACTAATTTTTAACAAATTTTCCTATACTATAAATTTTTGGTCAAAAATAGGGACCGGCTATAGCCCGGGTTAGCCCCTTGCTAGGCCCGTCCCTGCCTTGGATTGCAGCTTCGGGTATAAATAGTAAGAAAATGGCTGCTTACCAAACAAGGCCTCAGACAAAATGAGGCCCAATAACAAACATACAGTACGTTTCTAACAAATATTTACAAATCATCTACAATGTGAATGTTAGTATTTTATATGCTTGCTAGTTGAACTATGGTATATTTGGTTACTGATTCCATTGTTCATCAATAGAAAAACAATGACGAACCAACCTCCCTGTTGAAATTTTGATTAACTTGAGTCATTCGATGATAGTCGGATAATTTTGGGGAGATATACGAGCGTATAGTAGTTAAGAGTGTTCGTATGGAGCATAGTAGTTGTATTGCAACACTCTCTTTGTTAAACTCTTTCTATTATTTTTTCTCAAGCTTACAAATGGAACAGACCATGGCTATCTATAGCTTTCAACTGACTCTCTACAGTCTTCTAAGCAATTGACCGACCTTATACCATCTGGTTTTTTCTTACGATAAATACATACAAGTTACAACCGAAATTACTTTTGACTATTCTAGATACATTTGAACTCTGGTCAATTCTAGACGTTTCTGAACCATCGGAACAAAGGTAAAGAAAACAAAAAGAAATTTGATGGTGAATGTTATGCTTGTGGCACTGGCAAGAATGGTCAATGATTGTAGACCAACGAACAACAAGAAATATTGGCCATTACACAGTAAAATAGTAGAAATCGATCGTCTATGCTGGTGATTCTAGTATTGCTTCTAATGGTAATTTTATGCATGACGGCCAGGTAATACCGGAAAAAGTTGACAGGAAAATTGTTTTTTGTGATTTGGGAATTTACAAGTGCAAATGTCGAAAATTTAACCGTACTGTATAGGCCTGAAAGCCGCTGATGCAATCAAAACATATCCATTCTCGTATCCTAATCCAAGGACTACGATTATGTTCACTTGATTGTTGAAAAATCAGTATCATCAAAATGAAACTAAGATACATACAAGAAATTATGATTCAAAAAATATACAAGATTCAAAACTGATCTACTGCAGCAATACAATTCTTCATGATGAATAATAAGTGACAAGCATTATCTTATCTTGGTTCTATCTAGCACCAAAGTCATTTATAGATCTGAACTTAATATTTGTAAACAGACTAACAATAAACAATTTCCAGAAATTCCCTGGTTTGTAAATTATTATAGATACAAAGTCATAATATATATTTTTTAATCAGATCTACCAATCGCAACAAAGTTCCAGTTGTGGCATTTCAATAGCCTGCAGAGCTTCCTGCTAATCTCCAGATCCACCCAAACCAAAAAGATGATGCAGACTGGAATATCTAGCTTCCTATCTCGGTGTGCTCAAGAAGTCTGTGGAAGGGAATAGCCGAACTCCAAGTAATTTCCATCTTCCATACACACAACTTAATTTTGTGAGAAGTCATTATGACAGTTTTGAAAGATCTTTGAGATCTCTAAATCTAAACTCCGAAACATATGATCAGCAGAACTCCGGTTTCCATCAAACACTCACTTATACTGTCTCTACTCCTTACTCTCCTCAATCTCCTTATAAAACTTCTACGAAGATTTATAGGGTTTGGTTTACTTATAAAGAAATTTTACCTGATTTACTTAATTACCCTTGAACGAATCCCAATAGATGTATGTTTGATTGCAGCCCAGCCCAGTGAAGAGGCCTAGTTATGATTTCTGGAGCCTGCACTGCTCTATGCTTTGTGAGAGTACTGGATGTGCAGACGAGAATGGAGCTCAGGTCTCAGGTTGTGGGCATCAAGTTTATCGACAGAGAACGATGTTATGACTTTAGGTTTGAGTAGAAAGAAAAAACGAAACCAGAGTACAGGGAAAAACTAGAGAAAGAAGAGCCAGAAACTCCAATTGGGATGTGAATTGCAAAGGATAGTAGAGGTTTGAAAGTCTGAGATTGCTTAGTACATTTTATAACGGCTACATCGTTTCAAAGTGTAACGGTATTTCGTCATCATAGCAAAACCTGCATCCAAGATTTTGGAAAGCCTACTGCAATAAGTGCACCTGGAACAGACCTGTATAGAGGACAAAGTGGAATATGCGAGACAGCACCTTCTTGGTTGAAGTTTCAGTAAATTTGTTGAATCGGAGAAGGAGAAACCAGCAGTAGTATTGACATGATCACTATTCAAACAGCAACAGTTGCCTAGTATGAAATGCTTAAAGCAACACAGTTTCGTTCTTCTCCGAGCAAATAGGATTTGCAGGGTACCACAAACCAGAAGGTTAGCTCAGCTAGAAGAGGCCAGACCTCTAGCATCTATCTGGATATTAAATAAGCATCTTCACTGGTAGATAAACAAAGTACTGCCCCTATCTAATGCGCCAAGCCAAGGAAAAAAAAGGCAGGAGTTCAAAGGTTTTCTTCATGCCCAAAAATAAACTGGCAGCTTCATGCCAAGATATAAATTGCATCACCAGCTAGCTGTGGGTACAAAATACCGCACACTACAATAGGAACGCGTAAATATCATTTCTACAACAATGACTCAAAGATGAAAATAACAAGTTCATCACTTCACTACTTACATGCGAGGCAATATCAACACCAAGAGTGCGAGGCAATATCAACATCAAGAGTGTGAGGCAATATCAATAGAGACGCGCTCCATTATCAATAGAGCCGTGCTCTAATATCAATAGAGCCGCGCTCCAACATCAATAAACCCGCGTTTCCAGATCCGAAATAAAAGATTTTATTAGCTGTACTCCACTATCCATATTAGCTGTAACCCCTCGGTAAACACCTATATAAAGTAAAAGGCAGGAGAGAGAAAAGAAGAGGGACAGATAATTGTAAAAGAGAGACACACCATCTTCTTCCTCCATCATCTAAAACTAGATCTAGAGTTCAACCCAAAAACCCATTAATGGAGATTCTAAATTTAATACTCATGTAACACCAAAGACATTATAGTGAAGAACCATGGATGTAGATCACATTGATCGAAACATGTAAAAAATCCTTGAGTCTATTTATATTTCTAGCATTTATATTGATGATTAGGTAATAAAAATGATTAGATCTAGAAATTATTATCATAATATCATAAGAGGTGTGTTGTTAGGTTGTTAGGTTGCTTGTTTGATTGAAGGAGATTCAAAGAAATTAGCTGGATCTATAAATTACAAGGGAAACAAAGAAAATCCCAGAAGTTTCGCATCTTCAGAGAACACATATCAAGGAAGATCAGCCAACAAAAGGACAAATCTACAAACAACTCAGAGATATCAAAAGAAAGCAGAAAGGGAGATGTTAGAGAAACACCAGCGGCCAGTCTAAAGAAAAGCGCAGAAGAAGAAAATCAAAGGAGTCTATATCGATCTTCAACGGACAAACCCCCTTCTTACTCTTTTAGTTTTGCTTTTGAAATGTTTCGATCTGATGCTTTACACAAAGTATTTGAAAAAGACAAACAAAACCCAGCCTGTTTTTCATCAAAAAATTGGTTTTCTCTTAAAAACGTGATCAAAAACACGATTTATTTACAGATTTACAACCAACAGAACCTGATTTACAAACCCATTTTAGTTGTTTTCGAAACCGTTAAGCATTAAAAATTTTAGATGATTTTGGGGACTTTTCTCACGAACAAAACCTAATGGTTTACAGGCAATAGATTTCACTTTTCGTTTAATAACCTAATTGGTTGCTTGCAGCAAAGACAGCAACAACATATCTTCTTAGCATTTGTGCAGGAAAATAGCAGACGAAGGAAATATCTAAGGAAAATAACATACAAATCATGAGCAGAGCTCCAACAACCACAAATTCTGAAGTTCAGTGCCAACAAGCTAAAGAGAGAGCTCACGAAGGAAGAATACAGATGGGTGATTAGACTCAAAGAAGAAAAGCTTAAACAATGCAACGGATCTCGTCCTGTAAACTAATCTGCAGGTTATTCAACACAAATCCGATGAAGATAGGGCGAAATAATCACACTTTTTTGTGCAGGAACAACAAAGAACAAGAGCAGCGCGATGCACCCTCTTAAAAGGATGCAGTAGATAACTTTATTCGTTGCTTGCAGCACAACATGAGTACATCTCAGAACCAAAGCGATGGGAAGAATTATCAAAAGAGAACACGAAGAAGAAAGACGCAAAGAAGAAAAAGAATGGTGGACAGGTTACTTTGTCACTTCCTTGGAGCGAAGTTAACTCAGAAATTGACGAAGGACGATCAAATCAGGAAAATAAAACGCGAATTGAAGGACAAGGGCGGTTTAGTATATATGTTATGTCAGGTGTAAACAGAAGTTCAGATTTGGGTCGAAACCAAGAATCACGGAGTTCAAATATTCTCTCAAGAACGTTGTCCAGGCGAAACTAAAACAACTCAACCATATAAAGGAGGGTTTACAGATATCATTGTAATGAGCAATATGATCACTGCAGTTGGAGGAGGAAAGCTGGAGCAAATATTTGATCCACCAACTATAGCAACGTCATGTGCGGCAACAACAATCATTAATAAATTTTCTTTTTCTCTTAAAGTGTTTTACTTTGATTTGTGCGGCAGTTACAGCACAAAGGAGGCAAAAGACGAAGGAAAATAATAGAAACTAAAGGAGAAATTGAAGAAAGTGCGGCAAAATGAAAATCAGCCAGTGGAGCCATGAGAAAGGGCGACAAGTTAACTGGTGGATCCAGGAGAAACTCCGTTAAAAAATGGGAGTCTTCTTATTTATTAATTTGTTTGTTTATTTTGTGATAACAGCTGGAGAAGGTTATGGAATACCAAGATGATGCCAGCTCGTGCAGCACAATCAAAAGGTTCAGGGAGGCATTTATAGAGACACATAATTCATCATCAACTCAGGACAAAAAGTAAAAAGAAGGAATGCCAGAACTCGAGAAGAGAAAAGCCACCGCACAGAGAAAGAGAGAAAGCTCAAGGCAGCAGTAACGATTTCGAGAGAAAATCACCAAAATTTCACAAATTCAAGGCTACATTGATCTCAATCTACAACAGCACAAAAAATAACAAGACAACACAGGTTACAGGGAAAATAAACTTCAACGACGCACAGGAAAAAAAAAACTTCAAGAACGCACATGGTAAATAAACTTCAAGAACGCACATGGCAAATAAACTTCAAAGACGCACAGGGAAAATAAACTTCAAAGACGTACGGGGAAAAAATAAGACGCACAGGGCCAAAAAATAAGACGTACAGGGCAAAAGAAATAAACTTCAAAGACAGAGAAGTAAACTTCAAAGGCGAAGAAATAAATATACATTAAGGAAAACCATACATGAGGACTATGCAAAAGGTAAGTATTCTTACTTCAATTTTGATATCTTTTTTGTGACAACAGTGAGGCAAAGTTAGAAGCTGGAAATTTGTTCCAATATAAACGGCCAAAGGCGAAGACATAAGGCGATCCTAAAGATACTATAGAAAATACATAAGGCGAACACATGAGAGGACTAGCTCGTAGCAAGACACTACATAAAATACAAATCAACCTGTGAGGAATAGTTCTTCTTCACAGAACCAACTACTTCATCAACTCCAGCAAAGAAGAACCCACGTCATAGCAGCAAAGGGAAAGAGGAAGGAGATGCATGCAATTATTTTTCAACTTTCGTCACACAAGAAGCTGCATCAATAGATCCAGGCACAAAGAATGAACATAAACGAGCAAGGGACGATTGTTGACAAACTCAACAGCTAAGGGAACGATGCTGCTTGCTTAAAACTTGAAACTTCATCCAAATGATAATTTGATGCAGCACCACAGGTTTTAAAGAAGAAGGAAGCATCAACCACGCACTTAACCAACAATGACCAAGACAATATAATATGCAAGCTTTCAGGAAGAAGAACAGAACACTCGGAGCTGAAGAAATTATGGAATAAGAGTCGATCGGATTCTATTAACCTAACAAACAGGAGAAGAGGAAGAAAGGACGAAGACCAAATTTATAAAAAGGGCGACAACAAGACATTAAAAAACACGAATAATACCTCTCTTTCACAAAACAGGAGCTAGCATAGATGGTGAAGAGTGGAACATACAAGTTCAAAGTCAAACGTTCGACTTTCTCCTCACTAGTACTTTTTACATGTTTTCTTCAACTGCCCAGGGTGAAGAAAAGAATAACAGAGCGGCAGTATTTTCTACTTCACAAACGGCCGCATGCACAGTTGGTTCAGGTCGAAGAATAGGAGGTTGGTGTCGATCGTTCGAATCCCACCCTTATGCATATTTTTTACTAGGCTTCCAAGGGCGAAGATAAGGCCAAACATCAGCATTGTGCGTTGGTTTTCTTCCACGGAAGAGGACGCACAAATGGTCAATGAAGGAAGGTGAAAGCTATAGGTCCAGAGTTCATATTCTAGCTCACTACAAAAAGAAGATAAGAAGCAACAATACAAATAAAAAACAAACGCAAAAATAAGACCTTAATAGAAGGCAATAAAATTTAAAACCTCTAACTAGGGAGGCTAGGCATCCAATTGTGGCGTGCACCCTAGTTCGCATAACAGCAAAAGGCAACAATAAGACCTAACGCGCGTAATAATTGGGGAAAACCTAGTTAGCATGGCTCAGGTGAAAGCTACACCACCCTGGAACTTGGGTCATGGAGATTTGGGGGGAAACGAAAGCCTATCCAGCAGAGACACCTTAGTCGAAAGACTAAGGTACCAAGCTCTCTCCTAAGGAGTGTAGAAACTCGGTCAGGGCGCCGAGGTACACGGTTGAGTCAAGAGTGTTTGGGGCGTACCTGGCCATTCTTGGCAAGTCCTGATTATGATACACTCGGTCCTCAAGAAACCCCACTTAGGGTGTGGTCTCGTAACCATAAGCCATATCGGCGGAGGACAAGAGGTCACGAACACAACAGATTGTTGGTATCACTGGATGGGAAGAGCCCACCCTAACCCGGTAGGGGTAAGCTTCCTTGAAGGGGCAGTTAGGGGGAATATAGGGACGGCACCCTCCATTAGGGGAGCTGAATTGTGTCAAAGACGGAAATGTCATTGGGCTTCTACTCATGGGAGTATCTAGGCCTGTCGCATTGTCGCGTTAAAAATATCCTGCCGAGGCAATAATACGAAAGATGATAAGGCGAGATCAATGGACTATTACTTGAAAGAGTAATGGTCGCCTGAGATTTCGTCGCCCGACCAAATGAATACCCTGGGGCAAGGATAAGTCCTATTAACAGGGTGAGGCTGATTAAGGCCTCTACTTAGGGAGGCACAATAAGACCTCCACAAAAACCCTCAGACCCATATATTGTGATTATGCGATACTAATAATGCAGGAATAAACAAGGGAGGCAATAATACAACACGATACATTGAACTAAAGATGGACAAAGAACCAAAGGAAGAAAGATGAAGCACAAGCAAAAGAACATGCGAGAAATAATAAGTGCGAAGAGGAACGCATATACTAAAGACAAAGCCAAAGCAATGAGGAATGGAAGCAATTTGAAGTAACATCAACATTAGTGCGTAACAATAAGCTAAGTAACACAAACATTATCTATACATTCGATTTAATCAATAATAGATAAGCATTCTCATCATGTAAGCATCACATTCTCATCACATAAGCATTTCATGTCATAAGCATTGCATACGCATTTCATGGAATAACCATCACATAGGCGTTATAGTCGCACAAATATTTTCCAAATTCTTATAAGTATGGAATAATACCGCATGATAAAGCCAAAAGAATCAATACCATGCAGGATAAACAAGATGGCATCGCCAAAGGAGTATGCAATTATTTCGCTCGCATCAACAACTTAGAGACATTATACCACCGCATGAGAAGAAAAGATGAGGCAGAGGCAAGACAAGAATGAAGGGCGGTACCAACAATTCAAAGAGAGAAGTATTCCACATCTACAACAACATCGTCATCAATCACCGCTAAAGCTCATTAACCCGAAAGAAACAAAGCTCAAGCACAAGTTTGCAATCTACCTCTCCAATCAAAGCATCTCGATCTTCATCAACAATTATTCCCTCATAACTAAAGAACAAAGGCGATCATGGACTACCAAGAAAACATTTGATGTTCTTTACTTTCTCGGTCAGAATCATTTCCAAAGAAGATGCTCACTCATGAACAACAAGAATCCTCAACAATAATGGAGTACGCGAAATAGAAGTTATCTCACAGAAACCACACATAACAGTTCATTACACCTCCAACATCAACAATCCACGAAGCATCATCTTTACAAGACCAAACACACTCAAGCTCAACAAAATCTCAAAAGAACCAAGCCCATTAAAGCTTCAAGTCGTTCAACATCAACAGCCAACCCTCAACCTCAAATACCATGATTCTCACACAAGTTCAACCTCATATCAACTACTCAAACACCAAGTATGCAAAGGAAAAATCAAAAACAATGAATCGTTCCATGAAGAACTTGTGATCAACAACAACAGAGTTTCGGAACTTCACAAAAGAATAGAGGCAAGTACGTACTTTTAAGTTAAGTATTCTTTCCTTCTTTCCTTCGATCCTTCAAAAACAAAGATCAAAGGCTACTCCAACATCATGAGTCTCGCTCCAACAACTACAACAAGGCGGATTTTTCCTTAAAAATCGCTCTTCAAGCAATATTCAAGGAAAAACAGGCAAAATGTGAGTGCAAAATACCGCACACTACAATAGAAACGCGTAAATATCATTTCTACAACAATGACTCAAAGGTGAAAATAACAAGTTCATCACTTCACTACTTACGTGCGAGGCAATATCAACATCAAGAGTGCGAGGCAATATCAACATCAAGAGTGTGAGGCAATATCAACACCAAGAGTGCGAGGCAATATCAACACCAAGAGTGCGAGGAAATATCAATAGAGCCACGCTCCATTATCAATAGAGCCGCGCTCTAATATCAATAGAGCCGTGCTCCAATATCAATAGATTTGCGCTCCAACATCAATAAAGCCGCGTTTCCAGATCCTAAATAAAAGGCTTTATTAGCTGTACTCCACTATCAATATTAGCTGTCACCCACTATGTAAACACCTATATAAAGTAAAAGGTATAAGAGAGAAAAAAAAAGGGACAGATAATTGTAAAAGAGAGGCACACCATCTTCTTCCCCCATCATCTAAAACTAGATCTAGAGCTCAACCCAAAAACCCATTAATGGAGATTCTAAATGTAATACTCATGTAACACCAAAGATATTATAGTGAAGAACCATGGATGTAGATCATATTGATCGAACCATGTAAAAAATCCTTGAGTCTATTTATATTTCTAGCATTTATATTGATGATTAGGTAATGAAAATGATTAGATCTAGAAATTATTATCATAATATCATAAGGGGTGTGTTGTAGGATTTCCTGCAACTACACTAGCAGCTATTGCTACTCTTCCAACACATCGAAATAAAAATACTGACGTGTTTTTCCATCTCTACAAGTTACTGATGATTATGGACTCCTGGCTCCGCCATCAGCATTGCTAATACCTTATAATTCTCCTTCCTCTATACCTGTAGGGTGTAAATAATGCATGTGCAATTAACTTATCGACACAGCAGGCGTGCCCTATATCTAAACCTAGATAATCGCAAGTAATGCGATTTGGGCACTAGTCAGGATAACAGAGTTTACTATTTGAAAAGTCCTACATATGGTACAAAATGCTGCTAAATGTCATTTGTTAAATCGCTACATTTCTTGTTAACATACACTACACCAAAACCCCAATTTTGTCCATTTATTTTTGTTTCTAATAATTTAAGCAACGCTTATGTACGTTTCCCACACGATGTCACAAATTCTGGGCTACGTATATAAACGTTGTTTAAATTAATTAAAGCAATGTTTCTTATGTTGCTTTATCCGTTGCTTTAGTTAGAATTAATGCAACATATAAAATAATTTAAGCAACGTATATATACGTTGCAAAATAGGTTATAAGAATTAAAAAAAAAATTATATAACAAAATCTGTATTGGTATTTTCCAAATTCCAGTATTATAAACGATATATAACCCTGACCTAATAAGACAATCACTTAACCTTGCAACACTCTACAACATAATGAATTTAATTCGAATTCACGATCATGAAATTCTATACCGAAACATAAGAAAATTGCTATAAAGCTAATATTACTATAGGTTGTTGCTCCAAATATCTTGGTCCTAGATTTAATGATTAGATCGACAAGAAAATAGTGGGAGTGTGTAACTTTCTCAAGTTTCAAACATAGATGGTACAAGGTACCTCGATTATTTTTCCTCGACTGAGCAACTGAAAATAACTGGCTCCTGACTCACTACACTAATCTGCACATTCAGAGCAATTAGAAAAGAATAAAGAATAAAATGAACACATAAACAACAAACTATTGAACAAAGTGAAAAAAATTCCAAAAGCTTATCTTTCTGTGGAGATGTTTATGCGAAACATCATCCACCAAAGGAGCATGTTCTGGTTTTTGCAGGACATGAAATGCTCGATTAAGACCACTTCTAAGACATGTCACAACAAGACTATTTGTATAGCCACCAGCTTTGTCTCTTACCTGAATACACAATGAATAATTCAGCACAATGACATAACTGAACTAAGATGAATTAAAGTATTAGCGAACCTAAAAAGAAGTGACAACATAAATCATATGGATGGGGAGCATGTCACAAGACGAGAATTTGCAAGACATCTTGATAGTAGTATTATGAACAGAAAATCTTGCTGCTACAGAATTGGCAGAAACATCAATGATAATCTAAAACTGGAAAAAGAAAATTAATAGCAACATCTTAAGCGAGAGAGATAGATGCAATAGATACGCGCCGAAAATCAGGTTCGTTACTTAAGACCGGTAAACCATGGATGGTGAAAGTATGATTTTAGAGATTTGCAGTCACTAAAAACATGATTACAGTCACCAGTAAATAGATTGTGAGCATGAATCCAGAGACAATAAACTCAACACCGTCTAGATATTATGTGCAGCTGGTCAGTACCCCAGGATTCATGTCACTGTGCACCAAACCACTTAAAGAGGCACCCAGCTTCAACTCTAAGTATCTGCCACACCTAACTTATAAGAAAAAAGAATTCCACTTCGGCAGTTCTAGGACAACATAGACATTGAAACAGACATGATAATTACGTTTTTGGGAAAATAGAAAGAAAGCACCCAATACTCTTTAACTTGTAGAAATGAGAACCTTAGGTGATTCCCAAGAGGGTGTTCAGTATTAAGTGACTAATTACGTTCAACCATCAACAGACTGACCTTTTTCTTAGCATTGTGGAATAATGCACGAACATGGCAAGCATCATCACCAACAAACATGGAATTAAAATGTAAAATCTTAAGTCAGTATTGGCATACATATATGTAATATAAAACATCCTTGTAACAAACCAAAGATATAAATTGCTAACTAAAAAAATGTGCACCCTCAATAGAAAAAACAGATTAAATGACCTTTATAACAACAAAAATGTTCTTCTTTCCTGGCCATTCACAATAATAACAAAAAACCAGAACCTTGTGCACAGTCCACTTTATGGGCATCAACTGTACACAATGAATTACTGAAAATGGATCAACCTTCCATGAAAGAAACAAGAAAAAGAACCCGATGAGCTTATCAAAGAAACCATGGAACATAGGATGCACTCAAATCACTAATGACTTCTCTTATGCGATGATGTCCTTACTGGATCGAAAGAGTACTGCAGCAACACTCCGAAAATGAAAAAGCACAAAATGAAGAATATATCATTTAGCTTATTACAGCTTTATAAGGTAGCAATTGAATCAATATTTTCAAGTTTGGGCTCTAGAACAAAATCGGGATGTCCTGTTAACCCATTCTTACCAGCTTTAGGGTCATCCCCGAGAACTGAACTTCCAAAGTTTCATTCTATACCAATATCACAATCCTTGAGAGTTGAGGAAGCCAAACCACTAGATATGTATTGTTCTCCAACGGTGATCATAGCCTTATTCCCGCCTTGACTAACATATGCTTCTTTTGCTGAAACAAAACAACATTGATATTTGACAAAAAATGAGAAATACATCATCCCACTATTTAAAACTTAGTAAAGAATGGACACAGGTCAAGGACTGAAAAGGTACCATCTAACAAGTTTTTTTTTTTGTTTGTGAATCATGGATATTTGTTTCTGAAGCAGAGCTAACAATTATCCTACCACTAACTACATTGCTTTACTTGAAGAAAAAAAAAGGAATCTGTCAAGTCCAAAGCATTAGCAGCCAGTCTACCTAGTACTCCCAGTACATTTGTAGCTTTGCTGAAAAGAAATTTGGATACAAATGCTCGTCAGACAAGATCGTCTTACAATAAAAAAGAAAATCATTGCTGAAGCACTGAGCATGATGGCTTTACCAACTTGGGTGTCTGCTTAAATGCCAATGAGGAAACCTCAGTTAAATATAATATACTAGACATCTGCTTCAATCAAAATGGAAGGATATAAGATATAGACAATACTTCCGGGAAAAAGAGAAGGCAGTACAACTCTCTTAAAAAAAAACACAATACAAATACAAGCCTTAAACACAATAACACACACACACAAAATACACAAATACAAAAAGATAATAAACTTTTAATCAACAAAGATGTTAAACTTTCCTCAGTACATCAACAGCTTGAGGAGTACATGGCATAGTTGAACCTGTGAACCTTCCATTCCAAGGTTTTGCATCCTCGTAAAGGTTTACCTTCTACTGACCGATTTCATTCTGTATTGCACAGGACAGTGCAACACCACACCTCTCATTCCAAGGTTTTGCATCCTCGTAATACTTTTACCTGAGTATAATTCTTCTAATACTCTCTGCAGATTAAGACAACTTACAAGGTAAACTTAAAGCGAGACGTAAAACTAGGAGACACAATATGTTAGCGGGCGAAACATACCACAAAATTCTTTGTTAAGCTATGATATCCCTAACAAATGCCACCCACCTTCATATAATCAAATCTGCCTTTATGAACTAAGTAACCCATGGAATCTACAATAGATGGCGGTGAGATTCTAATGTTGCATATATACATAGATAAAGTAACCATTCAAGATAATTCAAATGAAAAAATTAATACCTGATATGGTGCTTCAGCACACTATTGGTGCAGGACAGTGTCGTACAGCTACCTATTTCCATCTGTGCAATACATCCACAGAAACTTAGTGGTCTAGACTAAGTAAACCTTTGAATTAGAAAATTATACTATATATTTTTGAAAAATCATCTCACAGAGCAAAACAAACCTTGGCTTGCATCCAGAAAGGGGTTTTTTTCTCACCAAAACTTAGATCTGTAATGAACTTCATTACCACTTCATCAACACCACATGACCCCTAAACCGAAATCAAAAGGAAACCCATACTTTAAAACTCTACCCATTACAGTCAACAAAGACAAAAATTGCAAAATATGTACATAATAGAATTAGGTCAAAAAAGCAATAATAGCAACACCAAAAAAGTAACAAGATTAGAGTTATACCCTGCAGGATCAATTAGTTCATCACTTGAGAAAGAAATTTCATGGTGGAATCAAACACACCGTACGGAATCATTTAACTTCAGAAAAGAACACGATTATTAGGGTTTGGGTGAGTTACTGTAAGATTAGGTTTGATTTCCGAAAGGTGAGTTTTGATTTATGAGATTTAGGTTTAGGATAATTGGGTTTTGATTTCCGCAAGCTTGAGTTTTGATTTCGCAAATCTCCTTCTAGGTTTAGAGGAGAAAGAAAAAATGGGAGAGGAGAAGAAATCGATGACAGGCGGAGAGAGATAGAGAAAATAAGGAAAATAGAAGAAATGAAAGAATAATACGATTCCTAAAGACTTTTAAGCCCTCAACTATATTGATAAAGGTAAGCGCGTCCTAGTTTCTTTTATTCTTTTTAATAATTAGGATTAATGCAACGTATCTTCTAATGTCAGCAACGGATAAACGTATGCCACGTATATATACGTTGCAAACCTGAAAAATGAAACGTTGCAAAAAGCTGGATTTGTTGTAGTGATACCTGCTTCACTATTCCCTATATACATACATGAACTACAAATTTCAAATCACACCATTGCTTGATTTAGTTACTTAGTTATCTCAAATCAGTGTTTAGACAGATTGAATGAGTCAACAGACATAAACATGGGGTGGGTTGAGACTAAAAGGCTAGTATGCATGCACAGTTAGTTAATGTTATATCTGACATACTGCAAACAGTGCTACATAGCCTATACTGTGTCCCCTACACTGCAACAATATGTTTTCACTTGCCTCTATTAAAGTTAAGGAACACTGCGTAAGATCTATCAGATCCATTTTTACAAGTTTATCACCAAAAACCATAAAATATTTTAGACCAAGCACTATGGGAGAGGGTATTCCTTCCCTATACCTCAAATAAAGGGAAGGGACAGCACAAGGAAGGCAACCTTACTATGGTGCCCTCTTTTCCCTTCCCTACACGATACGGCTACTGAGCAGACATATAAATAGTTCCAAACGGCAATTGAGTAGCCGTATCAGTCAACTCGTTGACTTGACCAATAAGGATGCTCAGTAGCCGTATTATAAGTATAAGTCATCAGAAACTGGCTTGGACTACCCACTTCTTCTTCTTCTTCTCTAGTTTTTCATTCTCTCAAAACCCTTTCAAACCTCTTTTACCCTCTTTCGATTTTCATATTGATTCATTGCGATTCGTTGGCTTAAATTAAAAGAGTTTGATCATTACTCCAAGGTGAAACTAATCCATTCTTCAATTTCGAATTTCATCATCAATGTTCATCTAAGTTGAGTGATTCTAATTTTAGGGTTTCAAATTAATTTGATTTTGATTTTGATGAAATTGTTGTTTTTAGGTTGGTTAGGTTTGTAGTATGCAATTCAATAATATAATTAGAACATATATTTAGTGAAAAATCCATGATTAATTGTTGTGTGTCTTGATTTATGTTCAATGAAATGTTGGTAAACTACTATATCGATGTATAGCATTGATTGACTTGTATTTATGTATGGTATACACAAATTGATACTGTGTTTGTTGTTTGCAAAGGTACATAATGAGTCTAATGCGTGCTTATGTGAGAGTTAAATATGGAATCTATTTGGATACCTCTAGTGATGAAGAACAGAAAGCTTTGCTAATGTTTACACAACTATGTTTAGATGAACGATTGCGTATTATTAGACAACCGGTACCTAGGGAGGTACAGACACGTAGTGTAATAACACGTTTTCGAGTGTGGCATGATGCCAAAATGATGAATGATTATTTTACTCCTGGAACTGGTCATACCTCAAGACAATTCAAACAACATCTAGGCATGAGGGAAGACTTATTCGAGAAATTGTTAGGAAAATTGCTGCAAAGGTTGACTATACATAACGGGAATCCGAATGAACGAACGGTTAAGTATCTGAAAACAAGGTTAAACGTTATCACTTCAGACGTGAAAGTATATGTATCTACACAGAGATCCTTATATCTATGGAGGGCTCCGGTACCTTCGGAAATCGTAAGAAACTTTCCGGTTACCTATCCAACAAATTTTTGTGTATGTGTACTGAATTGTTGAATAATTTAATTGAAAATTGATATTGTTTTCTTTTGTTATAGGAGCAATTGGCTTTGGGGAGTTACTAAAAAAAGAAGGGGAAACCTTTTAGATTCTTTAACTGTTATGTGATTTTGAAAAAAAAATTCTCAGAGTATAACCCGTGCCCCTTTGAAGATTCATCCTCAGAATCATCAGATGAAGAGTAAACAATTTAAATAATGATAGGTTTTGTGGGTATATCTCTCTGTAAACCCTCATGAGACATGACTCGTCCAATAGGGTCGCCTATTGGTTTAAATGCTTGTTGCACGTGCTTAGTGTAATTATGAATCATATGAATATGAAAATAACTATTATCAATTATTGTAAAAGCACATTACATCATGTTCATCAAATTTAAACTCTTATACGAACACCAACACATATTAATTATTAAAAACACATTACATCAATTGATATTCAAATTCTTGATTAAACTAAAACATAACAACACCTATTCAGCCCATGCCACCGTTTCGCAGACAAGGCATTTCCAATAAGGTTTCCCATATGTTTTCTTTGCACTTGACCGGTGCATTTCCATAAAGAAATTAGAACCCTCAGTTTCACAGGGAATCCCCTTGGTGCATTCAAACTCCACCTTTCCTTTTAGTTTGAAGTTCTTGCAGAGTTCGGCAACTTTTTCTTGTTTGATTGCATCTTTCATTGCATCCTACAAACATTGTGCTTCTCCCGGACATTTAGCATACTCACATTCCAAATACCTTATCTTCTCCGGTATCGACTCTTTTACCTTCCTCGTGCCGGTGCAACCTCGTTGTGGACATTTTGTATATAACCATGGGCATTGAAGCAGACTATGATTATCCATGAAACAACATGGACAAACCTCTTTTGCTTCAACACATACTATTTGTTTTCCATTTCTACTCGAACTGTTAGAATACATGATTGAGGTTTATATTTGAGAATGAATTGAGTTTGTTCTTGGTTAGAAAAAATGTTTTATATTTATAGAAAGAAATATGTTGTTGTTGGGCATGATTTCTAAGTAATAGAGCCGTTGGGCATGAGTTCTAAGAAATAGAGACGTTGGGCAAGAGATCTAAGAAATATGGTCGTTGGGCACGAGATCTAAGAAATAGAGCCGTTGGGCACGAAATCTAAGAAATATGGACGTTGGGAATCATTCCTATATAAGGAAGATAACCCATTCTTCTTTGCAGCATCAATCTTTGAGGTGAAAATCAAAGATAAACATATATTCAATGGCAAATCAATCATCAACTACCAACTAAGTCGAAGAGATTCTTAGAAGGTGCAAGAGAACTACTCAATCAATTGCTGCTACGAATGCAACAATGTCTTCATCACCTACCAAATACACTGATGTGGTAGATGAAGTTTTAAGCAAACGAAAATCCACAAAAGAAACCAAAGATTCATCATCGGCTGCGACAGAATACGAAGAAAAACTCAAGTCAAAGAAACGAGGTCAAGAACAATTCCAACTGAGGGAAAGGTTAAAGGATGTTGAAAAAAAGACGAAATGGATTAGAAACTTTTACATTCTCAAGGATCTTCCCGAAGATCCTAAAGATCATACTACATTTTGGATTGACGTTTGTTGGGGTCCTTTCGTTAAACAGACGGGCAAGAAACCACGCTATGATTATGAACCATCCCACATTTGTTCAAGGACGATTCATGTTAGGAAATTATGCATCAAGTACAATGAGTTTCTCGATAGGTACAGAGGGGACAAGTTCGCTGCGCAAGATGTGCATAAAGTTTGGAGAGGAGAACAGTTTTATCATTTCGAAGCGGCATTGATCGTTGAATCTCACCTCCAGGAAAAATAATAACATGTAATGTGTTCAGACCTATCGTCCACCATGTTAAGAAACGAGGATAGAGCATTACACGTTTTTAATCGAAACATCTGTTGTAATTTATTTTTTAATTTATTAATGAACATTAGTTTAATTTATAAAAATTATTAAATATAAAACTGCAAGTATTACATTAAACCAGAACACAATAGAGGTGATAATGAAGTTATTAATTTGAATATGAAAACCGTTTGGTTACAACACATTCAAACATTTCATTAATTCAAACAACAACTAAATTAATTTGGACAACACTTTTAAAATTAAGTTAACAACAATACTAACTAGAAATTTAGGACAACACTTTTAATTAAACCTAGACTAGAAATTAAAAAACTAAACTCAAAAAAAGATAAAACAATTAGAGATGGATTACATCATCATCTTCTGAATCTTCAACGCTGATTATATTCATCCTCTTCAAAATCTCCTTTTGCTTGCGTCGATAATTTTTTTTTTTCGTTGGAGCTAGCCGACTAAGGTCCATAGACATTATTGCATTGTCTTGATCTAAATGCATTTGTTTTTGATGCATTTGATTAGTCTGTTGTTGCAGCTTTTGCAAATTGAGTTGTTCTTCCATTTGATAACTCGGTTGTTGAGTACACTCCCAAATTGTTTGGTATTGGGATTCTTGTTGCACTCTCATTTCTTCCTTTCTTGATCGTGTTTCCTTAAGATACTCCAAAATACTAGCACTTTTTTGATAGATCATATCTTCTTCCATCTTAACCGAAGATGTTCCCTCATCACCTTCTCTAAATATACCTTGCTCGCGATCCTTCTTCTGTCTAGTTTGGATTTTGGCTTTTTTTGTTCCTATAGGACGTGCATTATACCTGTAATTCCAACGAGTCTCTCCATTAGGAAGAACTTCACTACCATCTTTGACTGATACAAAGTTACGATGATTATTAAACAACTCACTGTTTTGGCCCACAGTGAGTTCATAATTAAATCCAGGGACCTTTTCTCTAAACATTTCATAACATGCATCATACTTGAATGGTTGTCCTGTTTGTTCCTGAAATTGCTCCCGATCTTCTTTTGTCTGAAAAATTATGTAACAAAAATTTAGTGAATTACTATTATTACCAACTTTATGGAAAAACTTAACAAATTAATAGAACTTACCAAATCTTCGTGGCTCGCACCGCTTTTGGTTTGCCGATATATAACGTTAAGAATGGACACGAATTCTCCGACATCTTTTTTTATTGCTTTCATCTTGGTTTTTAAGGATGCCCAATCTCTTCCATTAGGATTGCCGTTGCGTTCGACAAAAATTTGGTGAATACTTATCCAAAACAAAGCGGTTTTTTGGCCCGAACCCACAATTTTATCCATACTCACATAAATAAACACAGCAGTAAGATCAATCTCTTCCCGTTGAACAAAATTATTAACCATTTTGAATCAAACTAAAATATAAAAAATTGAGTAGTAGAAGATAAATATAAAAATCAAAGAAGTATAGTAAGAAGAAGAGAAATAAGAAATCAATTGATGTTAAGAAGAAGAAAAATAAGAAATCAATTGATTTGGTGTGATTTGAGTAGAGAATTGGAGTGGTATTAATAGAGGATTTTGAAAAAATGACCGTTGGGATCCGACGGTGGAGAATATAGAGCCGTTATTTGTGATGGATGGTTAGGATCGGGTGTGATAGAGGTGTAAACGAAAAAAGGTCAAACAAATATATTTACGGAAACGGCTACTCAATAGCCGTGTAAAATGCTACGGCAACTGAGTAGCCGTATCAACTTCCATACAGCTACTCAGCAGCCGTAAAGCGTAAATGTATACGGCAACTGAGTAGCCGTGTGATTTCCCTTCCCTACAGGGGATCAGATGTGATCCTCCGAGTAGGGAAAGGGAGGGATATCCCTACACATGTAGGGATATGAGAGACCATAGTGGATACTTTTTTTGGTTTTTTCCCTACATACGAGGGGATATGGAAGGGAAAAGATGCAACTAATGAACTGCACATGCCTAAGTTCATTTCTAGCCTGTAATCTGAATTGCCTCTATATTTAATGCAATTCACTTTGTGATTTCGCACCAAAACAACTGTTGTTTCTCTATTTATGAAATCAGACAATATCATAAAAAAACTGTACCTAACAAAAGCTACCCTTGAATTTGCAGCACTAAGAGCATTTGGAACTCATAGACCAAAAGACCAGGTCCTAACTGGATAAATGAACAAACACAAACAAGTGACTCCACATATTTATGGAACCTGAACAATCCTTGACTTGGTATACCCTCCTCTGTATAATGTTGTGGTGCTACAAAACAGAGTTCTTCAATGTTCGTATTTTTAAGATACTATCATATATCAACTTGGGTGAATCTTCTGCGTCTTCATCAAAAGATATATAACTTGTGACCACAAAGATAACTCAAACTTAGATAAGAAACTAACCATTCCAGATCCACTTTGCAATGCACACTCCAACCCTTGTAAAGTGTCCATTTATGCACACATCTTAACAGAACAAATGGCCGCCATACTCGTCGAAAATACTATACTAAACTAAGCTAAACGCTACCAGGATAAGTATACCCATGTCTTATTAATATCGATTTCAGCAAGATACCGTATAGCGGATTGCAAAATGAATACATCACATTGGCAACCACTACAAAGGAAAAGACCATTAAAAGATTGCACAAACTTTGTCGAAAATTCCAACAAATGCTATGGATTTAAGTGGTACAGAACCACCATTCTCATTTCCATAAAGATTCATAAACTCTAATACCGGTACCTGCCGACCCAAACCTAAAAAGAGTGATACAGAAAATTCATGAGTTTAAAGCAAGGGGTTTTGAAGACAATGCTTGTGATTAATATGGGACTCTTCTATGAGAGAATGCCATTGTTTTAATACACATTTCAACACAAGCAAAGATTCAAACGCAACAGAATCTACAACAATAGACCTACATAGCTAGATACTACTAGTGACACTGCTGATGATCTTAATAATTCCCTCAACTACTGTCTGAATTAGAACGGTTTCGTACCATATCCTAGGCACCTGGACTCAACCTCGACATGCCAGGTGTGAACATTCTAAATGTTTCTGCTAGACAAAGGCATACATACCAAACCTTAACAGTTCCAAGAGCTTAGTGTTTTCCTTGTCACTCATCTAAAGTAAAATCTGAATCTATTGGTTACTTCAGTATACTACAAGTACATCGTTAAACCAGTGAAATAATCAAATGAAGCTACAATAGTTTCAATCATAAGTTACATTCCTTTAGTTTACTAAACATCATAAAAGACACAAACATTCCATCCATTAAGAAGACGAAATCAAATGCACAACTAAGAATCGACTTTATCTTTCACAAAATGTCACTATTCATATATATTCAGATAAGATAATCAGTACTACTACATTCATCAAAAGTCACTATAACAGCAAAAGGAAGCAGCGGACCAACATCCAATGTATCGAAAATAGGAGGAATAATATTCCGAAACAAATTCAGATACGGATCACACAAATCCCTAATTGCAGAAAGTGGTTGATGATCCCATGGAATATTAGGAAACCAACTAAGAAACATCCCTAACCATCAAAACCCCACTGTAAATACCAATCCATTTAGACATACCAGAAGCAACAAAAGTAAGTGGTGAATTTGTTGGAACATCTAATTTGTAATTGTCTAGAATGATCTAGACAAATGTAGAGAAGTGTAGAAAACAAGTACTCTAGAATGTACTAGAGTTGCCAAAGTTGGTTGAGATTAAAAGTTGTTATGTCCAAAGGAATGTTCTAGAAGAATCTAGAGAACACTAGTGTATATCAGTTGTAAATGAGTATTCTAGATAGGAGAATTCTAGAAGAATATGGAAAGAACCAATGACGGTTTATGTAAACCTATAAAAAGGCAAGTCCAGTGTCATTTGCAAGCAAGCAAGCAAGAATCAATCAATTCAATTAGAAAGTTCAAGTTACAAAGTCCTTGCTTCCACCTTCACTACTAGAGTTCCAGGAGCTCTATACGAGCAATGCCACTATGCTCGTATACCTCCGAAAATATTATTCGAAGTTAAAATCATATGAATTTCCAACATGGTATCAGAGCTCCAAAACATTTCAATTTCTAACATGGTATCAGAGCTTCAAAACATTTCAATTTCTAACAGAATTCAAATACCCTCTTGGGGAATCGCAGCAAAACACAATGGCCCAGCTGTATTAACCAAAATTTTCCCCAGTTCTGGTGTGGTTGCTTGTTTAAAACCCCTTGAGAGCTCCTTGATAATGCAGAACCAACAAAACCAACCAATTCTTGACTGAAGTACCTAGCTTGATTGTGCCCCTTTAATTGGCAATATAGCTTAACCCAAAACAGTTTGGACCGATGATATAAAGACAAAATAAAATAAACTTAAGAAAATATGACTAATTAAGACAATGCTAACAAAATCCAGAAAGATTACCAGTTTATGGGTACATGTGTTCAGAATTTGCATCCTCCAGTAGCTGATTGAAAGTATAAACCCAGGCTTGTGTTTCTTTAATGCCAACTGACTCCTTTGTTTTTGTATATTCTTCACCTAATTCTTTTAACGAAACTAAGGTGTTCTTGTGAGGGAACACTTGACAAATCCAAGATTCAAAATCCATAACCGTTTCCGAGGTTGAATTTTTTGTGTCGTAAATGTTGAGATAGTTATGAACATAAGTTAAAACACCATCTCTCTTTGTAACAGCTAATATTTGGTTTTCATCAACACTAAACTCTTTACTCAAAACCAATGACTGTTTTTCCTCTTGCTCTTTCATCTCATGATTGACATTTTTCTTCTTCAATAGCCATATGTCATAACATTCTCTTTTGTCGACTAGACTATGAATACCAATATACAAAAATCCATCCAAGACCCCGATTCTGTGAGCACCCCAATAACTTCCCGGTGGCAAAGGAGGTGGTGAAAGATGTTCGCAAAACTTTTCCTCAGCCAAATCGAAGGTCACGATCTTTTCTGACTCACGGCCGATCCAGTAAAGAACTCCATTGACAAAGATACCAGGCAGATCCCAATCGTTTGCGCTGAATTGAGAATCGAACTTTCCGATGTTTCTCCAAACACTGCCCCTGCCTAGGGTGTATATATGGACTTCTAAATGGTTCCTGAGCGTAAAAATTCTTACAATTTTATACTCATTGGTCGAAGCAACATAACCAAATCCGCTAACCCAAGTTTTATCCCGATGAATATCAAGTTCTGGAAGCATAACAAGTTCTTTGGTAATTGGGTTACAAATACAAACAGATGAGTGTCGATGAAAACATAATAAACCATTAATCGAGCCAACAAAGCTATCAATCGAAAACGGAGAAGTGAATTTAACATTTCTGATTCTCTCAAAGGGTGTTGTTGGCTCATCATTATATTCAAAATATTGAAAACATCCATCATCAGTAAGAGCAACAAAACCCAACTTACCAGAATCAGCAGAAGAAAAATCATAAGGATGATTCAGATGATACAAGTGCATCCTGGAGAATGATGGATGATGAGAAACAAGACTTCTCCAATTTGTGCAAACTAATTTACACTCCAAAACCGATTCAGTGGGTACTCTAGTTAATATGTTAAGTGTAATCTCCACAGGTAGGATCTTGAAATAATCCATGATTGATGAAAACCCTTTTTGCAGATATTTCTTAGGGTTTCAGGAATTGTGATAGTGAAAATGGAGGAATTGTTGGTCTGATCTCTCTCTGTGTCTGTGGAAAAGAGTAAAGGTTGGGAAAATAATTAAAAAATTAGTAAAAAGACACTCTTATTGAAGTGAGACTTGGGAGTCTGGGACTTGTTATCTTATCTAATTTTTAAAAAATTTAAAAGCTTTTTTCTAAAACATTTTTATTTTAATTGATTTTTTTTTTCTTAAATTTAATAAAAATGAGTTTTTCCCATCAAGTTTTTGATTATTTTGAGTTAAAACAAATATTTACCATTATTTGAAGTTAAAAATTAGTTTACGAGTGGTGATATTTATCTCTTCATTCACAAGGGTACTGGTTCGGACCTATGTAGTCAATTTCGGCCATCTCGGCCGAATTTCCGCCGAATTTTTCCTTTTCGGCTCATAGCATAGCGAAACAAGCAATTTCGGCGAGACGGAAAGTGACCGGAAAAATCGGTTATATCGGCCGAAATTCCACTGATTTTAGTCAACCGAGATAGGGTATTTTTGTAAATTTAACCTAAAAAATCCTATAATCCGTATCGCATTCACTCTTCTTCACTTCGTTTGCTTCTTTAGTCTCTGACTCTCTCTCACTGTCTCACATAATCGAAGCAAGTTATGTAAATCGAAGCAAGATTAGGGTTTGTGGTGTTAATCGAAGCTAGATTTGTATATTTTGAGAACTTTTCTATGCTTTTGTAATATCCTTGTTGTACTTCTCTCTTTTGTTTTCTCTTTTGTTCAAAAAAGACTTCCAGTTCCAGGAACAATCAGTACTCTTTTATTGTTTTCTCTTTTGTTCAAAAAAGACTTCCAGGAAAAATTAGTAAAGTGTTCGCACTTTTGTGTTTTCTTACTGAATATTTGTTTCTTTTGGATATTATTTCATTATATCTTAACATATCTGGAAATTATATATATAAAAGTTGGAACCGAAATTACACCGAGATTTGAAAACGGAATCTCTCCGAGACAACGTTGTACCAGTGTCTCGCTCGAGACCGAGATGAACCGGAATCCGAGATTAACTACCTTGGTTCGGACCCACCGTTGGATAAAAAAGTGTTTCTGTTTTAGAGCTTTATAACACCTCCGGTATCTAAAAATTCTAGGATTCGATCTAGATAGAAGGATATTTAAACGATTTACTAAATTACCCTTTAACCTATCCCAACAAATATTTGATTCCAGCCCAGCCCAGTGAAAAGCCTTCACTACTATGCTTCGTGGAACTGGATTATGGTGCGGATGAGGATGGAACTCAGGTTGCAGGTATCAACAGGGAAAACGATGTTACGACTTTAGGTTCAATTAGAAAGGAAAAGCAAAACAGGAATACAGAGAAAAACTAGAGAAACCAGAGTTAGAAACTCCAACTGGGATGTGAACTGCAAAGGATATCAGAGGTTTGAAAGTCTTGAGACAGTTGATGACTACATCATTTCCAAGTGTATGAATACTGTGTCATCACAACAATAACTGCACACATGATGTTGCAAAGCCTACTGCAATAAGTGCACCTCACTCATACCTGTATAGAGCACAAAGCAGAATATGCGAGACAGCACCTTCTCGTTTTAAGTTTCAGTAAATTTGATCAAGCAGAGAAGGAGAAACCAGCAGCAGTATTGACATAATCACTATTCAAATAGCACAGTTGCCTAGTATGAAATGCTTAGAGCAACACACAGTGTCATTCTTCTCTGAGAAAATCAGACTTGCGGGGTACCGCAGACTAGAAGGTTAGCTCAGCTAGAAGAGGCCAGACCTCTAGCATCTATCTGGATATTGAATAAGCATCTTCACTGCTAGTTAAAGTACTGCCCATAGTTTAAAAGTTTTCCTCATGCCCAGAAATAAATTGGCAGCTTCACGCCCAGAAATAAATTGCATCACCATTCCCACACGTTGAAATAGAAATATTGCAGTGTTTTCCCATTTCTACCAGATACTGGTGTAAATAGTGCATGTGCAATGCATTGGGCACTAGACAGGATAGCAGAGTTTACTATTTGGAAAGTCCTACATATGGTACACAATGCATGCTAAATGTCATCTGGGAACACGCTACATTTCTTGTTAACATACTTGCTTCACTATGCCCTATATACATACAAGAATTACAGAATTTCTAATCACACCATTGCTTGATTTGGTTATCTATGTGTTCTCAAATCAGTGTTCAAACAGACAACAGACAAACATGGGGTTGAGACTAAAAGGCTAGAACGCATACAGAGTTAGCTAATGTTATGTCTGACATACTGCAAACAGTGATACATAGCCTATACTGATTCCTTGGCTCTCTTAAAAGTTTAAGAACATTGCGTAAGTTTTTCACCAAAAATCTTTTACAGGCAAGTATATTGAAATAATACTGAAATGATGCAACTAATGAACCTGCACAAACCTTAGTTCATTTCTAGCCAGAAATCTGAATTGCCTCCATATTTAATGCAACAATTTGCAATTTCGCCACCGAAACAACTGTTGCTGCTCTATTTATGAAAGAAGTCACTATCTAACGAAAGCTATACCCAACAAAAGCTACCCTAGGATTCGCAGGACAAAGAGCATTTGGAATTCAAAAACCAAACGACTAGGTTCTATTCAGATAAATAAACAAACACAAGGAAGTGACTCGACATATTTATTGAACCTGAAGAATCCTTGACTTGGTATACATCCTCTGTATAATGTTGAGGTGCTACATAACAGAGTTCGTCGAGGCTCGTATTTTAAGATACGATCATGTATCAGTAGTATCAACTTGGGTGAATATTCTACGTCTTCATCAAAAGATATAATTGTGACCACAAAGATAACTCAAACTTAAATAAGAAACTAACCCTTCCAGATCCACTGTGTAATCCACACTCCAGCGTTTAGTCAGTGTACATTTCCAGTAAATTAAAGTGTGTACACATCTTAACAGACACCTCACTACAGAACAAATGGCCCCCATACTCGTCAAAGCTAATATACCTAAAACGCTACCAGCATAACTCGTCTTAATATCGATTTCGATAAGGGATTGCAAATGTAATAAATAAATTTCTCACTATCTCATTGGCAACTACTACAAAGGAAAAGACCATTACAAGATTGCACAATCTTTCTCGAATAATCCAACAAATGCTATGATTTTAAGTGGTACAGAACCACCATTCTCATTTCCATCAAGATAGATGTACATGTATACCAATACCTGCCAACTCCAACCTAAAAAGAGTTTGATACAGAAAATTCCTAGGAGTGAAGCAAGGGGATTTGAAGACAATGCTTGTTATTGAAATGAGGCTCTTCTGTGAGAGAATGCCATAGTTTTGATACAGATTTGAAAACAAGCAAAGATTTCGCAGCTGAACTCGATAGAATCTGTGACAATACATTGCTAGATACTACTAATGATGATGATGATCTCAACTACTATCTGAATTAGAACGGTTTAGTACCATAATCCTAGACAACTATACTTGATATTCCAGGTCTGAACATTCGAAGGTTTCATTCCCAAACACGACAAATGTTTTAGCGGACAAGGGTATACATAACAAACCTTAACGGTTCCAAAAGCTTAGTTTTATCCCTTTCACTCATGCGAAGTAAAATCTGAATCTATCGGTTCCTTCAAGATACTATAATAACATCGATACACTAGTGTAATAATCAAATGAAGTTACAATAATTTGAATCATAAGTTACTAAATATCATATAAGACTAAAACATTCTATCCATTAAGAAGAAGAAATCAAATGCATAACTAAGAATTGACTTCATCTTTCACAAAATCTCAGTACTCATATATATTCAGATAACTGAGATAAGACAACCAGAACTATATCTCTTCTGCAGATGCAACTTCAATTTAAAGACTGCGGTACATTGCAGCTCAGAGGAGAGAAATATAAAAAGAGTAAGGTGGGAAACTGAAGGCAAAGTGCAAAACCACATGCCTATAACTATAAACTTGATAAAAATCACTAGATTCACAGCTCTAAATCACCAAATTTTACTCATAAATTTAGGTAGTTTAACCAAGAAACAATCACTAACACACTCTAAAACAACAATGAGTTCAGCTCGTGTCTGTAAGCCCAGTCACATTGGCAACTACTACAAAGGAAAAATCCAATACATGACTGCACAATCTTTATCGAAAAATCCACATTAACAAATACTACAGTTTATGTGGTACAGAACCACCATTCGCAATGCCCTCAAGATTGAGATACTCTTGTACCATTACCTGCGGACACCGACCTAATAATATTTTGCTCCAGAACATTCCTATGATTAAAAAGCAAGGGTTATGAAGACAAATTTTTTGATTGGAATGGGGCTATCCTATTAGAAAATGTCATTGTTTTGATACAAACAAAGATTTCAAAGGTGAAAGCAATAGAATCTATGATAATAGATCGCGTTGCTAGATGCTATAATGATGATGATCTTAATATTCCCTCAACTACTGTCTGAATTAGAACAGCAAAGAACCATAATTCTAGGCAGCTATACTTGATATGCCAGGTCTGAGCATTCTAAGGTTTCATTCCCACACACGACAGACATTTTTGTGAGACAAGGGTACACATAACGAACCTCAACAGTTCCAGAACTTAGGATTTTAATCTTCACTCATCCGAAGTAAAATCAGAGTTTATTGGTTACTTCAAGATACTATACTAACATCGATGATAAACTGGTGTAATAATCAAACCAGGTTAAAATTGTTTCAATCATAACTTATATTCGTTCTGTTTTCTAAAGATCATGTTATATTCGTTCTGTTTTCTAAAGATCATATAAGACTGAGATATTCCATCCATTAAAAATAAGAAAAAATGAATAGCATTATACTAACAAATGACTGTAACTTTCACAAAACCTCGGTATCTGATAACCAGTACTACTACATTCAGCACAAATCACTATTACAGCAAGAATAGCAATTGAAACAAAAAACTTAACTTAAACTGCAGAACTTACTACAATTCTAGCTCTATATGGTATAAACCATAAAAAAAAAATGATCCAGAGAATTCCAGGGATTGAAAAGCAAGGGTTTTGAAGACAATGCTTGTGATTCAAATGGGGATCTTCTATGAGATAATGACGGGGTTTTGATACAGATTAGAATAGAAACAAAGACTTCAAAAGTAAAGGCAATTGAATCTGTAATAAAAGATCTACATCGTTAGATACTAGTACAACTACTGATGATGACGATTAGCTTAATATTCCCTCCACTATTGCTAAATTGGAACGGTTGAGTACCACAATCCTAGACACCTATACTTGATATGCCAGGTCTGAACAATCAAAGTTTTTATCCCCAAACATGACAAATGTTTCTGCAAGACAAAGGTTTTCATAACCAAGCTCAACAGACAACAGTTCCAAAAGCTTAGGTCTTTCCTTTCCACATACAAAGCAAAATCTGAATCTATTAGGTACTTCAGAATACTAAAAGAACATCGATAAACTAGTGTGATAATCAAACTAAGACATAATAGATTAAATCATGAGTTACAAGTTTTTGAGCATCATATAAGACACAGACATTCCATCCATTAACAACAAGAAATGAAATGCATAACCGAGAATTGACTTTTATCTTTCACAAAATTTCAGCATTCATATATATTCAGATAAGATAATCAGTACTATATTCAGCAAAATCAACTATTACAGTACTAATAGCAAACGAAACATAAAACTTAAAACTGCGGAACTTACTCCAATACTCCAATTCTAGTGCTGCCCCAGATGTATAAACCATATGAAAACCCCATCAATCTCCAAATCCATCTTCACTTCACCAATCAATACATTCCCCTGCTGTTATTAAGAATTGACCCCAAAACACCCAAAACAGCAAAAGCAAGCAACGGACTGACATCCAATGTATCAAAAATTGGTGGAATTATATTTCGAAACAAATTCAGATAAGGATCACACAAATCCCTAATTGCAGAAAGTGGTTGACGATCCCATGGAATATTAGGAAACCAACTGAGCAACACCCTCACCATCAAAACCCCACTGTAAATATCAAGCCATTTTGACATACCAGAAGCAACCACAGTCAGTGGTGTATTCAAATAACCTTTGGGTCTTTCCCTAATCGCAGCAAAAAACAATGGACCAGCAGTATTCACCAAACTCCCACCCAATTCTGGTGCCTTGTTTAAAACCCCTTGAAAGATTCTCGATAATGATAAACCAATTGCAAAAATTGATGTAATTGAATCGGACAGAAGAGTATTGGGTTTCTTAGGGTTTGATTTTGGGACAATAGGAGGAGAAGCTGTTGATGATGATGAAGCAGAAACCCTAAATTTTGGGAATTGGGGTTTTTTGTTGATGCTGAGAGATAGTCTTGGAAAAGTGATTACTTGATTTGAGTAAGAGATTAAACGATGATTTGAACGGAGGTTTGGAAGGTAAGAAGATTGTGGGTTTGAAAGAAGTAATGGGGTTTTAGTGGGATTAGCAGCCGTCATCATAGAAGTAGCCATTTTTGCTTCTCGAGTTATGCCTCTGTTAAGCTCTATGGAGAGACTCTTATCTCTATTATTGATGCTTTTTGTTGGTACATCCTGTTTTTATGATATGGGGCATCTCATATGGATGACAATATTATCCCTACACACTTCTAGCGGTACAACTCGTGACAACAAAGCATTATGGTGCTCTTTCCCTTGGCTTAGGGCATAAACCAGGTTTTGAATTCAACCATTTTCACTCAAACCGCTCCATTTTCTTCTTCCTTATATTTTACAAAAATGAAGGTTGTCATAAACATTATTGGGAGGAAAATAAATCAAAAAGATGAAGGAATACCGATACCTACTGCAAATGTCTATTTTACTCAAAATCGCGTTGTGGAGTTTGCTTCGTCGAACATAGTTGCTACTCAAGAGTTAATTCCAGGCCATGTGTAATGGCCTCAAGACCGGTATAGATATCATAGAATGAGAGACGGATATAAAGACATAAATGTTGTTTATAAACTTTTACCACGTTCAGTCCGAGAAAAAAAATATGATAGATATATATCCTTAGCGTCTGTTTTATTTTGTGCATAACAAAAAACCACAACAACGTTTGTTCAAATATTCGTAAAATGTAGCGGCCTACGACACGCACGTTTCGTATCTTTTGACTTTGAAATTGGCAAATTTCTTACGAATTAAATTTATTTTCATATGATAATTGATGTCAAAACAAATTGGTATACTTTTTTAACAAAAATTACCGATCAAACCAAAACAATTAAACGATATCATTGTTGTTATAGGAATTACCCTCTTGATCTGTATTTCATTTGTAGAATGCCATGTTGTGTCCCGTATCATTCAACCAATTTAAAGATAATGGGTATTAAACAATAAATTGAAGACGGTTGTTCCATTATTTTTGGAATCCAATATACGAAATGATCATAGGCTTTGAAAAGAGGTGGAATACGATGTTCAACATCAAACATCTTCTCATAATCCAAAAAGGACTCGACGAATGTACTTGGATACAATGAAATCAAAAGAGTATTTGTGTTATGGTTATTGGGTAAAACTTTCTTTCCTAACGTAACCAATAATTCCCACATTGGTTGTCTTGAAGCGTTATAAGATCCGCGTTATAATTGGAGGTCTTTATTTTTTGCAAAAATATACTATGTCCTCGATACAGCATCCATAGGATCAACAAATTAAGTAAATTTCTAAATTCTGGCGCATTAAAGAAGTAAATTTCTAAATTCTGCTTTTTAAATTATGTAATTTGCTATACGAAAACATGGTCAGATATTATGTTATGAATTAATTCAAGTATTTGTGGGATACCTACATACTTCCTTGATGGTAAACCACCTCTTAAAAAGAAGTTCCAAAGACTATTCATAACGGATATGTACTACAAGAGGATTTGGGATATGGACACCACTAACAATGGAAAGCTTTTCATTTTTGCTCAAATCCATTCTTACCAATGGAGCATCAGTTTCACGCCTGCATCATAATCGGCTGGTTTGCATGGATTAAGTTACAGTCTCATCTACTTCTTTGGAAATCGTATGAAAATGACATTGTAAACCGCATATAACACGATTTGAGTTTCGGATGGCCTCCCAGAAATTCGCACTTTGTGTTTCTGCTGTACCAAGCTGAATTTGTAACACATAGTTTCTGCAAATAGTTAATCTTTTTCTTGAGTATACCGATCACGGCAGATAATCATGGCCGATACAAAAGAATCTGAGATTATAAGAGATCTATGTGATATTTGAGATTTGAAGGAGGTATAATTTGATATGATGTGAGAAATTTCGCATCTCTTGTTCAGAAAACGTCGCACAGCTGCAAATAAAACATCAACGACTTAGTTTTGACAGCGTGGCATAAGCTCAACCGCTTGGGTTTCTTATTAAGGCGCGCAAAGCAAATTAAAAAGCGCAAATCTTGTTAAGACGCCATGGGAAAGCCCTCAGATTTATTAGTTAGCCCATCCACTTTTAATTTTGCATATAGTATAATGATATTTTCCCATTGTGGGTGCAAAATACCGCACACTCGTTGGGCATGCAAAATGATCCTTTATATAGCAAGCGAACCTGAACGCATATGATATGTCCAAAATGACGAACCAGATGATGTCACCGAATCACAACAGAAGTGTGAAAAATCCAGGCGGCTATAATAAAGTCCATGCGACGTTAACGCGCGTTAGATCCGAAATTAGGGGCTTTATTAGTTGTCCTCCACTATGTAAATTCCTATATAAGGAGCCACATACCTTTGTAGAAGAGGGAGATCTCTTTTAGTGATCTAAGGATAGATATTTAAGAGAGAGAGAGAGAGTTATTTGCTTCCCAAGTTAGGGTTTGCTCTTATCATCTTTGTATTTGTTATAAGTTTTAATAAAAGATCTTGAGTATTTCATCATGGTTTCTTAGATTATATCATAGATTATCACTAGGGTGTGGTTGTGGGATTTCCTGCAACTACATTTTGGCGCTAGAAACAGGGAGGATGATATATCCTGTTGGTGAAGAAAACTTTTTATTTTTAGATCTTTGAAAAATACTTTTTCCTTTCTCAAGAGAAGATATTATTTCAAGAACTAATGGTGAGGCAAGCATCCACAGCAGAACAAGTGATTGCAACTAGGAGAAGTAGAAGAACCGTAGGAAGAAAAAAAGGTGAAATTGTCGATTCTTCACAGATGGATGAAAGACGCAACCAATTTTAGCAAATCCAGGCACAGATCCTACAAGTACAGAAGGAGAATAACTGCAGAAGCCGAACATGTCTTAAAGTACAAAACGAACAAACAGGAGCAATAAGGATAATCGGAGCAAAAAAAGAGAGCAGACGTATACAGTGTAATTCAATAACAAAAACGATTGTGAATGATGCAGACTTACATGCTGGAATCACAGGTAAAATACATAAGCGCGATTACGTGGGAAGAAATATCATGACAGTGGAAAAAATAGTTCCCTTGAAGGAATGGGAAAAACATAAGATAACATTCGCAGCAAATGATATACCAGAAGAGAATCTGAGGCGAACAGGCCCGCTAGTGATTACAATAACAGCAGAGCGAAAAGAAAAAAAATGAAAGAAAGAAAACTTCAGAACGATGAGCGGTGGACAAAACCTTGATAGACACGGGCAGCTCGGTAGACATTCTATTCTATCGCGTATTCAGGAGTATGGGATACAAGGATGCGAACTTAATGCGCTCAGCATATAACATACACGGTTTTAATAAGAAAATAACAAAACCAAAAGGTGAAGTAACCATGCGAATACTTTTAGGGAAAATAGAAACGCAGGTAATATTGTACGTGGTGGATGTGGAATCACCATACAATATGCTATTGGGACGACCATGGGTGCATGCAATAAAAGGTTTGGCCTCAACTCTCCATCAATGCGTACGTTTTCCAATACCAAGTGGAATAGGCAAAATCAAAGGGGATACTAGGAGCGCGAATTTGTAGTCAAATAGATGTGAAGAATTATGAAGGACGCGCAAAGAAACGAAAGGATAGATAGAGAAAGGCAAAAGAACTGAAAAAAAAAAAAGAACTAAGAGTATATATGATAAGAGCAAAGGCAGGAAAAGGAATACCAAGCGAGATCCCAGAAAAGGAAGGTGAACCAATACATAAAATAAAGGAACCATCACCACTAGGAGAACTAAAAGCAAATTTTACCGCAGCAGAGCCAACAAAATACATAAATATTGGGACGAAAGAGGAACCAAAGATGTTGAAAATCGGAACTAAGATGGACAAGGAAGAAGAAGAAAAGACAATCAACTTTTTGCACGAATATAAAGACACTTTCGCATGGAGCATGGACGAAATGCCAGGAATAGACTCTTCTGTTGCATGTCACAGGTTAGATATCAACAAGAACGCACGACCATTCAAGCAAAGGATAAGGAAGATAGAAACAACATATCATCCTCAAATAGAAGCAGAGTTAAAAAATATGTTAGACGCAGGAATAATAAGACCAGCAAAGTACCCAGAATGGATAGCAAACATGGTAGTAGTGCCAAAGAAAAATAAAGGAATACGGATCTGCATCGACTTCAGCGACCTAAATAAGGCATGTCCAAAGGACAGTTTCCCACTACCAGATATACCACAAATGGTGGAAGCAGCGTTAGGTAACGACAGATTATCACTAATGGACGGATATTCAGGCTACAATCAAATCCCTCTAGCTGAAGAAGATAAAGAACACACAGCTTTCTTCGCACCAAGAGGATTATATTGTTACACAAGAATGCCTTTTGGTTTAAACAATGCAGGAGAAACAAATCAAAGAATGGTAGAAAAGATATTTGCAAAGTGGGTGCATACAACATTAGAAGTCTACGTGGATGATATTCTAGTGAAGAGAAAGAAGGCATAAGATCATGTTGAGAACTTAAAAGAAATCTTTGAACAGATGCGATAATTTAAAATGAAGATCAACCCAGCAAAATGCATCTTTGGAGTAGCATCAGGGAAATTTCTAGGTTACATTGTATCAAAAGAAGGAATTGAAGTGGATCCAGAGAAGGTGCAAGCGGTTCGAGACATGCCATCACCCGCAACCATAAAAGACGTACAGAAATTGAATGAACTACTAGCTTTATTAGGCCGGTTCATCTCACGCTCCTCAGACAAATGCAAGCACTTCTTTAACATCTTGATGAAGGGAACTAAATTCGAATGGACGGATGAATGCGAGAAAGCGCTACAAAGTATTAAGGATTATTTAATGAATTTATTTATTTTGTAGAAAACGAAGCCGAGAGAAGAATTATTAATATATTTAGCATCAACACCGCACACGTTAAGTACCGTATTGCTATGCCTAGATGGAGGAATCGAGAAGCCAATCTACTACATAAGTAAAACCTACAATTCCGAAAAGAAAAATTACACAAAGGTCGAAAAGCTTATCCTCGTGCTAGTCTACGCAACACAAAAGCTACGTACGTATTTTCAAGCTCACAAAATCAAAGTACTAACAAAAGTGCCCATCAAATCTGTAATGAAGAACTCAAAAAGATCTGGGAGAATAGAAAGATGGAACGCACAAGTAGGACAATTTGGAGTCAAGTATGAAATACTATCTTTACCAAAATCGAAGGTTATTGCAGACTTTTTGGCAGAATCCTTTAGAAGAAGACGAAGGCGTAGAAGAAATGATGGATATAGATGAAGACCAAGGAAATCCAAAAGATTTGTTAACAGAGCGTAACTCAAACAGATGGGAGATATTGGTGGATGGATCATCAAATGGAGAGGGAAACGGAATTGGGATAGTATTCATTTCACCAAAAGGAGTAAGAATGGCTTACTCATTCAGATTGGAGTTCGCATCCACCAATAATGAAACAGAATATGAAGCAGTGGTGCACGCGTTACGACTGGCAATTGAAATAAAATTAGAGGACGCCAGAATAACTAGTGACTAACAATTGGTAATACGACAAATACAAGGGGTATACAGTACAAATGAGCCATCTCTACAAAAATACAAGCAACTTGTTGAAGAACTTTCAGCAAAAATCAAAAACATAAGTTGGAGACACATATGCAGGAAAGATAATCGATTCGCAGACGCATTGGCATTCATTTCTTCTATGTTAGTGGATCTTACCGCAAGGTATATAAAGATAGAGACGCTCTCGTTCCCATCAATTAAAAAAGAAGAAGAAGAAGACGCAGACGTTATGATAGTGGAAACTATAGAAGAAGCGGATAAAGACGTAGATTGGAGAACCCAACTTCATTTATACCTGGACAAGGGAGAAATTCCAAGAAACCGATTAGAGGCGCACAAATTAAATAGCCGAGCGACAAATTACGAATTAAGAGAAGGCATACTCTATCGAAAATCCTTCCTTGGACCATCACTCAGATGTTTAACGCGGAAGGAAGGAATGGAAATCTTGAAGGCAATACACTATCGAGACGCAGGAAACCATAGTGGAGGAAGATCCTTAGCTTACAAAACAAAGACGCAAGGGTATTACTGGCCCTACATGCATGAGGACGCAAAGGAGGTATCTAGGCGGTGTGGAGAATGCCAACGTCACGGGAAAGGATACATGCACTAGGTGCGGCGCTAAATTCATCAACAAGTGTGTGGCCATTTGTAAAATGGGGCTTAGACATTTTAGGTCCATTTATATCAGGAACGGGGCAGAGGAGATACTTAATAGTCGCAATAGAATACTTTACAAAATGGGCAGAGGTGAAAGCAGTCCAACATATCCGAGATCGAAATGTATTCACCTTCATATTTGAAAATATCATTTGCAGGTTTGGAATTCCTGTGCAATTAGTCTCTGATAATGGAAAGCAATTTGAGGGAGAAAACATAGAGATGTTACTTAACGCGTTCAAGATCCAAAGTGGAAAGTCAACTCCTTTATATCCGCAGAGCAATGGGCAGGCTGAGGCAACTAATAAAACAATTGCGGATATACTAAAAAAGAAGCTGGAAGGACACAATAAAGGATGGTGCAAAAAAATACATAACGCAGTATGGGCGTATGGGACAACAAGGAGAGAAGCTACAGGAATGTCACCATTCTGTCTAACATATGGAGTAAAGGCTGTGCTACCAACTGAAGTTATCATACCCACCACAAAGAAAGAAGCATGGGAAAAGAACCTAAACACAGATTTGATCCTAACAAAACTTGATGATCTAGAAGAAAATAGAGAAATTGCTCTACAACATATAGAGAATTACCAAAAAAGATTAGCCCGAGAATATAACAAGCGCGTAAAAGAAAGAGAATTCCAATCATGAGAACTTGTATTGAGAGAGATACCGCCTTATCAGAGAGGAGGAGACGGAAAACTAGAAAAGACATGGGATGAACCTTATATAATCAAAAGAGTTATTGGAAAAGGAGCATATGAATTAATGAATAGTGAGGGCAGGAACACAGGGTGCAGGCTAGACCACCCATGGAACAGAACGTACCTGAAGAAGTATTATCCGTAGGTCATGCGGTAGTCATTATACATCTGAAGAAAACAATTCATACGGGAATCTAATGAATCTAAGCGAACAAGTCGCAGGTTTTTTTTTTATAAGTAGTAATTATGTGGGCGAATAAATGAAGAAAGAAGACATCGGGGTTGTACTAATCAAGCGTATGAATGGAAATGAAAAATTCTTCTTTATATATATCAAAAATTTCATATAAGAAAAAGGCAAAAATAAGACCTTATAATAAGAGCTTAATAGAAGGCAACAGAAGTTAAAACCTCTAACTAGGGATGCTAGGCATCCAATTGTGGCGTGCAACCTAGTTATCATAATAGCAAGAGGCAATAATAAGACCTAACGCGCGTCATAATTGGGGAAAACCTAGATAGCATGACTCATGTGAAAGCTACACCGACCCTGGAACCTGAGTCATGGAGATGTGGGGCGAAATGAAAGCCTATCCAGTAGAGACACCTTAGTTGAAAGACTAAGGTAAGAAGTTCTCTCCTAAGGAGTGTAGAAACTCGATCAGGGCACCGGGGTACACGGTTGAGTCAAGAGTGCCTGGGGCGTCTGGAGCGTACCTGGCCGCTCTTGGAAAGTCATGACTATGATACACCCGGTCCTCAAGAAACCTCACTTAGGGTGCGGTCTCGTAACCATAAGCCATATCGGCGGAGGGATAAGGGGCCGCGAACACAACTGATTGTTGCATCACTGGATGGGAAGAGCCCACCCTAACCCGGTAGGGGTGAGCTTCATTGAAGGGGAAGTCAGGGGGAATATAGGGACGACACCCTCCATTAGGGAGCTGAATTGTGTCAAAGACATCAATATCATGAGACTTTTACTCACGGGAGTAATGATACTTGTCATATTGACGCATTAATACATCCTGCAGAGGAAAAAATACGAAAGATGATAAGGCAAGATCAATGGGTCATTACTCGAAAGGGTAATGACCGCCAGCAATTCTACCGCACAAGAATAACCTAATATGAAAATAAGGGGAGGATGATAAGACCTCTACCTAGGGAGGCTCAATAAAACCTCAATGAAAAAACCCTAAAATTATTTTAAACATAACGATTACTATTTTGCAGGAGAGGAATTTAAGAGTAACGCACGAAGAAAAAACCAAGGGAAAAAAATAATTAAAGCTTAAATGACGCGCAGATAAAACCGCACGACGAGAAGACAAGAGTATTTCTAGAAAGACGAATTACAAAGGCAAGTATGGGAATATCATAAGGGAGGCATTATTCGCTTTTTTTAGAAATAATCTTATATAAAAATAGCATAAATAGAAGCCACTTTCAAAGTTAGAGTATAGCCAAACGCACAAAAGGTTGAAGAAGAAGAAAAAGAAAAGCTAAACATCATTCTAAGAGACATTTTGCTCTGATGCGGATACTTCAACATTAACTTCGGCATTAGAGCCATCTTCAGGAATTGGATCCTTAGGAAGAACACCACCTGTTTCATCTTTTTCGAGTTGATCCTCCTGAAGAAGAGTCTCCTCATCATCACCACTCTCATAATATTAGTCACTATCAAGCTCATGAATCTCCTCGTCTTCATCTACATCAAGAGGTTTCACATCTAATAAAGGAAGTGAGTTAGTGTGGAAAACTCGATCTGCGAGAGCTTGAGCCTTGATGTGAACTTCTCGTGTGGCACTCTTCTTAGTTTTATCCATGCCAACCTCCATCAATCTTTCAAGATACAAACACCTTCTGTTCGCTATATCTCGGGAAGAGGAAAGTGCTACGGAAAGTCTCCCACGTTCTTTATGAGCCTTAAATAGATCAGACCTCAACTTCAAGATGGTAGATTGATATGACCTCTCAGATGCTGCAAAAAGGACATCTAATTATTACCAGGGCGACAATTTCGCAACTACAAGATACAAGTAATTAAAAAACACAAATAAACTGAGGCAGTCATCCCAATGCGACTACCTTCCTTCTGAGAGATGAGGTATTGAGATAAAGCGATACCACTACTTTTCATATCCTCCATACATTCACCAAAATCATCACCAATTAAACCTTGAAGACGAGATCGAATCTTCTTTTCATCTTGAGAAAAAGAGGCATTTTCCTTTACTAGAATGTCATAAGATCCCTTTAACTGTGTATGCTGTTCTCGGAGTTTATTCATGTTTACCATCACTTTTATCTTGCTTTGGATGATCTTCTCGTTCTCCAAGGTTAAGTTCTTTACACTCCTCACGGCCTCATCATATTGGTTTCTTAGAACGCGAAAGATTCATTTTGATCATCGCAAGACTTTTGAAGAACAAGGTACTGGCGCGTAAACATCGCTTTCTCATTTACAAAAGACCGCTTCTCTTCTGCAAGGACTCGATTTTCATCTGATAAAGTTTGATTTCTTAAATCAGCACTGTACAATGACCCCCAAAGATTGGATACTCGAGAGTCTAGAAAATCATTTTGATTACATAAGCAAAGGTTTTCATTCCTTAAATTATCTATTTGGTCAAGCATATATTAATAGTTATCAGTTAATTGATCTAGTTGATTCTGCAATCTCTCATTATCCGCACGAGAATCCTCAGCAGAGTGTTGATAATTATATCTCTTCGTGACGCGCTTCTGGTTTAAGTCTTTACATATGTGCGAAGAAATTCAAAATGTGGACATAAATACAATAAAACTCATGAGCGATTAAATAAGAGAAAGGAAAATATACCTTTGAGCTCTTGATTATTCTTGCGAAGATTCTCGGATACAAGAGATTCAGCGAGAAGATCCCCCTTCAACTTAGCATTCTATCGAGAAAGCTCTAGAATGATATTGCTAGACTCGGAGAATCCCTTGGATTGGACTAGGCGGCGACGAGATTCCTAAAGAAGAAATAAAACAAACATAAAGACGCGATAAAGTAGCACGAGAAGAAAAGTACAGATGAAAGAAACACCTACCAAAAGATCAAAGGCAAGATTGACGCTTGGATCCGATTGTGAGAAGATTTCGCTCCTAGTTGACCTATCTGGTGGAGAATCACATAACAGCTTGGCAAGAGCGGCACAAATGCGAACTTTAGCAGGATCACTAATGGACGAACGAGCGACATTAATGATACTTAAGAGAGATTTGGCCCCAAAGTTGAATTGTAAAAGGACGCCTTGATCAGCAGAAATGGTCTCCGCAGAAGAAGAAGTGACCACAAAAAGAGGAGGAGTAATCACAGAAGAGACGACATCCTTTGAAACGGGAACGATTGTATCTTCCACTGACGCAGAATTTTTTACAGAGGCAGAAATAGTAGCATCCTCCACTGACACGGTTACATTCTCAGAAGTAACAACAAAAGTAGTAGTGTGCTTTATCAAAGCGGTATCCTCTGAAGCGATAGTTTCCTTTGAGGACGTAGGGGAATTTAAAGAAACAGGGGCAGCAATGCCCTTCAAAGAGGTGCCAATGGCATCATTAGAGGAGACCTGCTGCTGAGGACGAGGTTTGCAGGTGAGATCCGGAATGATAAGGGAAGTATTGATCGAAGGAGCACGACGAACTATTTTGACCTTCTTCTTCTCACGATTAACTTCGCTCCCACCACCCTTCGAATAACAACCCAGATAAGAAACAGAGGCAACAATATTGTTTTAACTCTAAAGAGAAGAAATTATTTCTTACTACCTTGTTATGTGAAGGCTTCCTCTTGCGAGATTCATCGTCTTTAAAGCTCGAAGAAGAATTAGGGTTTGAAACTGTAATACGAAGATTACCAGAGGAGGAACTTTTACTGCAACAAAACCAGTATGGGAATATGAAGAAGAGCAGATATGAAGAACAGTAGCAAAACAACAATGGCGGTCAAAATTCAAACAAATAAAAACAAAATCACAGTGATGAAGGACCAAAAGGAAAAACAAACTAACCCTTGTTGAGAATCCATAAAGTTCGAAGGATATCACCACATAGTAAGATTTTGAAAAAGCTGGAAGCTAAAGATTTCGGAAGGATGAAGATGAAGGAAATTTGCAGAGACAAAAGAGAAAGTAAAGAAAAGGAAAATTCTCTCTCTTCACAGTGGTTAATAAATAAGAAAGTTGTGGAGAGAGGGACAACCAGTTAAATCAGAACGTGTTTGTTGAGAAGGGGAAAAGCCAAGACGTGTAGACGGTTAAGCTAAAATTCCGAAAACATATCGGTTGAAAAGAATACGAAGAGATGAATCTGTGCGGCAAAATAACAAACTAGAGTTTCTCATACCTTTCATTCTCTCAAAAGAGCGACATGAGAAGAGGCAAAATGTGGGTGCAAAATACCGCACACTCGTTGGGCATGCGAAATGATCCTTTATTTAGCAAACGAACCTGAACACATATGAGATGTCCAAAATGACGAACCAGATGACATCACCGAATCACAACAGAAGTGTGAAGAATCGTGCGGCAATGAAGAATCCAGGCGGCTATAATAAAGTCCATGCGACGTTGACGCGCGTCAGATCCGAAATTAGGGGCTTTATTAGCTGTCCTCCACTATGTAAATTCCTATATAAGGAGCCACATACCTTTGTAGAAGAGAGAGATCTCTTTTAGTGAGCTAAGGATAGATATTTAAGAGAGAGAGAGTTATTTGCTTCCCAAGTTACGGTTTGCTCTTATCACCTTTGTATTTGTTATAAGTTTTAATAAAAGATGGTTTCTTAGATTATATCATATATCATCACTAAGACGTGGTTGTGGGATTTCCCGCAACTATACCCATCTCATAGGAATTACCCTTTGGTAGCCACAATGTAGACAAGAGCAACCACTTGGTATAGAATTAGAAAAACTATGTCACTTCTAGTGGTCAGCTAAGCCATGGTTATTGGATGTTGTGTATGTTCAAGCCATTGCCGGAGGCATCTACTATCCCTCCACCTCATAGCTCAGTTTCCGTCCAAAAGACCGTTTGGGCCCCCCAGTAGCCATCATATTTATGCATTTTTTGCAGTTGGTCTAGTTACTGTAAGGGCTCAGAGCCTCGGACAAATTATATGTACATTTGCAAATGATTAATTAGTTTTTTAACACATTGCCATTTTCTCACAAAATAAAAAAAGCACAATTATAGGATATCTCCACAAATTGGGGGATACTCAAAGTTAAATGGGGTTGTATTTTGGTTAAGGGTTTATTTCTTTCCACTTTTTGTAAATTCTAAGTCATCAATTAACACAAAAAGATTGGATTTGGTGTCCCGAACCTTTTTCAATCAACAATGAAATGTCAAAAGAGCCCCTCTATGTTTCCATTTCTCAACCGTAAATACAACACAAAATAAATGGGAATTGTGTAAATTTAGCGGATTGAAAAAAGATACTAAGGATGGAAATCTTTTAATTGTTGAGGGGCAGTTTAGTAAAACCCGAGGTAAACAAGATTAATGGAAGATGATTGAAGATAGAAATGATTGAAGATAGAAATTGAGAAGGATTCGAAGTAAAAGATGCGAATGCTGCCATCGATTAACAATAGGAAGAATTGAAATGGTCGCTGCTGTTTGAAGTGAAAAGTTAGGGTTTTGCAGCATAATTGAAGAATTAAATCCAGGGTCTGAGAATTTGAGGGTTTTTCTGAGTCTTGATGTTACGGAGAAGAAGATGTGGTTCTCTGTTAACAGAGAGAAGGGTTGAGGAACTCAAATCAGTGGTGATGAAAATCAGAGAGATGGGTTCGATGCTGTTACCATGGTGGGGCAATTGAAGTCTGTGAGAGTGTGGTTGGAAAAGGTGAGAAGATGTTTCCGGAATTGATGTTACGGCCATCAACCTAAGGAGAGTCTGAAATGGAATTTTATGTAGTGATTTATGGAAGGGTTTTGAACAAAATATGCAGATGGGGAAGGAACTGAGTCGATGTTGCTGTGTTGGGTTCAGTTTTATTATAGAGATGAAGAAGGAAATGAGGAAAGATTGAGAAGTTATCTGCTGCCAAGAACAAGGATTAAGCTTAATGGGTTTGATTGCAATTGCAGGGAAGAACTAGTGGTGTTGTATGGAGATGAGTTGTGGTTTTGGTACGAGTTAGTGATGGAAGACTTAGACGGTAAAGATTGATGGAGATTCAGGGTTTGAGATGGAATCAGAGAATGGGTGTTTTACGATTTGAGTTCTGATGCCATTAATTGAAGATTGGGATGAATGTAACTGCAGATGGATTTGTGTAATGAGCTGAGAGGAGAAATTCAGAAGTTTGAGTCTGGTGGTCGAAGAAATGGAGTCTGGGGTTTGATTTGTTGGTTCTCCATGGGGTTGAATTCTATTTCAGAGATAAAGAAGAGATGATAATGAGAACTCGAGTTGATTTTGGGTTTTGGAAGAATCTGTATGGTGCAGTCGAAAGATGGTTCTCATTTTAATGGAGTTTGAGATGTTGCTGTATGCGTCAAGATATGAAGTTGCAGCTGAAATGGAGATGATGCAGTTTCGGTGGCTTGAGAATGCTGAGCTTGATGAGCAATTGCAGGTGTTGCCTGGAGTTGTATTTAGTAGAGAATGGTTTGCAGAAAGGATGGTTGCAGCTGCGCGTTTTAGTGGTGCTAAGGTGCAGGTGTTATGAACTATGAACTGAGTTTTTGGTGATGGATGGTGGATCTGAGCCGCTGCTACTGGTGATTGAGATGAGAATGGTGAAATTGCAGTTGACAGTACTTGTGCAAGTGATGCAGCTGTAATGGAATGGTTTTGTTTTTGCTGTGGCTAGAAATGAAAAATGGAAGTGGAGAATCTGGGTTGGCCGATGCAGGTTGAGAAGCTGGAAGATTGTGTAACTGCTGTAGGGAATAGATGCTTGGTGTTGTATTAGAGAAAAAATTGAACCGGTAACATATAGCAGACAATCTGACTACTCATCACATTTATTTTCCTTTTGCTAGATGAATTTTTGGCCTTAGAAATAGTTGCCCATATGGAGCACGTACTGATAAGTGTCACTGCTATTGTGGTTGTTGTTTTATGCCTGTAAGTTGGTTCCATCTGTTACAACTCAGTGTGTGGTTTTCTGAAAACTTTTCAGGAGAATTGGGGAGTGCAAATGAAAGACTAGTCCCTGAGTAGGAAATCTGTAGCCCAAAATTTCTGTCAAGATGGAAGAGGGCAATAGAGCCTAGCATTATTACAGGATGAAATTGAGCTCGGGCCAGATGAGCTTTTTGAGAAGGTCGAGGCATTTGCAGTCACATTACAGGTTGCAGAGCACTCTTATCCTGCAATAATAACGTCAAAGTTCTTCGGTCGGTCCTCCCACCGTGGCAACTGTTGTATTAGTAAAAATTAAAAAGAAAACCTAAAAACCTTTTTTTTTTAGTATCCCCCTTCACTTTTCTTCTCCATCAAAAGAAATCATGCAAATCATGATGAATGATTTCTGATTTAGGTTATCAAAAAAATCATTTTGAGGAGCGACGCAAATTATGATAATCAAAATGATTTGAATCAAAACCATCTAGATTATAAAAAAAAAAGTCAGAAATTATATTTAAATAAAAAAAAATCGAATTTGAATTTCAGTAGCAAGTTAACAGTCGGTATTGTTTTGTTGGATGAATACAATACCGACAGTTCAGTCGGTATTGTTTTGTTGTATAAATACAATGCCGACTGTGGCTCTGTAAATGCAAAATTTGATTGACTAAGTGTTCGAATTGGGGTTTGGTTTGAGGGTTTTTCATTGAAGAAAATTTGGTTGTCTACAAAAGGTTGCAATTAGGAGTCATTAAAATCAATTTAAGCACCTTCTCATATCACACAAATCATCCAAAATTCTTCTTCTTTTTTATATTATTTGAAGTATCCCCAGACACACTTGAATAAGGGGTACTTCAGTTACTTCATAATATTTTATTTTTTTAAAGTATCTCCCAATTTGTGGAGGTATCCCAATTATGCTTTCCAAATAAACCTAGTGTCCCCGGATTTTGCACCCAACTTCCCCCGCTCTCACAAACACACACAAATACCCACATCTTGTTTTTTCCCGGGCCCACCCTCCCTAAATCTATGGTCCAAATTGGAGCTACTTATTGGGGGAGTGATTTGGGGATATCTTTGGGGTCTCTAGCAGCTTCGGTGTTTTACAGTTTTGTGTCAGGTGGCATATGTATTTGTCTGTCGATGCATGTCTGCAGTCAATCGTCAGGTCAAGGTCAAGTGAATAGGCCAACTAACTCCCTGTCCCTGTTACTGTTAGGCATGGTATTGTTTTCCCATTGTGAAATTTCCAAGAGATGTTTTCCTTCTCTTGTTTTTGTTGCAGTTTGGAATTATCCACGAAGTTAATTAAACTTCCCTCAAAACAGAACATGATTCTTTTCCTTGAAAAAGGACAATGGAGAGAATTAGAGAAATGAAACCCACCCATGTATGACATTGACTGCCTTTATACATGTCATAATATGAACACAGCCATGAGCAAGAGAAAAAAACTTCTCATTTTGAAATGATTAATGACATAATCTGATAATAACACTTTATATAAATACAAGCATTTCACATGAACTCAATTCTTTAGCTTAAATACGACTCGCCAATCGAGCTGCAGTACCCATAGCTTTAGCTTTTTCGCGAAGCATGAATTTCTGAATCTTACCGGTAGGAGTTTTAGGAAGGGACTCCTCAAAAACAACAGTTTTAGGAACCATATAGCGAGGCATTTTCACGCTGCAAAACTCTATAATGTCCTTTTGCGACGGCTTCTGGATGTTCTCTGGCTTCAAACTTACAAAAGCACAAGGTGTTTCACCCCAATATTCATCTGGCCGAGCAACCACAGCAGCTTCATGAATTGCCGGGTGCCAATACAATATAGATTCAACTTCGACACTACTTATGTTCTCCCCGCCACTTATAATCACATCTTTTGATCTATCTTTAATCTCTAAGTATCCGTCAGGGTGCATAACACCCACATCCCCTGTATAAAACCATCCATCTTCTTTTAAACATTTTCTTGTACCAATTGGATCTTTAAGATACCCCAGTAAGATTGAACCGCCTCGTAAAACAATCTCTCCTAAGGACAGTCCATCTCGTTTTACACTTACACCTGATTCCGGATCCAACACATCAATTTCAGTCATTCCAAGTGTTTTCACTCCTTGCCTCGCTTTAAACCTAGCCCTTTGAGTTTCTGGTAACTTATTCCACTCGGGTTTCCATGCACAAGACACGACTATTGATGCAGTTTCAGTTAACCCATAACCGTGGCTCACCAAAAACCCTAATGATTCCGTTCGAAGAAGCACTGGCGCTGGTGGTGGTGCCCCAGCTGTTAAAATGTGAACACGGTTGGGTAGTGGTCCTATACCAGGCTCATTTGCCAACATATTTAGCACAACTGGTGCTGCACACATATGGGTAACTTTATGTTGACGAAGCAAATTATAAACTGACGCAGCATCAAATTTACGCACACATATGTTGGTGGCACCAACTGCTGCCATGCCCCAAGGGAAGCACCATCCGTTGGAATGAAACATTGCCAGAGTCCATAGATAGACAGGTTGTTTTGGCACAGACCAATCAACCAAAGAATCAAGCGTGGCCATGAAAAGGCCACGGTGAGAATGGACTGCACCTTTAGGAGATGATGTTGTACCTGAAGTATAGTTCAACACGATTGGATCCCACTCGCTATGAGGTCGTTCCCAGTGAAAATCAGGATCACCTCTTATTAACAAACGCTCGTAAGTAAATTCGAGATTAAACTCAAAAGTGAATAATGAGCTTTCTACGTCATCCTCATCATCATTGATTAAAATGAGCATTGGAGGTTGAATTTCTGGTGGGAAAAGAGAAAATGCTTCAAGAACTGTAAAGCGGGAGTGAAAATCAACAAAAACAAGTTTCGATTCACTGTGACAAAGTAGTGCTGAAATAGTACGCGCGTCGAGACGTGTACTGATGGTATTCAATATAGCACCACTCATAGGTACAGCAAAATGAAGTTCATACATAGCTGGTAGATTTGGAGACAAAACTGAGATCACATCTCCACGTTGAATACCGATGATTGATTTCAAAGCTGATGCAAGTTGAAGACATCTACGGTTAGTTTGATTCCATGTGTAAGTGGTTTCATTGTAGATGATTGACGTACAATCACCATATACTGTTGCTGCTCTCTCTAAGAATCCAACTGGGGTTATTGGTGATGAATTTGCTGCACTTTGTTTTAACAAATCCATCCGAACCTACAGATACTGGATGTTAATACCTAGATTGAATTTGAAACCTCTGATCCGGCACTTAACTTTGAAAGAACTTGTTGTATAGCTACAGACTTTAGAAAAAAAATATTAGCAATCTTTTTCTGCACTCCTTGAAGATGTTGGGAAGAAGATGATGGATAGGTAAGAATTAGGAGGAATTTGTGGTACTTATATTGTGTTGGAAATTTTGAAGTAGGTACATGCACCACCGGGGTGACGTGAATGACTAAAATTGCATGGAAGATGTAATCTGAAAACGTTTAAAGTTCTTGTTGACTTACATGTTTGTTAGTCATTATTTTTCTGTCAAGTCGTATGTTCCCATTGCAACCAATGTGTACGATTATATAGAGAGAGTAGAAAGGATGGAGTGAGAACTGACAGAGAAAGCTACATTGTGATTTGTACCACTGAGTCAATTACCATTACATGGAGGAAAAGGTTTAGTTCGCTCAAACATTTCTGATCAGGAAAAGTTACAAGTACCAATATTATGAGCAATTTTAATTTAGGTCCTAGCCTTTTTTTTTTACCAGATTGGTGAAAGTAGTGCATTTGTCCATCCATGGTTGTAGGTCAAGGTCAAGTCGACGAAGTAAACTGGCCAACTGACTTCATGTTATTCTATTAGTCTTGGTGAAATTTCCACGAAATTAAAAACACACTCTTGGCTATTAATCCAAAATGAAGACATATAATCTGATATGTATAATAACAATATATGTAAATTTCAAGCATTTCCCATTAACTAGTACAACGAGTCTACATTCACCGTGAAAACGTACCGCGATTGGCACCGAGTGAAACATGAGATAGGGGCGGGTCCCACTAGGACTTATAGGGGGTCCATCATTTATGTCTTACTCGGTGCAAAATGAAGTTCTAATTCCACGATGTATGTATCATTTTTGTAACTAGTATGAGTCAATTCCATAAAAACGTTTAAAAAAGACTTGCCAAATTGAGCTAAATTTCATCCTTAGTCTGGTGGTTTTAGGTGCCCTATTCTGACTGTTAGCGGCATATCACTTCAAGTACGAACAAATAAAGAGTTTCTCTTTGCCAAGAAGGCAATCTTGCATATCATGTTTCTCGGGAATTCACTGCTCCAACATGGGGTCAACACTAAACCTAATGGTCCAGTTAGCAATTAGGTCAAGGTCAAGTCTGCGAAGTCAACTGGTCAACTGACTGTTATGTCTATTAGTCTTGGTGTTGTTTTCCCATTGTGATGAAATTTCTTTGAAGATGTGTTTCCATGTGCTTGTTTTGTTGTGGTTTCGGAATTGTCCACCAAATTTAATAAGCTTCACTCAAACATGATAGATATGAAAAACACTCTTGGTTATTAATAAAAAATGATGACATATAATCCGATATAACAACAATATATGTAAATTCAAGCATCTCACATTAACTAGTATGAGTCAACTCCATAAAAAAAACTTAAAATAGACTCGCCAATTGAGCTCAATTTCATCATTAGTCATTTAGTCTAGTGGTTTTAGGTGTCTTATGCAAACTGCCAAACTTACAGTAAGCTGCATATAGAATAGATTAAGTTTGTTTTGCAAGCTACTCAACAGACACACGAGGCAAAATCAGTGCAAATTAAGCAACAATTTTAATAGCAGCAGTTTCTGTTTCCATAACCAGGCGTCGAAAATTGTGCTTAAATAAAGGGAAAGGGTTTGTCATAGGCAAAGGCTTGCATAAGACCATGAGCTAGAGGCGAAGTAAATATCTGGGGAATTACATTAGACATCACCTCTTTTATGCTCTGAAGTTACGGAACATGGTCTCATTTCATTATATGATATACACTAACTGCAAATCAACATGTAGTAGGTCTTCCTTGCAGGAAAGTAATCTTAAAGTAATATAGAACCGCAGATTGTTTACAATTCCACAAAATGAAAGAGGTACAAGTGAATATATTTGAACTGCAATTCCATTTCCCCGTCACCCTCTACAAACTACAGAGCAAGACTGAGTTCCCCAAACCTCCAATTTTACAATGCCAAGTGTCCTACATGTAACAGTAGAGTTGAATTCCCAAGACTGAGTTCCCTTTTCCCCCGCGGATTTTAGGTCTATGAAGGAGAGGATGTGATTCCTGATAGAACGCCCATCTTCAACTGGATTTCCTCTGCCACTGAACATTATCACTGCGCACAGAAAGTTATGAGACTAAAATCAAACAAAGTAAAAACTTAAAACTCCACTAGATAAAAGATGGGAAAAAAAATTTAAAGAAAAAAATGAAGAGTTTACCAGATACAACAGATTGCAGATCTTCACTGAAACACCGTAAGGTGTTGAGGAACAAGAGGAATAAGGTGCTGCCACAAGTTCTTGAAATAAACCTGAGTTTTGAGAGGAGAAATCATTATGCTAGTGAACTATCAGCAGCAAAATAAGGTGATCTTCTTCTTCTGGCAGTTTAGGAGGTATGAGGAGAGTAGTAGTAAGATCTGTGTTCAGATTTGTGAGAGATAACCAAATTGCTGAAGAATCCATTTTCAAGAGAGAAAAGTTGGATAAAAATTCTGAGATCTGGAGGAGACAAGAAAAAAAATGAAAAGAAAGTGATTCTATAGAGACTCCGGCGGCTGAAGATTATACAACAAGAGAAAGATATAGTGCTGATCCAACAGTTGGATAAATTTTTAGGGTTATGGATTCCCTTGCAGAAATGGATAATTAGAAATCCATTTGGGTATTGGGTTGGCTTGCAGTGTTTGTTTCTACCGGGTGTGTTGTATGGGTCGTGTTTCTATCGGTAGATGCTTGTTTGAACGTTGGAATTAGTTTTGGTGCTTTTCATTTCAAAGTGTTTACAATTCCTTTTTGTGGATTTTCCTTTTGGTGATATTCAAGTGTTTCTATCGGTAGATGCTTGTTTGGATAGGCAAAGTGGATTTTCAACTGTATTCACTTGTACCTCTTTCATTTTGTGGAATTGTAAACAACCTGCCGTTCTATATTACTTTAAGATTACTTTCCTGCAAGGAAGACCTACTACATGTTGATTTGCAGTTAGTGTACATCATATAATGAAATGAGATCCCATAACTTCACAGCAGAAAAGTGGTGACGTCTAATGTAATTCCTCTGAAATATTTACTTCGCCTCTAGCTCATGGTCTTATGCTAGGCTTTTCCTATGAAAGACCCTTTCCCTTTATTTAAGCACAATTTTCGACGCCTGGTCATGGAAACAGGAACTGCTGCTATTAAAACAAGCTAATAGATTAGATATTATTCTCTTACCTTTCTTACCTTTATTCTGGTTATTTTCGACATTAACTGAGGATTATTCAGACATTAATGATGATACCATAAAACAACCAAAGAGAGACACAGGCTCTCCATGGAGATTAATCATTTATCCAACATGGTATCATCCTAACCTCGATCCTCTTCTCTTTTTTTTCTCCTAAAAACCATATGGTAGGTGATAAAAAAACTCTACATCCGGCGTGTTCTTTCACAAACATCAAAACCTTAATCCCCATTCTCCTAGACATTAAACAGGATGAATACTCTTCATGGGTTTTTTCTTTTTGAACTCCATCTTCAAGCTCATCGTCTCCTCTTTCTTATTGACGGATCAGCAATGCCAGCGGATCTTGATGCCGATACCGTAAAACAACTAGACGCTCTCTGTCGCCAATGGATGTTCTCTACCATGGCCAAAGACTTAATGCTTACCGTCCTCAAATCTGGCAAAACTGCTCAAGAGATTTGGAATCACCTTAAGAAGCTTTTTCAAGACAACAAAGGTAATCGCGCTGCAACCCTTGAAAGTAAATTTGTCAATCTTAAATTTGTTGAATGTACTAGTGTTGATGATTACTGTGATAACCTAAAATCACTGTCCGATCGATTACGTGATTTTGATTTTCCCATGAATGAAAAGAGGTTGGTTATCGAACTGGTTAATGGCCTTCCGGAGGAATACAACACCGTTGCCTCATTCATTCAACAATCCATGCCAAGCTTTGATACTGCTCGATCACAACTTCGTACGGAGGAGATTCGTCGCTCCCAGCAAACCCTAGCATCTCCGCCTACAGCACTTGCTGCTGCTGCTGCCTACTCTACAAATTGCAATACACAACGGCCAAATCGTTCAAACAATGGCCGACATGGTCCTCGCCCTACCTACAGTGGCAGCAACACAGTGGCTCAACCACCCCTACTGCCAACACCAACTATGCCTCGCCTGCACACCTACCAGTCGTATTGTCCACCACACTGGCCATTGCCCCCTTGTCCGTACCCTATAACACATTCCTGGCAACCCTCCTCTTCACCCCGCAGGCCGCATAGCAACAGCTCTTTTCCACAGTAACATCACCAGCGTACACAACGCGGTAGGTCGCCTGGACTTTGCCGTGGACAAGCTTTCCTCACTCCCAGCACTAAACTGCTCCAACCAGACGACATTGCAGAGGCGTATAGTTCCATGAGTCTTCAACCACCTGATGATGCGTTCTATATGGATACCGGTGCCACATTGCACCTCACTACAAATCAAGGTACGCTACATAACGTTTTCAACTCTAGCAATGTTCGTTCTATTCTAGTTGGCAATGGAAACAGCATTCCGGTTACGGCTAGTGGTACCAAGTTCATAAACCTTTCTTCTCGTATTCTTCAGCTCAAAGATACCCTTGTTATCCCTGATATTATCAAAAAATTAGTGTATGTTCGTAAATTCACCACTGATAATCACGTGTCTGTTGAATTTGACCCATCTGGTTTCTCTGTGAAGGATCTGATTTCGAAGAAGACTATTCTATGATGTGACAGTTCTGGAGAGCTCTATCCTATCACCAAGTCTGTCGTATCTTCTCCCACTACGTCCCTGCCTCAACCTATCTCTCCTGCTGTTTGTTCGCCCAATGTTTGGCATAACCGTCTTGGCCACCCTGGCAAGGATATCTTTGATGTCCTATGCACAAAAAGTCTTATTTCATGTAATAAAAGTGCATGTTCTACACTGTGTCATTCCTGTCAAGTTAGCAAACATGTTAGATTACCATTTTCTGAGTCTAATTCCAATACGTTTGCACCTTTTGATATTATTTATAATGACTTATGGACCTGTCCATCACATGTTGAGTCAGGTTTCCGATATTACCTTATTTTGTTGGAGTATTTTACTAATTATCTATGGGTTTATCCTTTAAAGTTCAAATCTCAGGTTTACACAAAATTCTTGGAATTTCACTCATTTATTAAAACTCAATTTGAGCATGACATCAAAAGTTTTCAATGTGATTTAGGTCGTGAATTTGATAACTCTTCTTTTCATAATTTTGCTCATACAAATGGCTTTGTTTTCCGTTTCTCTTGTCCTCAAACTTCCTCTCAAAATGGCAAGGCCGAGCGTATGATTTGTCGTGTCAACGACATTACTCATACGCTTATGTCTCACGCCTCCATTCCTTCAAAATATTGGGTCGACTCTCTTCACATGGCCGTCTATCTACATTACATTCTTCCTACCAAAATTCTCCATTTTCGTTCTCCTGCTTTTGCTCTATATGGTCGCAAACCTACATATGATCACCTTCGCATATTTGGCTGCCTTTGCTACCATAATCTTTCCTCCACCACACCTCACAAACTTGCTCCCCGTTCTACTAAATGTGTCTTCCTTGTTTTCCTATCAATCATCGTGGTTATCGTTGTCTTGATCTTTCCACTCATAAAATAATCATCTCTCGTCATGTTACCTTTGACGAAACTGTTTTTCCTTTTGCAACCATTGCTCCCACCGATCCTACAGATTCTGAATCCTCTCCTTCACCTATCCATCACTCTTTAGCTGACAATCTTGCTTACCCATCAGCAGCACCTTCAACCTCTTCGTCTGTTGCCCACAGTTCCCCTATTCCATATACTCCTCCCTACAGGCGCAGACCTACAATGCCTACTGCTCCTTCTGCTACTATTCCACCAAGTCCAGATCCTACTACTTCGCCTGAACAACCTACAGTTTCTGTGTCGTCTGCCTCTCCCAGTCAGGGCTCTCCAGTTCCAAAGTCTGTTCAGACCACCACTGTTACGGCTCCACCCATCCTTCCCACTACTCGTCCAGTTACTCGGGCCTCACGCGGCATTTTATGCCCCAATCACAAACTCAATCTTCATGTCCAGTCCAAATATATGATCTCTCAATTGCCTCGTTCTCACTTATATGCTCTTAGGGACCCTAACTGGAATGCGGCCATGCTAGATGAATACAATGCCATGTTGAAAACTAATACTTGGGTACTTGTTCCACGGCCACGAGATGCACATGTTATTCGTTCTATGTGGCTTTTTCGCCACAAATTTAATGTCGACGGTTCTTTGCAGCGTCATAAGGCACGCCTTGTTGCAAATGGTAAATCCCAACAGATTGGAGTTGACTGTTTTGAAACATTTAGCCCGGTTGTCAAACCGTCTACTATTCGTACTGTGCTCACTATTGCAGCTTCACGCTCTTGGCCTATACATCAGCTAGATATCAAGAATGCATTTCTCCACGGGGATTTGACTGAAACAGTTTATATGCATCAGCCTCCGGGTTTTGTTGACCCTGCTCACCCTGATTATGTATGTCGACTACGTCGATCGCTTTATGGTCTAAAGCAGGCACCTCATGCGTGGTTTTAGCGTTTTGCCAAGTTTATTACTAATTGTGGTTTTCGGGGTAGTGTATGTGATCCCTGTCTCTTCGTCTATCAATCCGGATCCGATACGACATACTTACTACTATATGTTGATGATATTATTTTAACTGAAAATACTGATCAACTTCTTTGTCGTTTTATTGCATTGATGAAACAAGAGTTTGCTATGACTGATCTTGGCCCGCTGCATCATTTTTTGGGTATTTCTGTTCATCGCTCCTCTTCAGGTCTCTACTTGTCTTAATCAGTCTACACGAAGGATATTATTGCATGGGCATGCATGACGAATTGTAGTCCCGTAGCCACACCGGTGGATACTCATTCGAAACTCAGTGCAACTTCTGGTCCAATAATTGAGGATCCAACTCTATATCGAAGCCTGGCTGGGGCTCTACAGTACCTTACCTTCACTAGACCGGATATCTCTTATGCAGTTCAGCAGGTATGTCTGTTTATGCATGATCCTAGGGAGCCTCACATGCAGGCCCTTAAGCGGATCCTTCGTTATCTTCAGGGTACTCTTGATCATGGCTTGTTTCTATCTGCTACCACAATTTATGGTTTAACTGCATATTCCGATGCCGATTGGGCGGGATGTCCAGATTCTCGTCGGTCAACTTCAGGCTACTGCATCTTTCTCGGCGATAATCTAGTTTCCTGGTCTTCTAAGCGTCAGGCAACAGTCTCACGTTCTAGTGCTGAAGATGAATATCGGGGAGTTGCGAATGCAGTTGCTGAGACTACTTGGCTTCGCAACCTACTTCTTGAGTTACATCTTCCTGTACGACGTGCCACCATTGTATACTGTGATAATGTAAGTGCAATTTATATGTATGGAGATCCTGTTCAACATCAATGCACCAAACATGTGGAGATTGACATACATTTCGTACGTGATCGCGTTCGCATTGGTGACATTCATGTCTTACACATACCCTCGGAAAATCAATATGCTGACATTTTTACCAAGGGCCTTCCTCGACAGCTGTTTACACGTTTCCGTACTAGTCTGAGCGTCTGCTCTTCTCCCGCTCCGACTAAGGGGGTGTAATAAATTAGATATTATTCTCTTACCTTTCTTATCTTTATTCTGGTTATTTTCGACATTAACTGAGGATTATTCAGACATTAATGATGATACTATAAAACAACCAAAGAGAGACACATGCTCTCCATGGAAGATTAATCATTTATCCAACACAAGCATCTAACTCGGTGCATACGCACCGGTTGTTTCGAGAGTATCTACATCTTAGGCGGCAAAAATTGGGTTGGTGGAAGTAGTGTTATCTATCATAGGGCGTCATGAAAAATGCATATCCAGGAAAAATCGGACCTTTTCAGTTGGTAAGTCTCTCATATCTCTTGCTTTAATCGTGTTCAGAATCAGTATTTGCTACCAATTTGTTATGACGGTATATCAGCTTATGTAAATACATTGCCCTTATTAATTTATTATATTCTCTGTAACTGTGGGTAGTCTTTAGTTATGGCATTGTTTGGTTGGTTTATAGTTACACTTGGCTTTACACTTGACTTGTACTCCACTAACAGGAAGGTAAGGTAATCCTGGTATACAATGAACAATGTCGTTCCTTTCTTATCGTTATAGAAAAACAATTCTTAGCTCCACCACTTCATCACTATTAAGCCCACATTTGTAACAACCAAGTGTAGTCACCGGAAAAATCATACTTAATGAGTGCAAAATGAAAACCTAGCCGGTGTCACCGTAGAATGTCATTAGATAATAGCCTCCGGTGTTGGTTCCACAGTTCCTCTGGATTTGAAACTTCGCAAAAGAGTAATAACTTTATGAACATTTCACGTAATAACTTATTGGATGCCCAAGCTCCTGCCTCTTTTATCGCTTCACCAATCTTTGTTGTCATCCGATAAACCCAAATTTAAACATGCATGTTTGAAATTTAGATGAACAAACCCATTCACAGTCTTAATTTCGTTAAAGTTGCGCGGACCTTTTACTATGTTGAGAAACAAACTTAGGTAAAACCTCTCACCCGATGTTGGATATATGTGCATGATAAAATCCTTCCAATGGTTCTCTTGGACTTTCTTCTAGACCACTTCTTGTTCGTCTGGTCCCAGATCCATTTTGTTGGAAATTCTTCATAAGTTAACTCCCTTACATCTTCATATTTTCTATTTGCCTTCATCCACTACATGAACTTTGTATCTTCCAGACCTGTTCGATTCAACACCGCGGTCAATTTGTCATTGTCCCGAAATATTATTTGTTGTTCACCTGGTAAATGAAAAGATAACCTCTCTACACTCGGATCTCTGAACTGGATCTCAAATTTTAGAATCGGCAGGTTGCTTCTGAGGACGATACGTAGCCACAGTGTAAGTACAGTTGTTGACTTCATCTACTTTTTGTTTGAGGAATCTCCAACATGAGGGACTGTTTTATCTTTTTTTTTGAAGTTTCTTCAATTTACCGTGATTGCCAAATCTTTTCCTTCACAAATATTTGACGACCCGAGTTTTGTTGCATATTTGATATTTCCACGTTAGCGTGTGCTTGGTATTTCACATTCAAGTTTCTTTCATACGGAACCACCCGTCGGTTATCCAGACCAATCCTCCTGTTTTTTGCCGTCCGTTTATCATCTCACCTTTTGTAGACTGAGAAACCGCTAGCATCGACTGTATAATTGTTTTGGGAAAATGTTTTGATCATCTAATATTTTGCTGGATCCCCAAGTGCTTGCCTCTTCAATCACTTCTTCCCATTCCTGGTCGTCGTCTCTGGGATTTGGGAATGTAAACTGAGGTTTAAATCTTGCCAGTAATTAGATTTAATCTGCAACGTAATATGAACCCAATTAGGTTTTCAGTAATATTCTTAATACTCTTTGGACTACATTATCCTGCAAACATATTCTGCTGTCAAATCTTTGTTCCTTCCATGTCACATAGAGTCAAAATAAATGAACCGAATCTTGATTACAATGAATACTATGAGATACGTACCGTTTATCCGGTTGCAAATGTAATATCTTCTACGTCGCATAGAGTAAGTACGTTGGGTATTGATCATGATCGTGCATCTTCATCAAGTCCTAGTACCGTGTGAAATATGTGTGATCCTTGGAAATATATACAAACTCATATTTTTACTTTGAAAAACTTTCATGGCACTCCAATATTTCATGCACTCCAATAATTCATGCATCGAAAAGTATCACCAATTTTAAGAAAGGCTTTTGCGTAAAACATGAGAGAAAGAGTGATTAGATTTTGTTCGGTTTATATTTTGTTAGCCTTTACAATGAAGAGTCGTGTACTTTTAATTATCCTGTTGAAACTGCTTTTGCAGGACCAACTTGCCAAAAGGCGCATCCATTCCATTCAGAGATGGACCCTTTGAATGGTCATGTTAAAATTTCATGTGTCCAAAAATATAGCACAATTCTTCTGCCTTCTCCAAAGGTTGTGTCTTTTTCTTTTTTGTGTGGAGAGTTGTTAGTGACCATTGGAGTTGCCGATTAGAGTTGCAATTAGATTAGTGACTGTTGGAGTAGCCAACCAGATTGCGATGACATGGAAAATTAATGTTGGAGTAGCCAATTAGATTGCGATGACATGGAAAGTTAATGTTGACATGGCTTCACCAAATGCAAGAGTAATTATGGCATTGACATGTGGCGATTTGGGGTCCCTAGTTATAAAGAAAGATTGTTGCTTAATTTGCACTGATTTTGCCTCATGTGTCTGTTGAGTAGCTTGCTAAAAAAACTTAATGCACATCTATTCTATATGCAACTTACTGTAAGTTTGGCAGTTTGCTTAATATGTAACATAAGATTTCATGTTTATTCTTTGCACTGAAGTTGAATCCTTATTGTATTTGCACCCGTAGTTAAGAAAGTTGCATGTTTATTCTTTTGTACCGAAGTTGAATATATAATGTATTTGCACCCGGCTGTCAAGGAAGCTACTGTGGTGGCTCGGCCAGATGAATATTGGGTGAAACACCTAGTGCTTTTGTGAGTTAGAAACTGAATAAGAGCAAGCTGAAGGACATTATATGGTTTTGCAGGATGAAAACTGTTAGTTTTGAAGAGTCTCTTTCTAAACGAGCTACTGGTACAGTTCAGAAATTTGTGCTTCAGACATTTGGTGCAGTGTTGACTCCGAGTTGGAGTAGCGAATTATGGAGAAACAGGATATGCAAGATTGCCTTCTTGGCAGAGAAAAACTCTTTATTTGTTCAAGCTTGAAGTGATATGCCGCTAAAAGAAGAAAAAGAATGCATATACTAAGCCGACACAGAATTGGAAGGAATTACAAAATCCACTGATACGGTTGACGATGTAATGGCAATGGACATTGATACATCACCAGCATTCTGCATGGATGTTGATAATTCTGTTGAAACCCCACCCAAAAAAAAACCTGCTCAACCAAAAATCATTAGCAAACCCAAATTCACTCGTACCTTCAACCAAAATCTCTTTGCCATCATTAAGCCAATTCCAAGATCTGTTAGCCAAATCATAACCATACCTAATAACTTCTACACTTCAATGACATCCATACCCATTCCCACAAATCAACCTATCCTACAAACCCCACCCATTTTACCATCCTTTACTCTTCATACACCAACTATAAAAACCCAACAGTTCTTTGTACCTAATTGGATTATTGCAGAAGTTCACAGACTTTTCCAGCTTGGAGTTACTTTAGAGGCTAGTTTTAACACTATGCCAAACCACTCAAAGCAGTTTCTTATGACCAAGATTACTTTGAATGGACCGGTTGTCAAGAATAATGGCACAAGAGTGACAACTCCAATAATTATGAAGGATTTTGCTGTTCAATCGTTAGTTCCCATAGATGGAGTATTGGGCAATTCCATCCATGAACTAAAAAGTAAACCTATTCCTCTAGGGGGTTTAGAAGATACTTTCATCTCTTTGTTAGGCTCTGAGGATCATGAAAGTACATCCTCAACACCAACTTATCCACCAGGATTTGAGCCGTTTTCTGAAGATACAACTGATGATGCTTGTTCTACTAGTACTTCTTTAATAACACCAAAGAGAATGGTAAAGGAATGCAAAAGACTGGACTTGAATCTGACACAAGTTGGTATACTGGGTTCAACAAGAAGTAGAAGCAAGAAGCGTGGGGTCTCAGTGGTTAATCAATGAGTTTACAGATCCTCTCATGGAATGTTAGAGGGTTATGCTCTCCAGACAGAATACTAATTGTGAAGAAGATCATTCAAATGACTAAAGCTCCTATTATAATTTTACAGGAGACTAAGATGATGCAGTGTACAGACTATGATATTCAACAAATTTGTGGTCATTCTGACTTTGGTTGGACATATAAAAAATCCTTTGGAAATTCTGGAGGGATGATTATTCTTTGGCACAAAGATTTGGTGGTGGTCACGGACTCACTGGTGGGAGATTACACTCTATCTATCTTATGCAAGAATAAGTCTGATAACTTTGAGTGGGTTCTTACTAATGTCTGTGGTCCAAACAAACCATATGACAGAAAGCTCTTTTGGGAAGAACTAGACAATTGTTGCAGGCTGTGGGATTTACCATGGTGCCTTGGTGGAGATTTCAACACTATGTTAAAACAGCTGAAGAATTATGTTGTGATGCCAAAACACTAGTTTTCACTTGGGCTGCTGCTTTTGGTAATATGGTTCAATTAAACTTTGCTTACACGGTCAAAAACTGGAATATTGTATTTACTTAGTTTCTCATACTACCTCTAGTAATGTATCTTTTCTCAATAAAATCTTCTCTTCCTATCAAAAAAAAATAAAAAAATATTCGGCTAACAATCCTATCAAAAAATAAATAAATAATATGCCGCTAACAATCAGAATAAGCTCCTAAAACCACTAGGCACTAAACTAAATGACTAATGATGAAATTGAGCTCAATTGGCGAGTCTTTTTTAAGTGTTTTTATGGAATTGACTCATGTGAGATGCTTGAATTTACATATATTGTTATTATATCAGATGATATGTCATCATTTTTGATTAATAACGAAGAGTGTTTTTCATATCTCTCCATTGTCTTTATTCCAGTAAATGAATCATATTTGAATGAAGCTTATTAAATTTGGTGGACAATTCCAAAACTATAACAAAACAAGCACAGGGAAACACATCTTCAAGGAAATTTCATCACAATGGGAAAACAACACCAAGACTAATAGACATAACAAGGAGTCAGTTGGCCAGTTTACTTCGTCAACTTGACCTTGACCTACAACCATGGATGGACAAATGCACGACTTGTCACCAATCTGGTAAAAAAAAATGGTTAGGACCTAAATTAAAAATGCTCATAATATTAGTACTTGTAACTCTTCCTGATCAAAAAAATAGTTAGGACCTAAATTAAAAATGCTCATAAAATGCTCTATATAATCCTACACATTGGTTGCAATGGGAACATACGACTTGACAGAAAAATAATGACTAACAAACATGTAAGTCAACAAGAATTTTAAACATTTTCGGATTACATCTTCCATGCAATTTTAGTCATTCACGTCATCCCGGTGGTGCATGTACCTACTTCAAAATTTCCAACACAATATAAGTACCACAAATTCCTCCTAATTCTTACCTATCCATCATCTTCTTCCCAACATCTTCAAGGAGTGAAGAAAAAGAGTGCTAATATTTTTTTTTCTAAAGTCTGTAGCTATACAACAAGTTCTTTCAAAGTTAAGTGCCAGAGACTCAACTACAACAAACACACGCAGCTTAACCTACAACAAACACATGAGAAGTATCATGGAGATTCCTCCTGTTGAGGTACCCATAATGGCTGCAAGAGTTGAAGACAGTTTCCCTGCACAAAATGAATAAATTATGAGCTTAAAATCAAACAAATTGAAGTAAAAATTAAAAACCGGCTCTAGTTACAAAACAAAAAGTAGAAGAGGAAGGGTTTACCCAATCCTACAGATTTATCAAATCTCTCACTGCAGCTCTTGAAGGGGATAAAGAATAAATATGATAAGCTAAACTTCAGTTTTGAGAGGAGAAATCATTATGCCATTGAATCATAGACAAAAAGACAAGGGTTTCAGCTTCTTCTTCTGGCAGTTTCAGATGAATCAATAGAGGAGTAGTAGTAGTAAGAATTGTGTTCAGATATAGAGGATGATCCAACGGTCCAGAAATTTTTAGGGAACATCATACCCTTTCAGAAATTTTGCCACATTGCGGTATGTGTGTTTTGTTGAAAAGGCATCCAACTCAAAACCAATTGGCAATGAGTGGAGTGGCCCTAAAGGATTATAAACCGCAGGATCTTAGATTGCCCAAACAATGTGGGATTAATAATCTCAACACGCCCCCTCACGTGTAACCTCGTTGGGTCTAACACGTGGACAATAATTCGGGTGACGCAGAGTAAAGGTGCGGTCAAATGACTTGACAAAAATAGCCCTAAGGGATTATAAACCGCAGGATCTTAGATTGCCCAGACAATGTGGGACTAATAATCTCAAGAGCGGCTGAATAGAGAATTAGGGTAGTTCATTTTTTTAGCGCACAAGAAAAAACTTATATAAAGGATGATGATCCAACGGTCCAGAATTTTGTAGGAAATATCATACCCTTTCAGAAATGGATACCTAAATATCCATTATGGTATTGTGTTGGGTCGTAGTGTTTGGTTCAAACTGGTGTAGTTTGCCATATTGCCGTATGTGTTGACACATTTTTGTATCAGTACAATTTGGTATGAGTTTCCTACCGGTTTTTATTTGATTGATACAAGATAATATACTACTCCCTCCCTCCCGCTATGAATTGACCTAGTAGTACAATTTAGAAATGATTTATCTCTTAAACTATATCATGGATATTTGTAAATTTTATATCATTCAAAAGCATTTTAAAACACCTACGTAACGAATATAAACATGAGTATCAAATGATATAAATTCAACAATTAATGGGACATAATCTAAAAATAAATGGACGGAGGGAGTATAATGCTATTCTTAGTCAATCAGGAAATCACAAAAAGTAGAATGGATTCGAATATTTTCCATGATAGCCAATTCCAGTGGGATGTCTTTTGGCAAACAACTATACCTCCTACAATTTTATGTTTATGTGGAAATATATACACGGTTGTTTACCTGTTAGAAATTGTTTCTAACTGTCCATTTTACAAGAACCAAGAATGATCAATTCAGCACTTATTTGGTGATTTTCCATATGCTAAGGAAGTATGGTCATTAATTTTCTTTAACATGGCTAGCAGAATTCAAAATATGGATATACAAGAATGGTTTAAGGGGTGGTTCTCTACTATGCTAGGCTGTGATATGCTTAGGCAGAAACTTGTTCAAACTGCAGAAATTGCTGTGTGGTTCTTAATTATGGAAAAGCAGATGTAGTCTGATTTGAAAATGTGCAAGTGTTAGTACCAGTGAAAATTATTAGTCATGTTAACCATCTGTGTACATTACTGGCTGGGAGAAAAGTCTTGACAGCCATGATAACGCTAGACGGACTGTGAATGCTAGAATAAATAGAAATATACGATGGAGCTCTCCTGTTGCTACTTCTGTAAAGATCAATTTTAATAAAAGTTTTTCGTAATGAATGAAACATATGTGGAATTGGACTAGTTTCGCGTTTGTGATGGCACAACATCTATACCATTGACAGTGTTGAAGGGTGAATATGATTTTGGTCGTACCCGTCCTAGTTACACCAAATGGTTACACTTTTTAGGAATGGTATGAGAAAGAACTTGCTTTCCATTGTACTATGTACCTTTTTTTATAGGTTTTCCCAAAAGCCTCTCCTTTTATGACATTATGCTACATGCCCTAAACCCCCTTAATTACCACTAATACCATTCCTTTTCTAATACAACCTCCTCCTTTACCCTCAATTCCCTCCTTATCCTTTTCTCCTTATAAGCACTTCTTAGTGGACTTTGGCCTTAGTCACCAAGTCCCCTTTGTTCATGTTGGGTTTGACACCCCTTTAGGGGCTCCCTAGCCCTGTTAAGGGGTAATAATTTTTGTGTATCAACATAAGTCCCCTGACTATTGGGTCAATTGTCAAATGACCCGATAGTCATCATTGTTTTTGCTTTAGACTCTTTTTCCTCGATAGCAATCCGTTACTTTACTTTAATGCTTTCTCAAAGACCCAACCACGGATCGCCGCGTGTCACGGCATGCACCGGGAGTACGGGCGGTTATAGCTATTATTGATGATGCCATCTTTCCTATATATAGATGGTTTCCTGGGTCGGCCATCGCTCTCACCTTTATTTCTCGGAGTATTCCTTCCATCGTCAATACCTCGCTCGGATGGCTCACTCTCTTCACGATTACTTGTTAACCTTAGCACCTATCCCCGCGCTAGCTAAGGCATTGTTTGAATGTCACGAATTGGCTCGGTTGTTGCTGATAAAAACTGAGATCGAGGCGCTTCGGGATCAAAGATTGGTGAATAGGGATTCTATGAGTGCCAAGTTTGATTAACAATATGCAACATTGCAAGCTGCCCAAAGGGCTGAACCATCAGGGCGCGTATCACTTGAGGTTCAATGCGCGTTAGATGACGCGGTTACCACTCGTCACGCAACTAACTTATTGTTCATGGAGTCTGTGGTGATGATGACTACTATAGATAGCGCAATAGCCGATTGTCGGCTTCGTATCTCTAATCAGGGGACCCCGCGTCTTCACGGTTATACCTTGACTCTGGCGGCCCTGTCTGCACTCGTGCCTCCGTCTCATCTTCAGGATGAGTTGGCGCGTCTGTTGGTGTTGAGAGAGGAAGTGAGTCTGCTGTGGACCCTTAGGATGATGCGCCAAGATAAGGCGCGTATAGAGTATGATGAACACGAAGATACTCTTTTACTCGCGCGTGGGGCGAAGGCTTAGGATAAAATTATTGAAGATATCTACAAGTTTGTAAATGAGGCTAATCAGGACCTAGCTCTGGACAATGTGCAGTGTGAAGAAGCGCGTCTAATGGTAGAGACTTTGGATGTGGATATCGCCCGTTGGCGTGCGTTGATTGCTGGCTAAGGAGTTGATTTCTAGTGTTTATATGTTTTTTTTTGGGTTGTGTTGTTTTCTCTCATTTTCCTTCAAGAGGATGATCTTTCCTTTAATGAGACTCTGGTGTTTGCTTATATTGTTTGTATAGTTTGAGGTTTGAGAGTAGGAGAGGGAAGCTTGCATTATTAACACGCATGTTCCCTCTTTTAATTTTCCAGGGAATGGGAGAATTAAAACGCGCTTTGTATGGGTGGTTAAGACTAGTGTAAGGTGGGTTGGGTCGCGCATACTCCCCCCTTATTTTTGCTTTGAATATTATGCAGCGCTTTGGATGGTTGGGGCGCTGATAAAACACGCATCCCCCCCCCCCCCCCCCCCCCCCGTTTGTTTCTAATAGTGTGTATCGTTTTGAGAGAAGGCATATGTGAGTGTAACGCGCCTATTCCCCCCTTCTTTTTTCTTTGAATAGAGTATGGGTGAAGCGTTTTTGGTGGATGGGACGTGGGTGAAGTGCGCCTACTCCCACTTTCTTTTTTGTTTTGGATGATATGCATCGTTTTGGGTGGGCAGGGCGGGGTGAAACGCGCCTATTCCCCACTCTTTTGTTTTGGATAATGTGCATCGTTTTGAGAGAAGGATGTGAGTGTAACGCGCCTATTCCCCCTTCTTTTTTCTTTGAATGGAGTATGGGTGAAGTGTTTTGGGTGGGTGGGACGTAAGTGAAACGCTCCTATTCCCCTTCTCTTGAATGAAGTGTGGGTGAAACGCGCCTACTCCCTCTTTTCTTTTTGTTTTGGATGGTATGCATCGTTTTGGGTGGGCAGGGGGTGGGTGAAATGCGCTTATTCCCCCCTTTTCTTTTTATTTACATGAAATACAGGTGAAACGCGCCTATTCCCCCCTTTCTGTTGTTTCGAAGGGTATGCAGCGTTTGGGGTGGGAAGGGCGTGGGTGAAACGCGCCTATTCCCCACTTTTTTCCTTCGAGTGAGATGTGGCGTGCTGGGTAGGCAGGGCGTGGGTGAAACGCGTCTGTTTCCTAGGTTTGTTGGCCGATTGAGTGTTTATGCTCCCTACAACCTTTTGTGAATCTGTCAGTGGTCTGAGAGTCTATGCACTTTGGTGCCTTTTGTAAACTCATCGGCAAACCGGGTGTCCATGAATTCCGGGGCCTTTTGTAAATTCGTCAGCCGACCGAGTGTCTATGCATCTCGGAGCCTTTTGTAAATTCGTCAGCCGACCGAGTGTCTATGCATCTCGAGGCCTTTTGTAATTTCGTCAGCCGGCCGAGTGTCTATGCATCTCGGGGCCTTTTTTAAATTCGTCAGCCGTCCAAGTGTCTATGCATCTCGGGGTCTTTTGTGATTTAATTTGCACATCGTTTCTTGTTGATAACTTTCTTTTATTATTCGAAGTAGGTGCTCGTACATTGGGTAAGTCATGCATGAAAACTCTTTAGCCACTTTCCATTGATGAGAGACTTGACCTCCATTCGTCTTAGTTTATAGTATCCACTCTCGGCCACTTACCTGACTTTGAACGGTCCGTCCCAATTTGCTGCAAATTTCCCCGCGCTTGCGTTTCTTTGCACGTGGGGGGCGATTTTGAGAACCAGGTCGTCCACTTTAAAAATCCTTTCTTTGACGCTTTAGTTGTAGTAGTTGGTTGTTCGCTTCCTATATGCTTCAGCGAACCGCTCTGCTCGCGCCCTTCTTTCCTTAATCGAGTCCAGATGTGCGAATCAGCTTATTTCATCAGGTGTGGTATGATTAGCCATTGCCACTCTCACAGATGGTACTGCTATTTCCACGGGTAGCATGGCGTCCTCGCCGTAGACTAAAGAATAAGGTGACGTCCCAGTAGAACTTCGTTTTGAAATTCTGTATGCCCATAGTGCGACCGGTAGCTGCTCATGCCATCCCCTGTAGTAGTCGTGGACTGTCATGCTCAAAATCCGAAGGAGAGTTTTATTAGTGGCCTCCGCCTTCCCGTTTCCCTGAGGATAGTAAGGGGTCGATGTGTGTAGGATCGTATTGTACTGCTAGAGTAGGTCTATCACGTCTTTGTTGATGAATGATTTGGCATTATCCTCCTTAATTATCATGGGCGCACCAAACCTATAAATGATGTACTCCTTGATAAACGCGTCTATGGTTTCTCCAGCGTAATCTTTCAAAGGTATCGCTTCGACCCACTTGGATGCTTACTTTATAGCGGTGATTATGTATTTATGATGCTTCGAGGAGTTTGGATTTATTGGGCCTATGAGGTCCAGACCCCAACTGTGAAACGACCACGGTGTCACTACACTGTGTAACTGGGTATGAGGCGCCTTGATCAGCGTCCCATGCATCTGGCAGCTCAAGCATTTTCTGACATGTTTCGCGGTGTCATTTTCCATAGTCGGCCAGTAAAATCCTCCTTCATAGAGTTGCAAGAATAGTTTCCGCATCCCTCAATGATCGGCATTGTGAGATCGGGTCATGACCTCCATTTCCTCCTGCTCAGATAAGGAGCGCAGGATTGCATTGCTATAGCTCCTTCGATATAGCGTTTTAGTTTATGAAGAATCGAGATGCTTTCCTTTGGATTTTTAGTACCGCTTGCTTTTCGCTAGGCAGTTTGCGATGTTGGAGGTAGTCAATATACGGTTGCCTCCAATCGGCGCCTTCAACTGCACAGACTTCTGCAGGTTAAGGAGGAGCTTGGCAATCGGTGCAGTTATCTTGGAGGGCTGCGGCCTGTGCCGACATGTTTGGGCAATATACCCCTAATCTTTGTAGTTTTCTATAGAGATGAGCAGCGCCTGACTGACCGCAAGTTTCCTCGTGTAAGTTATGTAATACTCTTTCTGATTCTTTCTTGTTTAAGCATCTTGCTAGAGATCCTCCTGCGACACGGTAGTATAAAGCTCCTTGTATTACCATAAATTGTCTTAGGACTTTGTCCGGCATGAATCAGTCCTCATCAATTTTTGTTAGGTCTTCGATGTACACCTTTCGCCAGTCGTCCGCTTCGTCAAAGGCTAGGTCCTCCTTCCAAGTTTTAGGTAGTTCCTTTCTCCTTACTGTCACTTTACCCTCGCCTCCGTCATTAAGCTAAATTTTACTTGCCTGGGTAGCCAGAGAGTCTGCGTGCCTATTCCCACTCCTACCAGTGTGGTCCAGAGTCGATTTTGTTTGATTGATCAAGCTTTGTGCTTATGTCCTGTAGGGCGCTAGGTTCGCTTCTTTTACGTGGAAATCGCCATTTACTGGATTCGTCACTATCTTAGAATCGCCTTTGATTTCCATGCTTCCCAAGTCGAGTTCTTTAGCCAATCTAAGGCCTAGGGCCAGTGCCTCGTATTCAGCCACTTTGTTACTATGCGGGAAATCTAGTTTTAACGAGTATGACAGTAGGTCGCCCTGTGGAGCCTCGAAGACCACTCCGGCTCCTTCTATATTCCCGTAAGACGATCCATCGAAGAACATGGTCCAAAGTTTATCAACTTCTACGGCCGCCACTTCTCCGGGTATGTATTCATGTACCTCGTCGTCTCCTTCTCCTGGGGACATTACTATTAGATAAGCTATTGCCTGTCCGCGTACTCCCTTCGGCCGCTGATACTTAAGCTCAAACTCGGATAGTTATAGTAACCAACGCGCGGTCCTCCCTGTCAGGACAGGCTTGGAAGCCAAGTATGCTATTGGATTCGCCGCGGCTACTACGACTGTCTCGTGTGTCAGCAGATAAGGACGTAGCTTCTGCGCGGTGTATATGAGAGGTAGGCATGTTTGTTCAATGCGCGGATATCTGAATTTTGTGTCAAGTAGAACCCGACTTACATAATAGATAGGTGAGAGTTGATCTCCCCCCATATCCTGTGCTAGTACATCCCCAATTGCCATATTGGTGGACGTCGTGTATAGGTATAACGAACCCCTTTGATAGGTGGTCTTAGTACTTGTGAGCTGACAAGGCATTGCTTGATTTTTTGGAATGCTGCGCATTGTACCTCTCCCCACGTGAACACGACGTTTTTTCTTAGTAAAGGTAGAAATGTGGATAGTAGTTGAGCGAGGCCTGGTATGAAACGTGGTATGTACGATATCCTTCCAATAAATGCTTGCATCTCTTTGGTGTTTGTTGGCGGGGGCATGGTTGTGATGGCGTCGACTTTTTCTGGGTCTACTTGGATTCCCTCGCTAGTTACCACGAATCCTAAGAATTTCCCTGATGTTACTCCAAAGGCGCATTTGAGTGGATTCATTTTAAGTTGGAATTTTCTGCATCTCTCGAAGACAATCTTTAGGTGCGCGTTGTGATCTTCAGGAACCTCTGACTACACTACAATGTCGTCGACATACACCTCCACTATTTGATGCAGCAGGTCGTGAAAGATAGACGTCATGGTGCGTTGATAGGTAGCGCGTTGATAGGTGGCGCCAACCATGTTGTTTATATGGAATTATGTGGTAGCTCATGTTATTATGGTTGTCATATATAATTGTTCTTATTATTGTGGTGCTTGACTTAAATCCTAACGTTAAGCAGGTCTCGACGGTGTATGCTTGTTTCATGTGCGAAGTTGAGCTTCATTCAAAACATTACTCTTTTTGTGGTAAAACGTAAAATACAACGGAGATAAATGTAATCGAACCCACCCACCAATATATGAAAAATAGTGATTGTAAATTTTTAAATTAATATAAGGCTATCAGTCTATCACGAGAAAATTTCACAAAACAAATATGTAAGGGCGTTGATTCTCTGCCCTGTCGGGATAGGGTAGTTCAGATCTAAACCACATGGCTTGGAAGCCCCAAAGGAAAATGGGGTAGTTCTAAACCACTTCGCTTCCAAGCCCTTAAAGGATATATTGAACTTTCACCTCATTCATAATGACCATTAAGCGGCTGTTTTATACGACATTTTGGCTACTAATCGAAAATTTAATTCATTATTGACATATGAACACAGTATTATTCACAAGGAATGAGCAAGAGAAGAAAACTTCTTATATTCAAATCATTATCGGCGTAGGAACACAGTTAATCCAAAATGATGACATAATATGATAACATTCCATGTAAACAAAGCTTTTTGGCATGAACTCCGATTCACATCACTCACTAACCAAACTGCACCCATTACTTTAGGAAAGACTCTTAAAGAAGTTCCACTCGCTACTGATTGATCCGGTATTTAATTTCACCGAGTAGTCTCAGATTCTGATGCCATCTGGTCCACCACAAATGGAAGACGCTTCATCCACATACAGCTCATTCACAAACAGTATGTGGATGCACATAAAATCTATGAATCTATAATCAAAGCAAAAACTAAAAAAAAATCGAAAAAAATAAGAGATGAAGGTTTACCAAATACAACAGATTCTATATCTGACAGTGAAACGCATAATGAACAAAGGAAAAACTTGAGGTTTGAGAGGAGAAATCATTATGCTAGTGAATCATGAGCAGCAAGATAAGGTTATCTTCTTCTTCTTCTGGCAGTTTAGGATGAATCAAGAGAGTAGTGGTGAGAATTGTATTCAGATCAGTGAGAGATAACAAAATTCATGAAGAACCCATTGTTGAGAAAGAATTTTGTAGTGAAATTTTGAGATATGGAGACCAGAAGAAAAATGAACAAGGAAGTAATTTTGTGGCTGTTACGACGGCTGAATATATAGATGATGATCCAATGATGATCCAACGGTCGAGACATCTTTAATTTTTGAGATCTGTTTTTAAAGATATTTTTTTAGGGCACAAGAGAAAACTTATATAGAGGATGATGATCCAATCGGTTGGAACAATTTTGGGAATATCATACCCTTTCAGAAATGGATACCTAGATATCCATCCATTAGGGTATTGGGCTGGCTTGCTAGTTTTATCAAGTCTTATGTTCTTATGCAACCAACTCACAATTAAGTTTCTGTTGCACTCAACTGGCACTTGAGGCAAAATCATTTGTTGACATAATATGAACTCACTATCAATCAAAAATGATGACACAATCTGATACTAACAATGTATGTAAATACACATTCTGATCCTACGTGAATTTTTAGATTTAGTTTTTCTAATTCTTCCAAACTCTTCTCCCCAATATTGGATCTTCAATTCCGACAACTCCATCGGTCAAAATCCCGCATTCCATTGCAATTGGCTTTGCCAGTGGTTTCGCTTTCTCCTATAACCAATCCCAGCAGCCCTACAGATTTCAACATTGACACCAGGTTTAACAGGATTATTGATACAATAAATAAACAAACATGCCTACAAAGAAATCAAGTACACAACTAAAGGCCACAAACAAACCCAGAACTTCAAAACCCTGGAATTACAAACCCAAATAATAAATTTTGGTTTTTTTTTTTCCTGCAGGGGAAATCGAACTGAATAACTCTGAGTTTAGGATTCGTTTCTAAACCTCAAATTAAAATTCAAAATTTAGGTATTTTTCCAGTAGAGGAAATTGAATTGTACCTTAATAACTCTTAGTTTAGGATTCGTGTATGAACATTCACTAATTCTCAAAAACAACCATTAATCTCATTGATTCATCCCAAGCAGCAAATTTGGTTTGTTCTAATTAAACTACTCCACCAAAGAAACTATCAAACTCGAATTCAAGGGCAACCCATCGTTCTTGATCTTCAACAGACTGGCATGCGCCTGCTAATCTCTTCATTCGGCTCTGTTGGTCATCCACAATCGTTGGCAGCAAACTCATTTTCTTCTCTGGTTTCTCCACTGAATAACAACCCAGTGTTAAATTAAATGGGAAATTTTTTCCTCTTAAATAACTCGATGTTAAATTTTGCGAAATTTTTTCCATGGTTTGACGGAGGTATTGTCCACCTGAGACGTGTTATTAACGTACAGTTAAGTATTTGGTGTAAACACGGTGTAACCGAATTAATTAGGTTAAAACTCTGATGGAAGTGTTGTGCACCTACTTCTTTGTCAATGCTGTTACTAACAATCGGTTAAATACTTGATGTAAACAAAGTGTAATTTAATATTTAATATTTCAACCAATAGAGTTATGCCAAGTGTCCTCACCAGAACTTTTATATTAGAAAAGGCGTATTTCGACCAATAGAAAGCGAGGGTTTCATCACCGTTCAACGTGAGAGCTTATTTTTCAAGGCCTTTAAGAGGGAAGATGCTTAAAGCAGGAAGGTCTTGAATTTTTTTTGCTGGCTTGTTTCACCTGGGCTTAAAATGGGGAGGGCTAAAGTCTATCCACATTAACTAAATTTTTTTGTGTGAGGGTGGCTAAGCTTAAGCCAGTGAAAAGTTGTGATTGTAAAAATTTCAGAACAAATTTCACAAAACAACAGTTCTCCACACCATATAGTGACGGATTTTCTCTCTGCAGAACCCCATGGTATCCTTTTGTGACGGTAGCAGGCTCTATTCAGGTTTCAAACTCACAACAGCACAAGGTATTTCCACACAATGCTCATTTGGCCGAGAAACAACGGTATCATCAATTCCCGGGTGCAAATACAAAACACATTCAACTTCGGTGTAAATGAATAAACATGTGACTTCCTATACAGCCAGGTGCAAATACAATACATACGGATTCGACTTCAGTGAAAAAGAATAAACATGCGGCACATGTATGCTAATCATTTTTTTATCAATTCTTATGTTCATATGCAACCAACTTACAAAATCAATGGATGGGGTAGATGAGATCTTACTTACATGTTGATCTAAAATTCCAAATCAAAGAACACATATTTATATAACTAAGTAAAAACAAATAATCGGAAAGTAATATAGAACTTTAGGTTGCTTTATGTTGTTTAATATAGAGGTCACATCTGGACTGCAATTCCCCGTCTCACTCTGCAAACACCAGGAAAGACTAAGTTCCCCAGACCCCAATCCTACAATGCCTAGTGTCTCATATGTAATAGCTGAGCTGAATTCCCTTTTCCCAATTAAGAGCATGTTTCAAGAAGTTTACCTTGGTATCCGGTAATTGATTTTACATAGTAATTTTATGATTTATTCAGCTTGATGGCATCGGATCCTCCTCGGATGGGAGGTAGTTCATGCACAGCTCATCCTCACCAATAGTAGAGGACAGTCATGGAGATTCCTCCTCCTTCAGAATAATAGGTTCAAGAAGAGTTGGTGATACGTTTGTCCACTTTCCCTGCACATACAAAATTATGAGCCTCAAAACAAACTAAAAACCTTAATTACAAAACAAAAGATTTTTTACCATATGTAACAAAAGCCTTTTTCCAGTAACAAGTACTAGGTAGGCTACAGAGAATCTCCGAAAAGATTTAGCATAGCTTTTACGCCTTGCACAACCCACATTACGTAGGCAAATGTCAAGGTTATCATCTTCTTCTTCTAGCAGTTTGAGATGAATTAGGAGAGTAGTAGTAGTAAGAATTGTGTTCAGATCAGTGAGACATAAAGAAATTCTTGGAGAATCCATCATCGAGAAGAATTTTTTTAGATCTGGACCAGAAGAAAAATGAAGAATAGAGTTAGTGTTAAGATGTTCTGTCGGCTGAAGATATATATTTAGGGCAATTTATGGTTTTAGGTCATATGAGAAAACCAGATGCAGGATCCAACAGTTGGAATCACTTTTAAGTTATCTTATCAAGGGTATTGTTGGCTTGTAGCGTTTGGTTCAACCAGGTGTACTTTGTTTGCTTGTATGTGTAGGTACTGGATAGCAAATCCTTAGTGGATCTATGTATATTTGTATCGGTTATTCGTGTAAGTTTGTGTGAGTTCAAACCGTGTAATCGGCATTGGTTCTGCTTACTTTTCTTATTAAAAAAAGTATTCCGGTTTATAACCAAGAAAGGAAACTTTCCCATTTCTAGTAGTTAGCTTAGCTAAGCCATGGCTATTGGATGCTGCATTTGTGCAACATGCGTTAGCTAAGATATGGCTGGTATACCGTCTTTAGCCTTTATATTTATGATTTTAAGATTTGGTATCTGCACCAAAAACTTTGGACCAAAATATATTTAGCGCCCATAGTGGTTGCATTTTTTCAGAGCCATGGCTTAGCTACATTTTGGAATTTTGAGTTAAGCCTTACCATAGTGCACATTGATTGGCTTAAATTTTGTTGAAGTTGGAATTAGATAAAGCCACTTCTAACTATCTGCCTAGAAATCTATTTGAATTCCCTGCATTGAAGTTGCCATGTGCACCCTACCTTGACCTGATTAGCGCATCACCTGTTTTGTTCAACATCGTGGCTATTAATCCAAAATTGAAATAATTGTTGACATGATATGAACTCATTATTGAAATCATTTTTGACATGATATGAACTCATTATCAATCCATTGTTAAAATGTGAACACGGTGGGTCAGCTGTTCTATACCAGGCTCATTTGCTAACATGTTTAGCACAACTAGTGCCGCTCACATATGGGCCGCTCTAAACAGACGGATCAAAGTAAAAACAGACACAACATCAAATTTATAAACACGCATGTTGGTAGCGCCAACTCTGGCCATTACCCAAGGGAAGCACCATCTGTTCAAATGAAATATTGCCAGGGTCCATAGAAAGGTAAGTTGTTTTCGCACAGACCAATCAAAAATAGAACCAAATGTTGCTATGAAAAGGCCATGTTGACAAATTTTCAACACCATTTGATCCCACTTGCTATGAGGTAGTTCCCAGTTCGGCAGTTCCCACTGAAAATCTAGATCACCTTACCTCTCATTAACCAACTCTTTGAAAATAAATTGGAGAAATCAACAATAGATGAAGAGTTTTCAGTGCCATCCCTATCATCATTGATTAAAATGAGCATAGGAGGTTGAATTTGTGGTGGGAAAAAGGACAGTGCTTCAGGAATTATAAAGTAGGAGTGAAAATCAACAAAGACGAGTTTTGATTCACTCTGACATAGGAGTATATCATACAAGTTCTTGTTATATGGTACATTTCTTCTATATAGTACCCCAAAAAGATTAAGACCATGACACATGTATGCTACTCATTTTAATCAAGTTGCATATAGACATGCATCAAATTGCATTTGCACTCATCAGACACCCGCTGCAAAATCAGTGCAAGCAACAATTTTCATAGTAGCACTTCCTATTCTATGACGATCTTTAGCAACCAAACCTTACTTTGAAAATTGAGCTCTCATTTTAAGTTAAGGGTCTTTCATAGGCATATGCTAGCATGAGACCACTAACCGCAAATCAATATGAAATTGCAAATCAAAGAACAAAATTATAAACTCAGCAAAAAAACAAAAAAAGAATCTGAAAGCAATACAGAACTGCAGGTTTTCTTAAGTTGTTTTCAAATTCCAGATATCAAAGAGGTACAAGTGATTACATTTGGACTGCAATTCAATTTCCCCATCTCCTCTAAAACTCTCATAGCAAGACTGACTTCCCCAGTTCTACAAGGCCCAGTGTGTCTCATACGTATCAGCACAGCAGAGTTGAATTCACCCTTTTCCAGTTAATTTTCTTGTAAGCACGTCCAAGAAGTTTCCCTTGCTACTGCTTGATGTGGTATTAATTTCACCAAGTAATCTCCAAGTCTGATGCCATCTGGTCCTTCTGCTAATTCACAACATTAACAGTGGAGAGTCATGGAGATTACTCCTCTTTGGGTTTACTACTATCATAACAGTGGGAGATCCGTTTGTCCCCTTTTTCTGCATATAAAAAATAATTATGAGCCTAAAATCAAACAAAGTGAACACTAAAATGAAATCGAGAAAAATAAAGAGATGAAGGGTTTACCAATACAAACAGATTCCCGAACTGCCACAAACTTAAGTTTTGAGAGTAGAAATCATTATGCTTGTGAATTATCAGCAACAAGGTAAGATTATCTTCTTCTTCTGGAAGTTTAGGAGGTATAAGGAGAGTAGTAGTTAGAACTGTGTTCAGATCTGTGAGAGATAAAGAAATTCTCGATGGATCCATTGTTGAGAAATAATTTGGACTGAAATTTTGAGAGCCGGAGGAGACAACAAGAAACATGAACTAGAAAATGATTTTCAAGCTGTTCCGACAGCTGAATATATATTTGGGTAGGTCATAGCTCAGATTTTTAGGGTACACGAAAAAAACGATATAGATGATGATCCAACGGTGGGAAACATAGTTTACAGAAATGGATACCTAGATATCCATTAGGGTTTGAGGTTGGCTTGCTAATGTTTGGTCCAACCGGGTGTATGTGTTGATTCGTACAGTATTTGTATCAGTAGGACACAAGATCCTTAACGTATCAAACTATCAGTTTAAATTGAATTACTACAACATATAATGATGTTGGACATGTGTTTTAATGCCTAATTAAAATTTATGTTATTGATAGTCGATTAAAGATTACCAAAACAAAATTAACATAGAAATGAAATGAAATGATAAAATCAAAATAAGAGCATGTCTGTTTTTTACTAATTCGGGCCCTAGATCTGGCTCAGTCCCTGACTCGGCCTGAGTCAAATGTCCGACTGATTTTATTTTTTTATTTAGATCTGATTCGCGATCTGAGTCAGATCTAACCTCTGACTCGGACTTATTTGAGTCAGGTAATAAATTAATCCTGACTCATGGGAACAAATCACTGACTCATATTTTTGAGCTAAATGAGTCAAATCCGTCTCAAAAAATAAAAATATTGAGTCAGATCCAAATGAATCAGGTGATTTCAGTCACATCCAGACCAATCAAGTGAGCCAGGAGGAAACAACCAGGGTGTAAGATAGGCAAGATGACAAAATGGGCTTTAAAAAAAACGGGTTTTGAGCAAGCCCATCAAGGTGGGCAACTTCACAGAAGTGTCAAGCACTCCAGGTGTAAGCAATTCGTGAACGGATTTAGGCGCCATACGAGGGAGGCATTTTTTCACTTCAGATCTCTGTGCTAGGAACTGCGTGGTGTTCCAAAAGGATTTGATCCTCAAGAAGTGATCTCTATGGATGTTTGTAGAGCTAAAGAGTATCTTGCTGCACACCACTCCTTTAACACACCTATGCAGTACAAGCATATGATTATCCACTTATGCTATACTTAATACAGACCGAGCTTTCAACAATTTAGGACTAGCAGGAAGTGGTGGCGTCCTTAGAGATGACTCGGGATTCTTTGTGGCCGGATTTGCAAAACATATTTACCTCAATGGAAACAACATGGCTGAACTCAAAGCCATTAAACAGGGTCTTTCTTTAGCATACAAGTTGAATACGAGAAAGGCTGTGGTGGAAAGTGACTAGTATACCCTTAAAGAAACGGATACCTACATACCCATTAGGGTTTTGTGTTGGCTTGTAGTGTTTGGTTCAACCGGGTCTAGTTTGTTTTGCCACATTGCCGTATGTGTTTTTTGTTGAAAGGAAAAGGGTAACGGTAATTCTTACGAAGAGAAGCGGATGGGCAGAAAACACTTAAATATGACTCCCCTTGAGCTACCCCATAGCTTTAGCATTTTACTATTTCGGAAGCACAAATTTCTAAATCTTACCAGGAGCTGTTTCAGGTAGAGACTCTTCACAACCAACAACAGCTTTAGGCACCATATGCTGAGGCATTTTCACCCTGAAAAACTTTTATAATGTCCTGTGACGGCTGGTTCTTATCGGGTTTCAGATTCACAACAGCACAAGGTGTTTCACCAATGCTCATCAGGCCAAGCCGCCACAATACAGATTAAAATTTGGTGCAGAAGATTAATAAACATGAGACTTCCTAAATAGCCGTGTGATATACAATACGCATTCATCTTTGGTGCAAAAGTTGTATAAGTGACTCATATTTATCAAGTCTTCATATGAATATAGCCGTGCAATAAGTTTCTTTTGCACCCAACTCAACATACACATGAGGCAAAACCAGAGAATGCATAGCAGCATTTCATGTTCTATGACCATCTCCGTAGAAACTTAAATTCTCATTCAAGATTTAAAAATTAAACTCTCTTTCGTTGGCGATGGCTAGCATAAGACCATGTGGCAAAGTAAATTATCTGGGGAATTATTAACTGGGATAGGTATTACTTACGGTGATATAAAACTGCAAATCAGAGAACAAATTTTATAGAACTCAGTAAAAACAAAGGATATTAAAGTTTATTTTATTTAAGTAGTTTTGAAATTCCACAAATCAAAGAGGTACAAGTGAAGTGATTACATTTGGCTGCAATTCCGTTTCCCCATCTGTTAGCGATCCCAGCATTTGCAGGTGTGACACCATCTACAATGGCCAGTGTCTCATATGTATCAGCAGAGCTGAATTCACCCTTCTGCATTCAATTTCTTGTAAGCACAACCCCTTGTAAAAGCATCCAATTAATGTTTCAAGATTTCTTGCAAGCACTAAAACCCCTGTGAAACAAAATAAAAATAAAGAATATTACCAAATACAACCGATTTCAAATCGTCCGTATAATCGAGAGCACGGGAATGATATCCAAGAAAAATATGAGTTTTGAGAGGAAAGATCATTATGCTGGAGAATCATCAACCAAAAGATAAGGGTTTCATCTTCTTTTTCTTCTGGCAGCTTAGGAGGAATATGGAGTGTAGTAGTAGTAAGAATTGTGTTCGGATGAGTTAGAGATAAATAAATTACTGGAGAATCCATCATTACATAAAAAATTTGGACAGAGGAATATTGAGATCACCAGGCTAAGTATATGTACTCGGGAAATTGCATTAGACATCACCAGTTTTTATCTCTGAAAAGTTATGGACGATGGTCTCATTTCATTAAAATGCATACACCAACCTCAAAATCAACAAGTGGGGTAGATCTTATTGATCTAGATTTGCAAATCACAGAGAAATTTTATAGATTAAGTAAAAGAAAGAATCTGAAAGTAATACCGAACTGCAGGTTTAATTTATTTAAGCTGTTTGCAAAATCTCCAAATCAAAGAGGTACAAGTGATCACATTTTGACTGCAATTCCATTTCATGATCTCCCTTTGCAACTAAAAAGCAAGACTGACTTCCGAAGTTCTACATTGCCCACTGTCTCATATCGAACCGCGGAGTTAAATTCCCTTTTCCTGTTAATTTCTTACAAAAGCCCCTTGTAAAAGTAATCTATCATGACTTTTATTCAACTGGATGCCATCAGATCCACCTCAAATGGAAGGTACTTCATCCACAACCAGATCAACCACAACAATAGCGGAGGAGAGTGGATATTCTTCTCTCGCCGGGGTTCATCAAGGAAGGAAGAGTTGGGGTTCGTTTGTACATCTTATCTGCAGACACACAAAATTATGATCCTAAATCAAACAAACTAAAAACTAAGAACCCTCAAAAACAAAATCAAAACAAAAACACAAAAGAAGAATTTACGAAATACAACAGATTTCAAACCTCTCATTGTACGGAAATAATACTAAGGAACAAGACATCAAAACAGGGAATAAACTTGAGTTTTGAGAGGAGAAATCATTATGCTAGAGAATCATCAACAAAAAGTCAAGGGTTTCATCATTTTCTTCCGGCAATTTCAGATGAATTAGGAGGGTAGAAGAAGTAAGAATTGTGTTCAGATCAGAGAGAGATAAAGAAATTCTTGGAGAATCCATCGCTGAGAAAGAATTTTGGACTTTAAATTCTGAGATCTGGACGAGAAGAGAAATGAAGAAGAAAGCTATTTTATAGATGTTCCAGCGGCTGGAAGATATTAGGTTACGGGACCTTATGGAATCCAACGGTTGGAGACATTCTTAGGGTAATGGATACCCTTATGAAAATGGATATCTGTTAGGTATTGTTGACTTGTAGTGATTGAAATTGGCTGCAATACCTGCTACTAAGGGCAATTCCTATTAGGGCTGCTCAGTTCGGTATTCACCCAAACCGGTTGACGGAACCGTGTAAAGGCCGGTTATTGATTTTGAAACTGTCACCGAACTGTTTATAACTCGGTTCGGTTTTTAACTCACTCTCTACGGTTTACACGGATTGCAAAATTATAATATAAAAAAGAAAAAAATGGAAAAGACTGTAATATGAATAATTCATTCAGTTTTTAATCACATATTCAAGTTCAACCTGCAATTTTCAATACTAACCATATACATTCAACAAATCAACCATTAAAATTAAGGAGGATGAATTATAATTTTACAATTCCCCTTGATCCTTCAACACCCAATATGATTTAATTTTCCATTAGCAGTAGTAACAACCCCAATAGCTTGTTCAACTCTTCTTCATTCCTCACTGCAAGTTGAATGTCTTGCAAAATCTTCTTCTTCTTGTTATATATTACTGAATTTCCAGCCAATTCCAAAACCTAAACAAAACAATAAAATAGAAAAAGTTTCTCAGTCATTTTATCAAACACCTCAAAAACAACAACAATAATAACTCAAAACAAAGCCAAATTTTTTTTCACTTAAATCAAAACCCACTTAAGAAATCAACAAAACCAAAAAAAATAGAAATTTCATTTAAATCAAAACCCACTTAAGAAATCAACCAATTTTTTTTCATAATTTCGTAAACCATTTCAAAATTCCGATCCAAATAGGAAAAAATGAATCAAAACAAGAGGTTAAGGAGAGTAGAATAGAGAAACAACAAATCCAAAAATCAGTTAATCTAGAGAAGAAGAAATAGAAGAAAATTTTCGTGTTCAATATAATACAAAATTATGGAGTATTATACTAAAATTATGGAGTATTATACTAAAATTATGGAGTAATTTGCAGTATTGGTGGTATACCTACTTCCGTGTTAGTAAACCAATCCTTAAAGACGATACCAAAAGATTTTCAATGTTTGATATGTACATCTCGACCAACTTAGCGAAGGGCACTGGCAGCGACATCTCGGGTTCCAGTTTTGTTCAGAGGTTTCATCAGATGACTCGGAGCCACAACAACGTCTTTGTTCACCCTTACATTTATTTTTCTTAGTATGGTGCTAATGTTGGACAACATATTCTTGATTATTCTCCGCGTAGAGTTGTTTTTTACACTCCAAAATTAGAAAGAGGGGTTTGGTACCTAGGAGAAAGACTGCAGTACCAAATGCAAGGTATACATGCAATTGCAATTAACCCGCCACAACAGATGCAAACCTCTAGATCAGATTTTGATCCGCTGAGAAGAACCAATTGGGAGAGGTGTGAACTAAATACACAGAGGGATATTAGAGAAGCGCAGTATGTCAGATGGTACGAGTCGATTGCGAAGCCTGTAATTGGGACAAACAACATGCACATCTATGGGTTTGATTTCCCAGGGTTATCATGCATGTTCCATGATACAAATATCGCTCCTAGCCAGCCACCTCCAAAAGAGCCATACAAATATAATCATTTTTATCAAGTCTTAGACACGCACTCAACAGACATCTGAGGCAAAACCACTGCAATTAACAATTTCTTTTGCTATTAGACATCACCAGTTTTTAGCTCTCGAGTTATGGACCCTGGTCTCATTTCATTATACCGTGTACACCAACCACAAAATCAACAGGCGGGGTAGACCTTACTTACATTGATCTAAAATTGCAAATCAGAGAACGAAAATTTGTAAAACTAAGTAAAAACAAAGAATCTTAAAGTAAAAATATAACTCCAGGTTTATTTATGTTGTTTACAAATTCCACAAATGAAAGAGGTCGTATTAATTTGACGGGAGTTGAATTCCCTTTTCCCAATTAATTTCTTGCAAGTGCATCCAGTTACCCTGCCGCGGTGTTTAATTTGACAGAGTCATCCACACCAACAGTAGAGGAGTGTCATGGAGATTCCTCCTCTTTTGGAATACTAGGTTCAAGAGGAGTTGGAGATCCGTTTGCCTCCTTTCCCTGCAAACACACAAAATTATGAGCCTCAAATCAAACAAAGTAAAATCTGAAAAATCCTTATTACAAAAACAAAAAAAATAAAAAATAATATTCACAGGGTTTACCAAATCCAACAAATCTTCCATTGAAGGCTCAGGGTGTTAGAAAATCTGATTCAAAAAAAACTTGAGTTTTGAGATGAGAAATCATTATGTCAGTGAATCATCAACAAAAAGTAAAGAGTATCATCTTCTTCTTCTGGTAGTTTCAGATGAATTAGGAGACTAGTAGTAGAATTAAGAATTGTTTTCAGATTAGTGAGAGATGAAGAAATTCTTGGAGAATCCATCCCTAAGAAAGAATTTTTCTACATCTGGACCAGAAGAAAAATGAAGAAGAGAGTTATTATAAAGATGTTCTGGCGGCTGAAGATATATATTTAGGGCACTTTATGTTTTTAGGTCACGAGAAAACTAGATACATACTATATAATCCAACGGTTACAGACATTTTATGGTAATGAATCCAACCGTTATAGACATTTTTAGGGTACTGGATATTGTTGGCTTTAAGCGTTTGGTTCAAATGGGTGTACTATGGTTTGTGTCACAGGTTCGCAACACCCAAATGCAAAACCAACCTAACAATGGCAATTATGCTCCGCAACACAATTTAAGCCAACTCGCACTTAGCCAATACTTCAACTTCTTGACTAATTCTCTATTCAGCCCATACCAAATAGAGGTTCTGCTCACAAATCTTTCAAGGTTTCAACCAAGTACACACACTCCACTTGATGCATAAACAATAAGCCAAAACAAGGGACAAATGTACTAACAGAACTGAGCTTTAAACTAGGCCGTAGCCTTTTATTTATTGCACACTTAGGGTTACACACTCTTCTTGTTCCGGATAACCCAATCCCTTCACAAGATCAGGCTTATATAGCCTTACAAAAGCTATGTACAAGTAACTGTCAGGCAGTTAAGATTTACTTTATGCCAGACAGTTAGCCAACCGTGCCAACTGACGCCACTACACTCTAAAGTTAAACAAACAGGTCATAGCCTTCAGAAATACATAAAGCAAAGAAACTTCCGTGTAACCAACTCAAAACCGTCAAGGCCATGTGCCCGGCACATGTCATCCAGCCTTGTTGCATAATGATTGCGTCTACCAGCCAAAGTCGCGCAATCATTGCTGAGCATCATTCTCCAATGATGCAAGTGTGCTAATGCAAGTCTTGCTTGCATGCCTATACGCCTCATGCATACAATATACTTTCCAAACTCATTTGGCATCTCGGAACTCTAATCTCGCGTCACTGGCGATGTCCAAACCCTGTTTGGCACATGCTATTATCTAGCTGCAACTCAGACATGCACTCCACATATCTGAGTTTGGCCAAGCCACTGATAATGCACAACTGTTGTGCATTATCACTTGGCCACTTGACATTCATGTCATAGACCTCCCCCACCAGTTGAAATCGACGCCCTCGTTGATTCCTTTTGCTGTAGGTAGGCCTGAATTTGTTCTTCAAATTGCCATAATGTAGTATCCTTCTCCCAAGAAGCTTCAGAGTCTGGCAACCCTTGCCACTTAATCAGAAAATAAGTTCTCCTATTCTTCTTGCTTTTCCCTTCAACTCGATTATCAAGTATAGCCTCAACTTGCTTGTAGAATTGTGATATGATTACTGGTGGTGCACGCTTCGCTTGTTATCTCGAAGTGTCCAGTAAATCAGAATGGTACTTCTTTAAGAAGCTGACATGAAAAGTGGGGTGCACTTTCAACCTTTCCAGTAACTCAAGTCTGTAAGCCACCTTACCAACTTTTTTATCACTTCAAAGGGACCATCAAATCTTGGAGTTAGGCCTCTATGCACTGTCTCGCTAGAAATATTCTTCCAAATTTGGGGCGTTAGCTTTAACAACACCATATCTCCCACCTCAAATTCCACATCTCTGCTATGCAAATCAACATACTTCTCCATTCGTCATTGCGCCTTGGATAAACTATCACACGCCTGCTCAGTCATCTCCGATTTTGACCTTGCATAACGATAAGCTGCTGGACAGGAACCTTGCTTCTTAGCCTTTGGCACCTCATGAGGGGTTAATGGATGCTGGCCCGTTGCTAACTCAAAAGGACTCAACTCTGTTGATGAACTCTTGTGCAAATTGTAACAAAATTAGGACATATCCATCAACGCCACCCAATTTCCCTGGCTTGCCGTCACATAATGACGCAAGTACTCTTCTAGCAATGCATTTATCCTCTCCGTCTGACCATCGGTTTGGGGGTGATTGCTAGTAGAAAACTTTAGTCTGGAACAAAGCATTCCAAACAAGGCGGTCCAAAACCTGCCTGTAAATTGTGAGTCTCTATCACTCATAATATCTCGAGGAAGTCCCCAATACTTCACTACATTCTTGAAGAACAGATCCGCTGCAACGTCTGCATTGCAAGAATGGGGACAAGGAATGAATGTAGCATACTTCGAAAAGCGATCAACGACGACCATTATCGAGCTAAAGCCTTGCACCTTTGGCAGCCCGTTAATAAAGTCCATCGACAAGCACTGCCATGGCTTGTGTGGAATCGGCAAAGGATTTAGCAATCCTGCTACGCTTCTGCTTTCCGTCCTATCCAGTTGACACACTAAGCATGTCTTCACATACAATTCAACATCTTCTTCCATTTTAGGCCAGTAATAGGAACGAGCTATTAAAGCATGTGTTCGTTCCATGCCTAGATGAAAAACCCAAATGGAATCGTCCGTCTCTCGCGAGAGTTCCCTTCTCAGTCCACCTGAATTAGGTACATAAATTCTTCCTCCTTTGGCATAAATGACCCCATCATCTAGCCAATATCGATGAACGATCCCATCACAGATCTGCTTAGTCAGCTGCACACATGCCTGATCATTCTTCGTTTCTTCTTTGATTCGAGGCAACAACTCTGCCTCAATCATTGTCAGTGCCGCAACATATTCTGCCACCAACTTTCTGCTTAACGCATCTGGTACAGAATTAAGCCTTCCTGGCTTATGCTCGAACTTGTAGTCGGACTCGCTCAAAAAGTCAAGCCACCTTGCTTGTTTTGGCGATAGATTCTTCTGGCTGGAAAAGAACGTAATAGCCACATTATCCGTCCTTATGATGAAATAAGTCCCCACCAAATAATGGCGCCACATTCTTAGGCAATGTATCACTTCCAACATATCTTTCTCATGCAGTGTATCTCCCTTCAGCATCGTTAAGATGACGACTCTCGTAAGCCACTGGATGGCCTTCTTGCACCAAGACTCCCCCTAGAGCCCTGTCTGAAGCATCAGTGTACACTTCAAATGGTACATCGAAGCTAGGCAAGCGAAGAACTGGTTCTGTCGAGACCGCTTCCTTCAATGCATCGAATGACCGCTGACACTCGTCAGTCCATGCCCATGATTTGTCGTTCCTCAATAAATCTGTCAATGGGGCTACCTTCTTTGAATAGCCAACTATGAAGCGCCGGTAATAGTTAGCTAAACCCAAGAAAGAATGAAGCTTGGATCTCTCCAAGCTTCTTTTGATCAGTCCAATCCATAATGGCATCTACCTTTTTCTGGTCCATATGCACGCACCCTTGCGATATCATATGGCCAAGGAAAGTAATTGTGGTCAGGGAAAACTCACGCTTTTCCTACTTCACATACAAACTTGCTCCCTGAGCTTTGCAAACACTTTACAAAGATGCATCGCATGCTCTTCCAAAGTCTCACTGTAAATGACTATGTCATCCAAGTATACCACAAAAAAATGGTCGATATACTCAGTAAACACATCATTCATCAGGTTGCAAAACGTTGCAGGTGAATTCATCAAGCCAAATGGCATCACACGGTATTCAAACGAGCCATACCTTGTTACCATTGTAGTCTTTCATTCATCTCCTTCTGCTATGCGCACTTGGTAATAACCTTAGCGAGGATCCAACTTGGTGAAAAACTTGGCCTTAGCTAATCTGTCAACCAAGTCTGCCACTAGCGGAATTGGGTACTTATTCTTCACAGTTAGCTTGTTCAAAGCCCTATAGTCTACACACATACGAAGCGAGCCATCTTGCTTCTTTTGGAACATAACCGGAGAACCAAATGGAGCATTAGACGGTTGTATATAGCCTGCCTCCAGCAGTTCAGAAATCTTCTTGTGCATCTCCTCAAGTTCTAGCGGTGACATACGATATGGTGCTTGCGCAGGAGGCCTCGCCCCTGACACCAACTCTATCATATAATCGATCCTACGTCGCGGTGGTAACATCTTAGGCAGTTCTGCAGGCATCATGTCTGCAAACTCTTCTAAGACCTCAGCTATTCCATCCTCAACTTCTACTACCTTTCCTGTTTTGGTCTCAACCAACACTCCTAGGAAAGTAGCCAAGCCTTGGCGCATACCTTCTTTCACTTGAATCGCAGACAAATATGGCTTAAGTATCTTGTCTAGTTCACTTTGCCTCACCATAGAGACAAAACATGGGTATTGAGGGTGTTGTATCAATATCCTATTCTTATGAGGTGATGGTGATGCCTTCGCCGCGCAAAAGAAATCTATGCCCAAAATCAGGTCATAATCATCCATGACCATCATTAGAAAATCTAGTTTTCCTTTCCATTCTCCAACTTGCACATCTGCATTGCGAACTTTCCCTAGACTGGCTTGTGGTTCTGCGTTAACAGTTTTGATGGTGCTAGCCGCGCTAGTAACTATTAAGTTCAATGCCATGGCAACATCTGGATGAATAAAGGACTTGGTAGCACCTGTATCAGCCATCGCTAATACCCACTCTCCATTGATCTTCACATCAATGTACATCAGTCCAGAAGACATCTTATTGTTGGTGTGTTCTTTGCTCCCTAGCAAACAACTGATATTGTGATGTTGGTCCATACCAACATCATGCTGAGCCCTCCCAACATTGTGTTGCTTCTCATCATCACTTGCAGCGTCTCCGGCACCCTTAGTGCAGTTCTGATATGTAGAATAACTCGTTTCACCCTCATCAAGTTGTTCCGAGGACATCCTTCGTGTTATCACTTGCAGATTCTTGGATTAAGGTTTCACATACCTTTAATACCAACCTTTGGTATGATCTTCGCCCCATCCTTTGCATTGCCTTGTATTTGTGTGGATCCTTCACTTCAAATACAATTCACGGCCAAACTCAAGAACAACAAAAAAATCACTCAACCTTCTGTAATCCAACGTGAACAGAGAGACCCTTAACCAGGGCTCTGATACCCGAATTATCACAGGTTCGCAACAATCAAATGAAAAACAACCTGACAATGGCAATTATGCTCCGCAGCACAATTTCAGCCAACTCGCACTTAGCCAATACTTCAACTTCTTGACTAAATAGAGGTTCTGCTCACAAATCTTTCAAGGTTTCAACCAAGTACACACACTCCACTTGATGCATAAACAATAAGCCAAAACAAGGGACAAATACACCAACAGAACTTAGCTTTAAACTAGGCCGTAGCCTTTTATTTATTGCACACTTAGGGTTACACACTCTTCTTGTTCTGGATTACCCAATCCCTTCACAAGATCAGGCTTATATAGCCTTACAAAAGCTATGTACAAGTAACTGTCAGGCAGTTACAGATTTACTTTATACCAGGCAGTTAGCCAACCGTGCTAACTGACGCCACTACACTCTAAAGCTAAACAAACAGTTCCTAGCCTTCATAAATACATAAAGCAAAGCAACTTCCGTGTAACCAACTCGAAACTGTCAAGGCCATGTGCCCGGCACATGTCATCCAGCCTTGTTGCATAATGATTGCGTCTGCCAGCCAAAGTCGCGCAATCATTGCTGAGCATCATTCTCCAATGATGCAAGTGTGTTAATGCAAGTCTTTCCTGCATTCATGTACGCCTCATGCATACAATATACTTGCCAAACTCATTTGGCATCTGTTGACGCTAATCTCGTGGCATTGGCCATGTCCAAACCCTGTTTGGCACATGCCATTTCTAGCTGCAACTCAGACATGCACTCCGCATATATGACTTTGGCCACGCCACTGATAATGCGCAACTGTTGTGCATTATCACTTGGCTACTTGACAGCCATGTCATAGTTTGCCATATGGCCATATGGGTCGATGCGTAGGTATTGACACAAAACCCTTTGTGTATCAGTTTGTAACCAAGAACAACTGCTAGTAAGGAAATTTTCTCGATTCAATTAGTTTACTTAGCTAATCCATTTCTATTGGATGCTCATATGTGCAACATGGGTTAGCTAAAACATGGCTAGCGTCTTTAGCCTTTTATATATATGATCTTATGATTTGGTATATGCGCCCAAACTTTGGCCTAAAATATTTAGCGCCCGTAGTAGTTGCATTTTTTGAGGGCCTTGGTTTAGCTACATTTTGGAATTTTAATTAGCTAAGCCATGGAATACCATAGTGCACATTGATTGGATTAAATTATGGTGCAGTTGAATTAGATATTGCCACTTCCCACTATCTGCTTAGAAATCTACAGTTCCTCATAATGGAATCGAGGACCATGAAAATGATGAAAATTAGAAAGAATTTCACAAGTTAAACTAATTAAATCATATTCTTGGACAATAGTACCTCTGCACACTACTGGCCGTGCAACTCACCATGAGCATATTGATTGGCTTAAATTTTTGTGAAATTAGAATTAGATAAAGCCACTTATAAATATCTGCCTAGAAATCTACTTCCCTGCATTGAAGTTGCCATGAACACACATTTTATTCATAAGGAATGAGCCAGATGAAAACTTTATACATTTAAATCATTTGTTGACATAATATGAACTCGCTATCAATCCAAAATGATGACACAATCTGATACTAACAATATACGTAAATACAAGCATTTCACATGAACTCGTAAGGGTCAATTCCTCAAAAACACTTAAATTCGACTCGCCAGTCGAGCTGCAGTACGCATAGATTTAGTTTTTCCCTTGCTGGTAATTTGTTGCAGTTAGGTTAGCATGCACAAGGCACAACTATTCTTGCAGTTACAGTTAACAAACAGTGGCTCACCTCAAACCCCAATGATTCTGCTCGAAGAAGTACTGATGCTGGTGGTGATGCCCCTGCTGTTAAAATGCGAACACGGTAGGTCAGTTATACACCAGGCTCATTTACTAACATGTTTAATGTTTAGCACAACTAGTGCCGCACACATATGGGTCACTCGATACAGACGGATCAAAGTAAAAACAGACACAGCATCAAATTTACCAACACGCATGTTGGTTGCCCAACTGTGGCCATACCCCAAGGGAAGCACCGTCTGTTCAAATGAAACATTGCCAGGGTCCATAGAAAGGTAGGTTGTTTTCGCACAGACCAACCGAAAATAGAATAATCAAATGTTGCCATGAAAAGGCCATGTTGACAAATTTGCAACGCCAATTGATCCCACTCGCTATGAGGTCGTTTGCAGTTCCCACTGAAAATCAAGATCACCTTACCTCTCATTAACTAACTCCTGTCAGTAAATTAGAGATCAAAATAAACACTAGATGAAGCGTTCTCAATATCATCCCTATCAGCATTGATTAAAATGAGCATAGGAGGTTGAATTTCTGGTGGGAAAAGAGAAAGTGCTTCAAGAATTATAGAGTAGGAGTGGAACTCAATGAGCTTTGGTACATTTAATTCTTCTATAACGGTACCCCAAAAAGAATTAGACCATGACACATGTATGTTAATCATTTTAATCAAGTTGCATATAGGCATGCATCAAATTGCATTTGCACTCATCAGACACCTGAGGCAAAACCAGTGCAAGCAACAATTATCATAGTAGCATTTCCTGTTCTATGACTACTTCAGCAACCAAAAACATACTTTGAAAATTAATTAAGCTCTCATTTTAAGTTAACGGTCAAATGCCAGCATAAGACCACAAACCTCAAATCAACAGGGATAGGTCTTACTTACTTTGATATAAAATTGCAAATCAGAGAAACTAAATTTATAGAACTCACTAAAAAAAAAGAATCTGAAAGTAATACAAAACTGCAAGTTTACTTAAGT